>CM021105.1:526488365-527054316 GCA_007115665.2 Sequoiadendron giganteum
GTAGAGACCTTAGCTTGAAATTTAGTCGGTAAGGTTCTGATGACCTTAGTTACAACATCGAATTATTTTACTTCTTCTCCCAGACCTTTCATAGCATTGACAATTTCATCAACTCTCAAGAATTAATCAGCTACTTTTTCATCATCCCTCATTTTTATTTCTTCAAATTGGTGTTTTAGAGTGATGACTTTTAACTGTTTAACTTTTTCATTTCCTTGATAGATAGTTTCAAGTTTAATCCAGATGTCCCTAGCCGAGTTGTAGTGCATGACTTTGATAAAGACATCTTTAGTCAATGCACATAGGAGAGCATGTTTTTCTCTTGCATTAGTTTCATATCTTTTCTTTTCATCAAAATTTGTGGGCAATGTAGTTGGTACAGTGTACCCAGTTAACACTATGCTCCACACATCGAGATCAATAGAAGTTAGATAAGTCTCCATTCTAATTTTCCAAAATACATAATCAGTTCCATTAAATAATGGAGCACTAGTCATAGATGTGCCTTCATGAGCTTGAGACATTTTGAACAAACTCTAAGGCCAGAATAAATCCTAGGTTGGATAGACCTATCAGAGGACCCTACGCTCTGATACCAATTGTTGGAGTGAAAAAGACACTGAGAGGGGGGGTGAATCAGTGTCTTGAACTGATTTGACAAAATTGCAAAAACAAAAATAAAAACAGATTTATGCTCTCATTTATCAATGATTAACTCATCCATATATTGAATGCAATCACATATAACTGAAATGAGATGTATGACAGTGAAACATAGCATAAAAAATCATTCACACAATAAATTAGTGGAACCACAAATAAACAAACTGACACAAGATATGCTGAGTGGAAAACCCTCCTGGGGTAGAATAACCACTCCTAAACTACTACCTTTCTAGGCTTATATTTTAAAAAACCACTTTTAACAATGCCTTATAGGCTGATTTCTGAGCACCAACTCAAGGAGCACCAACCCCTCATTTTGAAACACCAATTTCAAGGAGCACCAACTCCTCTATTTACTGAAAATACAATGATATAGAGAGTCTCTCTATTTCTCTCTTTTCTCACAAGTGCCTCTTAACAGACAATACCTACAATCCTCAAAGTTCAAGAATGAACTTCCAGAATTCTAGCCATTATCTCATCTTGAGACATCTTGTTATTAAACTTATATTTCATATTTTCAATCTCAAAATCAAAACATGTCTTCCTGTGTAGACAATACAATAGCTCTGTGATCTTCTCACTATTTTTCTCAATCATTTTTCACACACCAAAAATAGTGATTAAACTCTCTTTTTCTTCTAACAGATATGACTAAAAATTTCCAACAAATTACAGCTAAACAAATATATATTTTATCAAATGAGGTATATTCAACATAAAAACTAATGTCGAATTTTTTGTGCCAGGTTTAATCAAAGATTCAGAGAAGTATCCAAGAAAATATTTCTTCTGACAGAATGGTCAAGGAAAATGTATTTTGAGAAAGAAGACTCTGAACCCTCTCCACTCAAGAAGCCTACATAGTCAATACTATCTGAAAAAGAAACAATATAATGCATGCACCATAAAAATATATTTGAATACCACTGCAACAAAATGTGACCGAACCCTCATGATTGTGCACCCAGTGACCAAGAGCAAATACCACACAATCCATGAAGAAGAATGATATAATTTTCAGAATGCATGACTACCCACTAACCAAAAAACACAACCCTTCATAGCAAAACCAAAAATAGAAATGATATTCTATCAAGGTATCAAATTCAGTTTAGGTAACCAAAATCTTGTCATCTTTGCATGAAAACCAATCAAGCATTTTTAATTTTGAAACAAAGAGTAGTAGTTGCCTTATGGTTTTAAACTAAAAACTTTCTTCAAAAATGGAATGATAATACCTGTTCAAGTTTGAAATGTTGCAACTGAAAATACCAGATGAGCTTGAAAAGAACTTAGCTAGAGAAAAAGTTTGAACCTTCTTCCATGCTCGTGCCATCCTTACCAACTTTGTCATAGCTCTCACAGAAGGCAGAGTAACATTTTTTAGATTGAATGCAGCAAGAGAGAAAAAGCAGAGTAACGGTTGTGACTCAACACCCATGGTGGCGGTAGAGATGCTAGGGTTTCAAACCCACAAGCTTTTGAAACACAACAAGAATTCCCTAACTTTCCTTTGCAAAGAAATCGATGACTTTTCCAAATCATAATACCATTTCAAGTCCGCCATTTCATGCATTTTGACTTAATCAAATTCATCCATGCAAAAGACCGACATCATAATTAAAAACATTACCATGTAATTTCCTTGTCTTTCCAACATGTCGATTACCTTAACAACCAAGGTATTATTACTAAGGGTCGATGTCAGTCACTTTCCAAGTGACTTAACAATTATTTCCTCATACCTGTTGTCGGCCTTAAGGCCTAATGAAATATGAATAATAAGACCCGATACATATAATACTTTTATTCAAATCCTTTTGCTATGTTATAAAGCCCGATTCTATGCTAAGAGAGGTTTAATTTATTGACGTTTCCATGATAACCATACAAGTCTCGATACAAGTATGACTCCCTTTAAAGTCATTTGTTGATATATGCAAGCCAAAATAATGCACCAAATCAGCATTACAAAAATTTCCATGATATTGCCATGTTAATACCTTTTCCTAAAGAAGATGCCAATTGATATCAACTTATCATATTCCCATGCAAAGAATATCAAATTTTTAAGGAAACCTGATAGGGTTTTCTTAATATTAAATGCCAACTCCAAATATGATTCCAAAAACCAAGTTGTCTATAAGCATTACTTGTATGAGGCTAAAAAGAATACACAACTATGATGTTGTTCAAAACCTTATCAACGCCATGTAAACACAGAAATTTGAACATAGAATCATAATCCTGTAAACAATATGCCTTGTAATCTGCACATGTAGTCAAGACATCAGTACCATCAAAACCATCATCACAATGCCGAAGTCAGATCCAAGTATGCCAAGACAAAATATAATCAAGAGTGCCAACCATCTGAAAGTAAAAACCGTGCAACTGATAATCAATCACCGAGATGCCAATCTAAAACATAATTTTGACATCAAGGACAAATACCAAAAGAGAAGTTCAACAGGATAGTCAACAGAGTGATAGAATCATCATAGAAATCAGCTCCAGATAAATTATATATGATATAGGTTTTTTTCATAAATCATAATGAGATGTGAAGAAAGTGTAGCTAGAAGGATGGGTAAGACATCCATAACCAAAATCTAGCAAAGAAACTATAAAAGGATGAATACAAACCCTACCCAATGTATATTAGATAAAAAATGAAATAGAAAAGCATTCATAAATATCATATTTCAATAACAAAGTAATGGGATTATAACCTAAACCCTGGGAGATGTATGAAATATCAAGTTTATTGAAATAAAGAGGAAGAAAATACATCCTCTTTGAACGATTTATAATAATAAATTATTTAAATAGTCAATGCCACAAATAATCTATATAAATGAGTTGACTCTAGATGAAACACTAAAACCAAATTTATTATAGATAGCTTATGGATTGGGATATATAACACTTTAAGATTATGTGAAAAAATCTAGTTATTCTTGTATCAATTTATTTAGCAACATTAATAAGAGAACATAAAAAAGTATGCACATCACATAAAAATGAGACAAAAAAATTACATTGGAAACCCTTATAGAAAAAAAGTTTCCAACAAAAAGATATTCATTATTGTATTAACAAGAAATAGTTTCCAAGTATAATTAATTTTTCATATAGTATCTCAGTCTATAAACTACAACATACAACCTTAATAAACCCATTTCACATAATCACAACATCATCAAGCAATCTCTCATCAATATATTCCATATGTACTAGCAATTAGATATAGTTGTCAAGATATTTCTCAAAATTGTAATCATCTTGAAATAGTTTCTAAGTGCCTTGTGGAATACCAATAGTTGCACAAGTAAAACATGATTGTACCATGATGCTAGCACACCATAAATAATACCAAATGTGGCATCTCCACATGGATAACCACTGCATATGATTAGATACTATCACACACACTTGGTCAATTGTTGTTGATCAACTTCACCTAAATGCATACATGTGTTCCTACACAACAACCAAATGTTAACTATGGCTTGCAATAATAGAAGCAACTTGTTGATTGCTTATAACCACTTGCGATACTTCTAAACATCCTCTACAACATATGCATTCCCTTAATCATCACCACATGTGCTCCAATAATGTCATAAATGCAATGTATTGTCACACACACTCTAACAACTACCTAGATTTAGATGCAGTGACGAGTTCTTCACCAAATATCTTGCAATTGTAATCATAGCAACACTAGACTAAGAGAAGCCTCAACATTAAATCACAACATCTAAAACTCACTACAACTTATCTTGTAACACTCTTTAGTTTTTTATAAATTTATAAACAAACATTGTCAGTAGCATATTGAACCCTCCAACTTCTTCTCTCACCTAGGAATTCCTTGCAGATTAATAACAAATCAAATTTCAACAAGAAAAAGGCATTTATCTCTGTGTGACAAGGAATATTTATTTGTAGCATGTGGTGTGATTTGTCTCAAGAATATGGTATCAGATCTACATTAGTCAAGCATTGACAAACTAGAAAATTGTATTATTTTGTGTCAAGGTTCAAACTTTTATAAGCAATCCCGATCATTGTATTCATACCCCTAAACCTAATGTTCATAGACTTGAACTCAATATCTTGTTTCTTCAGAAAAATGTTTTCTTATGTGTAATTGGACTAGGTACTACAAAAAAACATTGATAAAGATTACTATTAAAAGGGGTGATCTACATATTATCTTGATGACAGTTAGGTCCCACATACGAATTCAATAGTGTTTGAATAAGTTTGAAGACATGACAAACACAATGCAAATGCATGTGTGTTTATCCTTGTGTATGCAAATGGTGATGCAATGATTACATAGATTTTTCCTATAGTTGGAGACAAGTTAGCCCCATGATTAATTGTGCATTTAGAGATCAAGGGTCAAGGTTGCAATTGTACTCTTAAACTAGGTTCAAGGCCACATAGGTGGTCTTGACTCGAGACCAAACATAGCTAGATCAAGAGCTAGATTTGGATCCTTAGGAACGAGAATTCAAGCTCAAGTTAGGATTAGGACGAATACCAACTCTTACAAAATAAATTGACGTTTGAACACTAGACTATTGCATTGAGGACAAAAGATCTAAATGAATCCAAAATAAATAGAAAAAAGAACTAAAGATGCGACGTTCACTTCTACAACAATAATTTAAAAATACTTATATTCTTTGATTAAGTGAACAATTGTTTTTGATAAATAATTGACCTCTTACAAAACAAAGATATATATTTTACCAAATCTATCTATTCAACTTTCCCAATAAACTAAAAACTACTTTATTGACAAAATCTAAAAACCCACTTTAGTAGGAATTATTAAAGATCATCTTCTACCAAACCATTTTATGTACGAGCAATCATTTTCCAATAAACCTTCCCACCCGCTGTTTGTATGCGATATTTAATGTCAAAGGGATAACGTGTAAAATAATGAATTAATATTTTGTCAGAACCGTGTGACACGTGGCAAGTAAATAGGATGTAGTTCCAACGTCTTCGTAGAACCATTCAACACTGACAAAAGCAAAGCGCTCTTACAAAACGGTCATAAGTAAATACAGCTTTCCTTCACTCTAAAGCAATTTTATTTTATTTATTTATTATCTTTTAAAGTTTTGTTTATTTAATTAAGAGTTATCTATTTAAAGTGGTCTTTATTAGTTCCTGCAAGGAAATTATAGGCATCACCTGTGCTTTAACTAGTTATTAATAAGTCTGTTCTTAACTAATGAGAGATCATTTTTATGTTCTATTTGACAAATATTTGTATATAATTAAAGTAAATATGCAAGATTTTTAACTTTTAAAATTTGAAAAATTAATTTTCTTCAATTTTATTGGCTACAAAACTTTGAGCGATAAGGGCAGATTTTCAGGAAGCATAAACTTTTTATCGCAACTTTTCAAGGTTTTTCACCACAAAGACTATAATCAAAAAAATATTTAACAAATTTAAAGAATTTTTTTAACTCTTCAAAATTTGTATACTTGTTATATTTTCCATTCTATTCATTTATTTACTTGTTTATATGATCATACAATATTTTTAATGGAGATTTTTTTTAAATTAATTTTAAGATTTTCAAGATAATAATTATTAAAATATTCATAAAATATACAATCTTTTAACATTTTCTTTTAATTGTTGTTTTGTTTTTTATTCTAATATTGATATTTATAAGTTTTTTTTTGCTATATATATACATAAAATATAAAAATAGAATAAATGATCATTTTGAACATTTACTCTTAAATTATTATTTTAATCTCACAATACAAATATCATTAAAATATTAACAAAATATATAATCTAAACTATTAATTTTCAATTATCTATAAAGTATACAACTTAAACATTTAAAAAAATAATTAGATATAAGCCAAAAGATTCATAAATGTTCAAATAAAATTTCATGCAACTTTCATATTAGTATTGATCAGTGTAGAATTTTGTGTTTTGTCACTTGTAATTAATCTATTTGATTATTTTGAATCTTTTTAGTTTCTGGACATCATCATAATTAATAAATTTAAAACTTATCAATTTCAAATATTTTATATTTTTAAAATTAGAATTTAGTTTAATTTTACAATATAAAAAAGTCTGTATGTAAAAATGAAAAACATACAATATAAAAAATACATTTAAATTTAAATTTTAGTCTTTGATTGTTGAATTATTTAAAAAGAAGCATGTACTTTTATTTAATATTTAATATTTAATTCATTTATATTAAATAATCATTATAATTTAATTAATTATGAATTTAATAATTAAATAATAAATATTATATGAATTTTAGAAAATAGAATTTAGTTTAATTTTAAAATGAAATTTAAGTTTTGCAAATATTTTGTTGATTTGATTATTTATTTGCTTCATGATTGGTTATTCAAATTAAGAACAACACAATCCAACTCAAAAATATAAAAATAAGCATGTAAAATACTTTATGATTTTTTGAAGTTAGAATTTAATATGATTTTAGAAAATTAAATCACTTGAATGAAAAGAAATAAAAAATGTCGCTTATATATATATATATATATATATATATATATATTCATTTCTTAATTTATTCTCAAATTATAATTAATTATTGTTGAATTATTTTGAAAATAATATTTAGTTTTATTTTATTATATTAAACATAGTAGAATGATCAATCGTTATACATATACCACTTCACCTTTTACATTGTATGCATTGCAAATAATCCACACATACATTAAATCACACCTTTACAGATGTATAGACATATACATTAGATAGGATGTAGTTTTATTTAATTTATTTGTATTGAATAATTAATATGATTTTACTTATTATTTTTAAAAATAGATAATAACTACATTATAAATTTTTAAAATTAAAATTTAATTTAATTTTAAAATTAATTCTAAGCTTTAAAAATATTTTATTGATTTAATTTTTTTATATGATTAATAATTCTTACCTTAATAATACTTCATTTCACATAGAAATAGAATTCTAGATTTAAATACTTATTTTTTTAATATATATACACACACATTGTGGTGATTTGATTATTAATTTACAAAATGGTTGGTTATTCAAATTTAAAGAACAATATACCTAATTGAAATAAAAAATACAAAAATAGACATGCAAAATATTTTTTTTATTTTTTTGAAGTTAGAATTTAATGTAATTTTAGAAAATAAAATAATTTGGATGCAAAGAAAAAATTTATTCTAAAATTATAATTAATAATTGTTGAATTATTTTAAAAATAATATTTATTTTTAATTTATTTTATTTGTAGTAAATAATTACTATAATTTAAATGATTATTTTCAAAACTAGATAATAAATACTATATAAATTTTAGAATTTAAAATTTAGTTTAATTTTATAATTAATTCTAAGCTTTACAAATATTGTTGTGATTTGATTAATTATTTTTTATGTTTAATAATTCTAAGTCTAATAATACTTCATTTCCCATACAAATAAAATTTTAGGTTAAAATATTTATTTTTGTTTGTAATATTTTTCATTAATGCTGAATTTATAAACTAATGTTAAGACATTAATAATTTTAACCCTAATAGTACTTAATTTCACATATGAATAAAAATATATACTAAATTTTCTTTGTTTAATATATTTATCATTAATGTAAAATTTATAAACTAATATCAAGAAATAAATAACCTTAACCCAAAGATTTATACTAGAACTCTAATTGAACCTTAAATCTAACCCTAATTCAACCATAACAATAGGATTTAATTACGGTTAGGGTTAGAGTGAGAATTTAATTATGGTTAGTGTTAGGGTTAGGATTAGGGTTTAATTAGGGTTAGGGTTTGGATTCAATTATGATTATAGTTATGGTCAAACTTATAAGCTAATATTAAGATATTCACAGCTCTAACCCTAACCTAACCTTAGTCTCCATTCTAGAATGCTAAGTAAACCCTAATTGAACCGTAACAATAAGGTTCAATGAGAGTTAGGGTTAGGGTTTAAGTAGGTTTATGGTTGGAATTAGGGTTTAGTTACCTAGTTAGGGATAACATTCAATTAGTGTTATGATTAGGGTCAAGTTCAAGTTATAGTTAGGGTTTAGTTAGGCTTATTTTGGTTAATCTTACAATTGGGGTTTAACTAGAATGCTAATTGAACCCTAATTTAGCCCCAACAACAAGGTTCAATTAGAGTCAGTGTTCGGGTTCAATTAGGCTTATGGTTGGAATTAGAGTTCAATTAGGATTAGGGTTAGCATTCAATTAGTTTTATGATTAGGATCAAGTTCAAGTTATAGTTAGGGTTCAATTAGGCTTATTTTCGTTAAGTTTACAATTAAGGTTTAAATAGAGTTAGGTTTATGGTTCAATTAGGATTAGGGTTAGGGTTCGTTTAGATTAAGGTTCAAAAATGCTTCAATTAGGATTTAATTAGGGTTATGATTAATGTTTAATTAGGGTTAGGGTTAATGTTAAGTTAGGATTAAAATTATTAATCCAAAATAAAACTTGGAGCTAAGATTAGGGCTATGGTAAGTGGTAGGGTTAGGCTTAAGTTAGGGTTCAATAAAGGGTAGGGTACAATAAGGGTATAATAATATTGGTTAATTTTTAAGTCATGACCATGCTAGATGCCAATTTGTTTTATAAGACCCCTTTTTGAAGCCCACAAGGAATTTATTTCTATATACCTTATATATTGTTTAGATTTTTTTATCATTGTGTTTGACCTCATGAGAATGCTTAAGAGTAAAGTACACCTTGCAAATCCATCTACACCTGGAGAACCATTCAATCTCTCAAAATTTAACCGTTATTCTAGAATGATTATCAAATTGGATATGTCCAAAGCCTTTGATAAGTTGACTTGGAAACTTCTTTACTACATATACCTCTTGTCAACTTCAACCAGGGGAGTACTAATTTCATAATGAATTGTCTTCTTTTTCAATTTGATTAATCATTCCCCATAGGGTCTTCTTCACCAAGTAGGGGATTAAGTTAAAGCGACCCATTATCATGTATTTTTTCCATCAAAATGGAAAAGGCCCTTAGTACAAAACTTATACTAGCTAGTATGTTACAAAATTTACATGTCTGCCAATTCTAGCAGCACAAGCCAATACATACAGTTTTCAGATGTTACCTGACTTACAAGATAGATGAGTTTCTGGAGGAGATGCAAATAAATATGACTTTTCAATTTGTTTCAATGCCCAATGTGGAGTATCCAGAATTTATTGTTAATTTTGAATCTGATATTGACATATATCATTGAACTAAGATTGATACTATTGTTTTTATAAGTATATATGTTTAGTCTGTAAATAAATACACATTGATTAAGGGTGGACTGCATTTTCTCTTCTTAAAAAAGTATTTGAAATGTCAAAATATGGGCCATATTCTATTGAATAGCTATGAAATTTGAAACATAGTAGACAATGATTACTTAAGTATTAATTTAAAGTTTTAAACCATGTTTCCACAAAAAAATTATGTAGACCATAGCTACTCAAAACAAAAAGAATTTCCTACAAATTTTACATGAAGCAGATATTCTTGTTGCTGCAACATGTGTGCCAAATTTGGTTCATGGTGATTGGCTAAAACCTGGCGCGGTACTAATTGATCTTGGCTTTAATGCAGTAGAGGTATGACACCTTCTAGCTGCCTTTTTTTAAAAAAAATTGTAAGTAAAAGATAGTTAATATATAGCAAATTAAAACTAGATTACTTCCACTTTTGCAGGATCTTAGTGCTAAAAGAGAATACCAATTAGTCGGTCATGTTTCCTATGAAGAGGCTTCAAGAATAGTTTCGTCAATTAATCCTCTACCTTGTGGTCTTGGTCCAATGACTATTGCAATGCTTTTATCCATTATGAGCTACAATCAACAAAATAGGCATCTGGGTTCAATTGAGGTTTCTGATGTTTGATCAAGGCCTTTTTCAATACACTTCACATTATAAGTTTTATGAGGCTTATAAATGAGTTATCTATTACTGAATGAAATAAAAAGATCATTTTCTATCATAAGCCATTTTTTGGATACATTAGGCACATATATGAGGACTTAGGACTATATGCTTTCATTTTCATTTGTGCAGAAAACTATAACATTTAAGAAGGTTGGTTATACATGACTCTATGTGCAATGAAAGTTCTAAAGATCTTTTCTTTTTTAAAGAGGATTTTTTATCATATATGTTGATTGGTTAAGGAAATATTTGAACTCATTAATATTTACATAATTTTGACATGTAAATTGTGCTTTCTTCAAGGTCTAAAAGCACAACCAAAGCATCTCAAAATTTTGAAGTGAGCAAAATTCTTTTGTTATAAGGGTCATTTTCTAATGGAAGACAAAGTTGACTCTATCAATGATCAAATTCCTAAATTTAGGTGACAACTGCTTTATCCTGACCAATTGTTCCTAAAACACAACAAACACAATAAATACAAACAAAACTATTCTAAAACTTTCTGTAGGAACTTTGTTGCTCTGCAGCTCTTGTTAATAATGTATATTATAGATTAATTAGATATTGTACAATAAAGTATAATGAGCGCAGCAATAGGAATTTATGCGTTAGTTTGATTAGTATAAATTAATTTTATAAGAAATATTTTTTTATTTATGTGAACTTTTCATAGATATTGTTTTCATGAATTCTAAATATTAAAAAATATTAAATATAATTTTGATTTGATTAATATCTTGTAAAATAATTTTATTTTTTTTAAATTATTTTAAAGGTTTTGTAGTTTTTTAAGTTATTGTAATTAATATATTTTTATGTAAGTGTTTTTAAGGATTTAAAAAAGTTTTGTTTGTTTTTTAAGTTTCAACAAATGTTAGGTTTAAATTAGTATTGGGTGAGTATTCTAATTCTAAACAACTTGTATGATCAAACATATTACTACAAAATAAATGGTTGAGATGATATGTGATATATTAATTTGTTAATAGTAAATTTGGGTAATGGTATATGCAATTACCATGTACCCATAGATGCATCATGAATGTTAGATAGTGATGGAACTTTCTGAAAAAATTTCCTTGGCCTTTGATTTTTGTCCTTTTTTCTGAGCTTTTGAATGATGTATTCCTTTACTAAGGGCTTGTTTTAAACTTGTTTAGGGTTTCTATTTATGCAAAAACCCTTCTAAAACTTTAGCTCTGAAAATACCCTTGCGCTTTTGTTTTAAACTCATGTTGACCCCTTGTTGCTAGTTCTCAATCATTTAAGTAGCATATTATGTGTGTTAATCTGATGTATTGACTAGCTCCATCAACCTAGGATCACTTGTTGATTTGTTTCCCTTTTAATATTTGGTCAAAATATTATGTGAAAATCTTCAGTCCAAATGCCTTGTATGATCCTATGTCCCCATCGTCCCCTAGGCATGTCAAGTTTTAAAAATAACTTCAGCGCATGTGCTCAAATATAAAATGTTAGGTCCCATTACTTTAGAATATAAAATGTCAATAAGTCGACCGGGCAGTGTTCGAGGCAGTGTGCAATAGAAGATAATTTAGATAACTCATCTTAGATTTTCTATTTTCCTTTAAACTACTGAAATCAATTTTAATCTAAGGCCATTTAATTACTTAACTAGAAAATAATTTATTCTAGGAAAACTGGAAATACTAAACTAGAAAGCACAAGATAACTAATTTAGAAAGCATAGGAATAAATAAACTAAACAACTAATAAACTACGGAAGTGGAAAAATGAGTAAACAGACCATGAAACATTCTCTTAAATAGTCAAAGATTCTGACAATTGCAACAAATAACTCATAATAATTGAAAACAAAGAGTGCTCCGAAACTTCAGACTTGACAACTGACAGACTTAAACGACTTCCTACTGAATGGTTATCTATGCAACAGACAAAACAATATAATAGTAAGTACTTATCTATTTAAGTTATCTTCCCTCGAGTGGCTAGCTTGCGGGTTATCACTTCGTTCTCAAATCACATACACTATTGGTTTTGAAGTCCTTCCATTAAAAACAATTATCATCCATAGTTCAACAACTCAACAATTGATAGAAGATAGTTCTTTCATTCATAAGTATTCAAAGATCGTGTTAACAACATAACATTACTATTGAGCGTCTGTTTCAACTTTTGGAAATTGCATTTTTATAGAAAGACTTTTTAACTAAATCCTAGATTCCAGATGGCGTGGATAGCCATTGAAAAATTCTATAACAACTTTTTAACTAACTCCCTTGTCTTTAAAACCCATTACATAAACATAAAGAAGGCTCGAGATGAGCCATGAATTTTTTGATTAAAATATCATAACAAAAATTAAATAAACAACAACTATATCTTCAGTTCATCAGCCTGATGTTCAGGAGCAGGTTCGCCGCATCCATCTTCAATCATCATTAAGGAACGTGTTGGTTAAAATATTTTGTAACTACTGCAAGATGTCTGATTATTGCCCTACAAAAACACTCAAAATAACCCATTAAACCTGTATTGGTAGATTACCTCAATTGATCATAAGAAATAAAGTTTGCATAATTTTCCTTAAAGATAAGCAATTATTTCTCTTAAAGTTTAATTAATTGGCAGAGACTAAGGATTGAGCTTGTATAAATAGGTTTTTCTGGTTTCATTATGATGAGGTTATTTTTACCTCATCATTTCCTTCCCTTCCTAGTTCCTGGCAAGTCCTCCTGCTCCATAATTGTAACCCTGACTTTTATTCCATTCTTCATATCTGGCACTAAGGTCATACTCATCTCTTATTGTTGAATCGAAAGCCATAGGGTCATGGATGAACCCTCTGTGAAAGATAACACCTTCTCTCCATTCATTAAAAACTTTATCAATCTGATCTATTGAAATATGGAAAGCAGGAGGTGGATTAAGCACCAAGGGAGGTCTATATCTCATCCCCATGCAGTTTGTCTTAAGGTTCTTTAGAATTTTAACTAAAGCATCTACCCTTCTAAAAGACCATCTAATATTAAGAGGGGAAATGACCTCTCTTTTCTTGAGATAAGTTGGTAATGGAGTAAATATCTCTTCACAAGCGTGCCATGCTTTTCCAATTAATTTTTTCCCATGTTCTATGAAATTATTGTAACAGAGTCTGAGATTGTTATCATACCTTTCTTTCATTTTATCATTTACCAGGAGAGACAAAAAGGTGTCTTTAAAACCTTCAGGCCTAGCATTAGGTGATCTTATTTGAAGACCCATGGTTCTTTCTACTTGTGCGTATTCTTTTCTGTGTTCTTTCCATTGAACCTAGTTTCTCATAGTAGACAATAGGGCTCTCAATTCTACTTCGCCAACAAACAGATTGATGAAGAAATCAGTGTGATTTTCTAATAAAAGATCATGCAAAAAGAATTCACAAAGAAAATCTTTATCCTTAGGGGTTGATTCCACAAATATTTTAACAAATTCTTTATCATTAGGCTCATAAGGCTGATCATTGTAGATTCTGAATAGTTTCCACCTTATCCATTGTTCATTCAAAAACATTGAGTACAATCTGGATGGTCTTCTACAGGATAATAGACACTCTACTAGCTAACATGCATCTTGTTTCCCTTTATATGTCCTATGAAATGATTCTTTCAGGAGTACCAGTTCCTTTTTCAACCTGTAGTTCTCAATTTGAACATTTCTTAGGAAATAATATTATTCCATCCATTTCATGAGTAATGGGGGAATGCAAACTTGGAACCATTCAGTTATAACTGGCTCAGTTTGAATTTCTTTTGATTCCATTCTTGGTTTTGTAGTGCTTTCTTGTAAGTCCTGTTCTAGCTCTACAATTTTGCTAAGGGAGGCATTTAATTCTTCTGTTTGTGTCTTTTTGTCTTCCTCAAAAGCTAAGAACATAAGCATAAAATTATTTTTTATCATTTCAATTTCTTTAATTTTTTCCAGCAATATCAGCATTATAAGTTCTATGTCCTTGACTTAATTCCTGAATTTGTTCTTTTAACTTATAAATCAATGTATCCTTTTCTTGTAGTTGCAATTTCAAACCCTGTATTTCCTGATCTCTTTTATTTATTACAACAACATGCATTGTTAACTCCTCTTTTTGCAATTCAATCTGTTCATTATTTATGTACAATTGTTTCCTTAAATCATCAATTTCTATTCTAAATTTCTCTATCTCTGCATTTGTGTCTCCTATTTCAACTGTCTCTAAAATTCTATTAACAATGGGAGATAAATGACTTGAAATATTATCTCCCCCATCCTGTTCTTTTTCTTGAATTTCTTCGGCGATGACTTTCTCCACATATCCAGAGTGGGAAGTAATTTCCTCAACCAAATTTTCTCTTTCTAAAGGCATTTCCTTTTCATCGACAGGCTCAAAAATCTCAATGGGTTTTAATGGTTGTTTGGGCTTCTTTTTATTTGAACTACCTTCCATACTCTGCATTGGGGTTTTGGTGAATTCAGAGGCTAGAAGTTTACTTCTCCTTAAAGGAGGAATACCCTAGAAGGTAACAGGTGTCCTTCTTTTCCCTTTTCTTTTTCTCCCAGGATTGCTCATATCAGAATAGATGAGCTCAACATGCTCTGGAAAATCAGGGGTTTTGAATTCATCATTTAAAGATTTTGGCACTCCTTCACCAGGGGTTGTGGGAATCGGAGCTTCTGGAGCTTGAGAGCCCTCAAGGGAGATTGCTTTGAATGGTGAAGCAACTTGGTGAGATGTTCCCCCGGTTCTGATTTTCTTTTAACTGAAGACTTTTCAATTTTCCCCAAAAAATTCTCCCACTTACCCTCAGATTTCTTGCGAAAATGGTATTTTCAAATTAATTGAATTAATCCATGGTGTTTTAATGGCCCTGACCCCATCTTATATCTTTCTATAGAGGAATTTATAGAGTTATATAAAAATTCAGGAAAATTAACCCTAAGAGCAAGGTTTTCCTTTCCATGGCGCAAATGGATTAGCATTAGAATGCAGGTCCTACTACAACAGTGAGTTGGCCTTCACAAGTAAAATATTTTATAATCCAGGCTACAGCAGTTCCCCAAGGTTCTAGTATAGAGGTTCTTTTATATCCCTTATTTTGTCCTCTATTACTAATTACTACCATGGGGTGAGGGTCTCCCTCTCTAATGAATAATTCAGACAATTTTTGATATGTTATTTGAGAGGTCTCTTTTAATTTTATGCCTGAATTTTCTAACCCTGACAAATGAGAGATAATTTTTGGACTCACCTTAAAGCACTTCACATGGAGTATCACTTGACCATTTGAGTAGTTTTCTGTAAATGTGCTCACCAGCTTTTCATTATAACCTTCGAACTTTCTGATAAAGTCCAACCACCCTACCTCTTTGAATAGACCAGAGATATTGCTTAACCCCAACAATTTTTCTACGGAATCTGGCTCTGACTTCTTTTTACCACCCCCCATTCTCTTATTTTCCACTTTGCTAAAGATTTCAACCAAGGCAAGAAACTTGTACACAACTACAAAAATTATTTATTTGTCTTGCTCGAAGCTTACTGTGCAATGATTTTAATCTGCATGGAGGCATGTGAAAATCTTGTCGTACAAGTAGTTGATCATCGAGTGGCACAAATTGCTAAATTAGGAGGGAAATTCGTACCAATTAATTATTCTTTATTCAAAAATAACTACCTACTTAAAGCAAAAATTAGTACTTGCATTCTATGATCGTTTGAAGATCTCATACCTTTACAGATTTGATAGGATGATGTGATGGTATTGGCTGAGGTAACAACAGATTTATTATGCCATGGATGCAAAATTTTATGAATGACAGAGCCATCAATGAGGATAGGCTATACTGGTGGCTTTATTTATGATAAAAAAATAGATAGGAAGGCGTGTGTACAAAGATATGATGATGGGAGGATCGCAAAATTTTGAATTTATGAAAAAGGTGGCGGAATGCAAATGAATAAGTTTTGGAGCACGCAAATGAAATCGTGCTCGAAACTAGTGAAAAATTTCCAGAGCACGCGAGAGGCATGCATTCATGATGAAGAAGGCGGATAATTTCTGAAGCATCACCAAAAGATGTAGCGGCTAGGAAATGAAAGTTTTGGAGCATTGCTGAAAGATGCAGCCAGAGCAGCAAAGGAATGAAGGTTTTGGAGCATCGCTGAAAGATGCAGCCGGAGTAGCAACAAAATGAAGGTTTCAGAGCATCATTCAAAGATGCATCTAGAGCAGTAACGTAATGAAGGTTCCAAAGCATCGTTGAAAGATGCAGCCAAAGCAGCAATAGAATGAAGGTTTCATAGCATCGCTGAAAGATGCAGTCAAAGCAGCAACGAAATAAAGGTTTTGGAGCATCGCTGAAAGATGCAGCTAGAGCAGCAACGAAATGAAGGTTAAGTGGCAAGACCATTAATTTGAACTTCAGGAGCTGTGAATCTCTTTGCAGGAATGAATTTTTAATGTAACAAGTTGTTGTACAAGTTCTAGAGCATCGGGTATAAGGACCATCAGGTTCCAAAGCACTTGTTATCAGGACCATAAAGTTTTGGAGCATCTTAGGAAGGTGCTCCAGAAGTTATTTTCCTCTTTATAAGAATTCGTACAAAATGGAACAAAAATTAGCTAAGTCCAAATAGAAGAAGAACTAATGAAAGGAAAATATCTTGGTATACATGTCTTTTTATTACACATTTTCAAAAAAAATAAAATATATATATATATATATATATATATTGACAGAATTTTTACTAAATAGACTTTGCCTTGGCAAAGTCAATGCATTGGACCTCACCCTACATTTCTACTAGTTTTGAAAATTATTCCCTATTGACTGGCTTATGGTAGATATGTAAGCGATGACCATTGACTAAGAGGGTTCGTGTGTCACCAGCAATCGGTTTCAACTGAACTATGTCATTTGAATAGACCTCAGAAATCTCATAAGGCCCCAAGCAATGAGTCCTGAGCTTTCCTCTATGATCTTTGTATCTGGAATCGAATAGCAGGGCCTAGTCTCCGTTATGGAACTCTCTCTCTTTAATATGTTTGCCATGCCATAATTTTCGTTGATGTTGAATTAGTTTAGTTTGATGGACAACGTCTAAGCGAAGCTCATCTAATTCGCTTAATTGCAGAACTCATTCAACTTGGGCTCGTTTTAAATCCAAACCTAGTTCCATAGTTGTTCGTAGATTTTGAATTTCAAACTCAATGGGAAGAAGAGGTTTCTTCCCAAAGACGAGCTCATAGGGGCTGAATCCAGTTGTGGATTTCCATGTTGTTTTGTACGCCCAAACAACTTCAGGCAGTTTCCTGGCCCAATCTTTTCTTCCTAAAGAAACCATTTTTGTGAATATGCTTTCAAGCTCTCTATTAGTTACTTCCACCTGGTCATTTGCTTGAGGATGGTAAGGGGATGACTTTCTATGGCTTACTTGAAAATGGTTGGTGAATGCCAAGAGTACTTTGGACATGAATTGAGGTCCCTGGTCGGTGATGATAGTTCGAGGGGCTCCGAATTTAAGGAAGATTTTATTATAGAGGAAGTTCGCGACTTGCTCTTCCCTAGCTACTCGTAAGGCTTGAACTTCTACCCATTTTGTCAGGTAGTTAGTGCAAAACAATATGTACTCTTTCCCTTGAGAGGAAGGATATATAGGTCTGATAAAATCTAAACCCCATTTTTTGAATGGTTCAAGCACTACTTATGGTAGTAAAGGCATCTTAGAAGAAGTAGTTGGTCTTCCTACTCTCTAACATTCATCACAATGATGAACATAGTTCTTAACATCCTTATGCATTGAAGGCCAATAGTATCCGATGCCTAAAATTTTATGGGAAGTTATTTTTGCAGAGTAGTGCCTTTCTGAAGGATCATTGTGACAGGCCCTTAGAATGTTGTAAGTTTTGTCAGCTCTGACACATCTTCTTAAGACCATATCAGGTCCACAATGAAATAAAATTGTGTTAATCCATTTAAATGGGACACTTTCCCTGATAAGTCGCTTCCTTTGCTTAGACGTGAACCCCGGGGGTACTTCAGAGGCAGCTAAATAGTTAGCAATGTCAGTGAACTAGGGTGACTTTACAGAAACAACAAACAAATTCTCATCTGGAAACTCATCCTGTACAGGTGTACTGTCACCCCCTTTTTGTTTGATTCGTGATAGGAAGTTTGCTACTACGTTATATTTCCCTGGCTTGTCAAGGATTGTAGCATTAAAGTCCTGAAGGAGTAATAACCACCTCATAATCCAACCATTAACTATAGGTTTTTTCATTAGTTATTTTACGGTTGAATGGTCTGTATAAACTGTAACCTTATATCCTGTAATATAGTGGCAGAATTTTTTAATGGTATGAACAACAACCAGGAATTATTTTTCTGTTGTTGTATAGTTTCTCTCTACAGATGTAAGATTATTACTGTTAATGTATATGGCATATTTACCCCCATTCTCATCTTCTTGTCCCAGTACTGCACCAATAGCGTCGTCTGAAGCATCTGCATAAATATGGAAGGGAAGACTCCAATTTGGTCCTCGCAGTATGGGAGCAAAGACAAGCTTTTCCTTAATTGTTTCAAACGATAGTTGACACTCAAGTGTCCAAACAAACTCTACTTCTTTCTGTAAAAGAAAGAACATAGGAGCAACTATTTTACTGAAGCCTTCAATGAACCTTCTGTAGTAACCAGCATGTCCAAGAAAAATTTGAACATCTATTTTTTTTTTTAGGAATATTCAACTGTTTGATGACTTCAATTTTCTTGGGATCAACCTTTATTCCCTCGGAGGAAATATGATGACCTAGGACTATTCCTTGTTCTACCATTATTAAAAAAAATTTGTGGCTAAGGGATAATATATTTTCCTCACAAACTTGTAGAACTCTGTCCAGGTTCTGAAAAGCTTCTTCATACGTTGACCCATAGACTGTAAAGTCATCCATATAGACCTCTACACAGTCATTATTAAGTGCAAAAAATATAGCAAGAACGACTCTCTGAAAAGTCGTTGGAGTGTTACAAAGTCCAAAGGGAAGCACCCTATATGCAAATGTGCCCCAAGGGCAGCTAAACGTGGTCTTATCTTGGTCTTCTGGAGTGACCTGGATCTAGTTGTAACCACTAAATCCATCTAAAAAGGAGAAATATTTCCTTCCAGCCAAGTTGTCTAGAACCTGATCAACAAATGGTAGGGGAAAATAATCTCGATGAGTGGCTTTGTTGAGTTCTCTATAGTCTACACAGATTCTCCATTTCCCATTTTTCTTTGGCACAACCACCATAGGTGACACCCACTTACTATCAGAGATACGATAAATAAATCCTGCATGGAGGAGAAGTTTTTCAATTTCAATTTTGACCAGATCCTTTAATGCAGGATTGAGTCTCCTATGTGGCTAGTGTACATGCCTTATACTAGGATCAGTATAAATGTGATGAGTACAAACACTTGGGTGAATTCCCCTCATGTCCGTGTAATCCCAAGAAAAATCTTTAGACCTTCTTGCCAATACATTGAACAATTTATCCTCTTGTGTTTCTGTCAACCAGCTATTGACGTTTAAAGTTTTTCCTGGCAATAGCATAATAGATTTTGTTCCAGGATGGGTTGAAGTGATAGTATAAATTGGTCGCAACAGGGTGTTGAGAGGACAACTATGAGGTATAATTTGGTGAAACCTTGTGATATCTTCAAAGAATTGACTTGTTCTAGGGATCATGTTAGCTATGGGACAAGGCATTCCCATTGTAGCATAGCTTTGTTCCATCCCACTTATGTCAATTGGTTGTCTAAAAATTCTTGGAGCATCCATCGCTTCTTCCTCATTTGGGCTTATAGCAAGGCGTGCTACGTCGTTTACTAACTCATCATCTAGTTCTTCTCCATGTTGTTTAATTATGACCATGGCTAGAGAGGCCAAACTGTCAGGACCATTAGATTCTTTTGGTTCATCAACCCAAACCTTTTTATGCTCAGTAGGTTTAGCAGGGGGGTATAAGAATAAACATTTACTGTCTAGACCATGAGAAATGGTCATTCCCCCTTCTCTACAATCAATCTTAGTGACAACAGTGGCCAACCATGGTCTTCAAGGAATTATTGGATAGCTATCTTTGGGTGTAAGTGACTGGATTACCTGTAAGTCGACTGGGTATTCCCATCCATCAACTTTGATGAGAATGTTTTTAATAATGCCCTTTGGGATGGCTATAGACTGATTTTCCATTTGTAAGATTGTGGTTGTGGGACATAAATCAGTCAGACCTAATTTTTTCATTACATCCACATTCATCACGTTAATAGCTGCTCCTAGATCCACTAGTCCATTTGGTATTGCTACCTCGTTAATTTTAACGGTTATAAGTGGACACCCAGCATCATCGTATTTTGGAGAAATAGTCTTCCCAGACAAAAAAGCAGCTAAATAGCCATCAATATGAATGGTATTTATATTCTTTGGCTTCCTTCTTGGTGTTTTAATACATAGTTGTTTGATTAACTGGTTTAACTCAAGAATTCGCTTTATTTCCTGCAATAGAGGAATCTCTATTTGCAGTTGCTTAATTTCCTGAATTAACGCGGTTTCAGAAGCTACAGGTATTTCTGGAGTACCTTCTGGAGTCATTGATTTTAGACGTTCTGGATATGGTGCCATCGTTTTCTCTTTTGGAACGGAATCCTCCCTATGTTGACTCAAAGACTGACCTTCCTTCCCCTGAGATAAATCAGTAGCTCTTGCTGCTGAAAAAGGCTCTTTATCTTTTGTGGGAGTGTCATAATTAGGTGACATGTCTTTTATTGGACTTTTAGGCTCGGGTTCTTCCACTATTTCTTCAATAGTTGGGGGTTGAAGAGTTCTACGAGAGCACAATTGTATATTTCCATAATGTATCGCATTAAGTCCTGTAACATTTTTGTGTTCAGTAGAGTAGACTGGCATATTCTGGTGATTATTCTTAGGGTTGGGAAGCTGTTGCGCTAGAAGCTGAGGTTGATTTACCTACTCATTCTAAGGAGGGTTTTGAGCTGGAGGTAACAAATTTTGTTGTTGATTCCTCCTAAGTCCAGTATAAAATTGATTATGTCCTTGATTCCATTGTGGGTACCATTATTGTTGTGGTTGGTTTGACCATTGCTGAGTTCCCCATGTTTGATTTGCCCATTCGGGGGATCCCCAATAAGGATTTCCCTAGTTAGGTTGCGGTGAAGGTGACTGATTCCAAGATGAAGTCCATTGATTATGAACCCAATTATTTTGTGGTCTCCATGCAGGGTTGGAATTTTGTCCATAAGAGAAGTTACCTCCTTGACATTGGTTTAACGCGTTCATCTCCTCTTCAACCTAAATAGTTTTTTCTTAGTATTCTTAAGTTCAGTCAGAAGCTCGCACTGATTGGTAGGATGGTTTTGCTCACAGAGTTGGCAAACATTGACTTTGTCTAAAGGACACTCGTGCAATAGGTGTTTGTTTTGACACCTGGGACAATAGATTGACAAGGTCTCTGGGTTGCGAGTTTTAGCTTGTATGCCATCTAATGAAGTGTTCAACTAAATGAGAATATTCATTTTTAGATTTTCTATTTCTTCACGGAGCTTACCTATCTCATTAGACCCTTTAAAAAGATTAGTTTTACGGATTCCTCCCTGAGTATGGGAGAAATTCTGACACAATTCACATATTCCCTCAAGGGTCAGTTGAGACACATCACCTTTTCCCATTAGATCAAGACTTCTTCTAGCGTCTTCATCAAGTCCCTTAAGAAAAATAGTTTTGAGAATCTCATCACTAATAGCCTCTTCTCCACATCGTTTAGATAGGAAAAGGAACCTATCGAGATAGTCCTCTAAAATTTCATCCTCGTTTTGTCTCAGTTTAAACAACTCTTCCTTACAATCACTCACCCTACAATAACTCTAGTATTTTTGCAAGAAAACATTCTCCATTTCCCCCCAAGATGTTATGATGCCATAACATAGTCCCATGAACCAGCGCATTGTTGAATCCTTCAAAGTAGAGGGAAAGAGCTTCAACTTTTGGTTATCATTTTTATAGTCATGAGTTTGGCACAGGACTTTAAATTCAAAGAGAAATTGGTCTGGGTCTTCTGAGGACAAGCCATGGAAGGTTGGAAGGAAAGTTGGGGAAATGTTCTTCATCGCAGTATCATCATCTACATCCAAAGTAATAAGATAGGTAAACGTTTGAGGAGGTTGAGGTTCATTACGGTTGGCATTATGTTGGTTAGGTTCAGCCCTATGATCTCCCATAATGCTAAGAGGAATCTACTCCTCAAAGATAATTTCCTCTGTAATTGGTTGTTCTACCAGTTGATCTTTAGGTAAATAGTGGAAAGCCTCTGTGGAATAGGCTCAAATAATTCTTCAAAAGTATTGTCGTCTGAGCCTTGGGCCTCCCTAGATATGATTGGTATGTATTTTGGGAGGGTCTTTGGCATAAATCGTCCGTGGGGGCCTATTTTCCTGACCATGCAGAAAAGGAAGCCAAAGGTGGTATTTTGGCCTAAAATGAGGTATTCAAACTGTCTCCTAGTAACACTTAAGCAAGAAGGCTATTATAGTCCTCGAAAATGGTGCCAAAAAGTGATAGGCTATCATTAGGTCCCATTACTTTAGAATATAAAATGTCAATAAGTCGACCAGGCAGTGTTCAAGGCAGTTTGCAATAGAAGATAATTTAGATAACTCATCTAAGATTTTCTATTTTCCTTTAAACTACTAAAATCAATTTTAATCTAAGGCCATTTAATTACTTAACTAGAAAACAATTTATTCTAGGAAAAATGGAAATACTAAACTAGAAAGCACAAGATAACTAATTTAGAAAGCATAACAACTAAGCTAGAAAGAATAGGAATAAATAAACTAAACAACTGATAAACTATGGAAGTGGAAAATGAGTAAATAGGCCATGAAACATTCTCTTAAACAGTAAAAGATTTTGAAAGTTGCAACAAATAACTCATGATAATTGAAAACAAAGAGTGCTCCGGAACTTCAGACGCGACAACTGACAGATTTAAATGATTTCCTACTGAATGGTTATCTATGCAACAAACAAAACAACATAATAGTAAGTACTTATCTATTTAAGCTATCTTCCCTCGAGTGGACAACTCGCGGGTTATCACTTCGTTCTCAAATCACATACACTATTGGTTTTGAAGTCCTTCCATTAAAAACAATTATCATCCATATTTCAACAACTCAACAATTGACAAAAGATAGTTCTTTCATTCATAAGTATTCAGAGATCATGTTAACAGCATAACATTACTATTGAGCGTCTATTTCAACTTTTGGAAATTGCATTTTTATAGAAAGACTTTTTAACTAAATCCTAGATTCCAGATGGTGTGGATAGCCATTGAAAAATTCTATAACAGCTTTTTAACTAACTCCCTTGTCTTTAAAACCCATTACATAAACATAAAGAAGGCTCGAGACGAGCCATGAAGTTTTTGATTAAAAGATCATAACAGAAATTAAATAAACAACAACTATATCTTCTGTTCATCAGCCTGATGTTTAGGAGCAAGTTTGCAACATCCATCATCAATCATTAGTAAGGCACGTGTATGTTAAAACATTTTATAACTGCTGCAAGATGTCTGATTATTGCCCTACAAAAACACTCAAAATAACCCATTAAACCTGTATTGGTAGATTACCTCAATTGATCATAAGAAATAAAGTTTGCATAATTTTCCTTAAAGATAAGCAATTATTTCTCTTAAATTTTAATTAATTGGCAAAGACTGAGGATTGAGCTTGTATAAATAGGATTTTCTGGTTTCATTATGATGAGGTTATTTTTACCTAATCAGGTGGATGCTTTTTTAATACACCTATATAAGAGATGTCAAATGCCAAGGCCAGTATCAAATTCGTGGAATTCAGACTTGGATAAATTGGTGGTCCCTAATGTGTTTATAAATGCAAACCTAGTCAAAGCATTGGTAAGGTGCTATGATGATAAAAATAGAATGATTAGAAGTATGAAAGGAGCACCTCTACTAGAGATCTCAAGGGAACAAATCATTGAGACATTTGGCTTAAACCCTTCTACCAGTGTCACAATTGATTTTGGCTCCTTGTGTTGAGAATATGAGAAGGATAAGCACAATTATAGGGTGTTGTGGCTTCCAAAGCACAAAAGGATGGATACTGATAAAATATATGCGAGACTTGCTCCAAAGGAATTTGAGCCTTTTAGCTATGATGAGTTTGAAGATTATTTTTTCAACACACATTTTTCCCTATGCCAAGTCCTTGGAAAAGACTATGAGATAAGAATGCATATTTACATGATGATGTTAGTAGTAGTTATACAACATAGGGATTCCAATAGGAGTTTTGATTATGTTGCATTTATTGTAGAGGGAATTCATAAGCAATTGACAACTTTGAAGGACCCCAAGACTGGCTTACACTTTAGATGGTACTCATTGTTGATGCACATGATCTTGTATAGTGGGGAAAAGGCATGGAGACAACCATTGGATTTGAGAACTAGTGATAATAAAGGAAGAAAGTTGCCAGTTTAGTTATGAACACATTTATGGGATCAACATTACAATAATTCCAACTTTTTGACGTTTGAAAACATTTTTACATTGAGCGTATTGGGCAATCTTGGTTGTAAGCCAGAAAAGAGGATTTCCTTGAATATCATGAAGTTATTAAGGCCATTACAATATGATCCTGAAAAAGGAGATTGATCACAACTGGGGAGATTGGTATCTACACACCAACACCACAATATTTAGAATATATAGTACCCTGGTACAACCTCACTACCTTCCAATTTATGTATTAGACAAATTAGCTTTTATGGAGATAATGTGGTAGTTGGATAAAGTTGATGAGGTCAATTTCAGGCTGATGAAGAAGGGATCATTTATCCCTAGATATACAAGGCTTTCTCATTTTGTTATCACTACTAAGGAAGGTTTGGAGAAGTTTTCCATAAACTTGAATAATATTGGGATGAAAGTACACCCTTCTAGGAATTGTGACCCTAAGGGGTTTATTAGCAAAGCAAGGGTGGAGAGAGGAAGATCACAATACTATCATCATTTCCATATGTTAGATGATGTGATCAGAAACCTAAAGACTGATGAAGAAGTGAAACATATAAAATAGGATTGGAAATTTATAATGCAAACTGAAGAAAAGAGGATGAAAGTTAATTTTGCATATGTTAGTCCATTTGCCAAATACACCAATCCCATAGAAAAGGTGGAGAAAATGTTGGCTACTTATAAGGATGGTACTTTCATGAATATGGTGCAGTTGGCAGAAGAAGAAGCCAAGAAAATGGAGGTTGAGTAGCCAGTTCAATAACAAGCATTGCCAGTTGAGTCATTAGCCCCTACAACCTCCATCTAGCCAATGTAGGTGAATGATCAACCTTTGGTTGAGTATTCTAAGAACCTAAAGGATAGAGAAACTATGTAGGAAGATTTTGTTGATCATGTTCCTAGAGATGAGGAAGTTAACCAACGCTTCCCATCTCCTCGGGTTAATCAAGAAGGTGAAGAGCAAGTACCCTTGAACAGGAAAATTATTGAATTCTATGATGAACAACTATTCCCAATGATGGGAGGTTTAAGGCTTGCACTAAATTTATGCACGATGAATATTTTATCTCAATAAATGAATTTAAGGAGTTCATCATCAAGTTTGAGTAGAATGAGTTGAGAGAAAAGATTGAAAAAGATAAAGAAGGGATTGATCCATTAACACATGAGGAGATTACACAAAAGGTTATTCAAGAGATGGATTATGACACCTCCAATATCAATCTTGAAGAGGGCATGAGAATGGTGAAAGAGAGTGGAATTCTTTTGTTGCTTGGTTGGGACTTAACTTCTACAATAGCCCTAGACACAATTAGAAATCAAGATGAGCAAGCTTTCACCTCAGAGGAGCTAGTAAATGAGGTATATTTTGGGTCTAGATTTAGTACCAACTTGCAAAAATTATCCATATTGTGGAAAATTATAGGAAATGTTATCATCAAAAGGACATCTAACACCATGACAAAGTAGGTAGCCAAGTTGATGGTGCACACTATAATGTTTAGTGTTGACACTGCTGAAAGGGCGGAGGAATATTATAATCTGTTACATGCCAAGAATATAAAGTTGTAAGATGAATACAATAAAGTGGTTGCAAGGATACCACCATCATAGGTTACCATTCATCAAATTTTTATCCTTCATCTTCATCAGAGCAATTCTTAGTTCAGGATAGAGAGACTATATATCTAAGAATTAAACAATTGAAAGAAGAGTTGAAGTAGAGCAAAGAAAATGAGAAGAAATCATAGGAGGAAGCTAATAAAATAGACACTAATATGATTAATCAAGCCTTTGTATAAGTGGAAGGTTGAATTTTCAAGCATTATTCCTTCATTATTTTCTTTTATTTACAAGGATGGAAAACCTGAGTTAGCTCTCCTTAATAATTCAATAGATGATTTATTCAGATTGGAGACTAAATTAGACAATTTTTCTAAGGAAGAAAGATAAATCACTAATGCTAGATATCATGCACACAACAACAAGGTGTAGAAGTTCTTGGCATTCAACTGGCCATTTGAGGAGGAATTTAGTTCATGGCTTGAAAAATATGTGGAATAAGCCATTTTCCATTGTTTTCTTTTTCTTTTGCAGTGGTGAGGCCTATTTTTGTCTAATATGGCCTAGTTAGCATCAAGTAATTGTATATCCACCTTATTCTTCAACACTTTTTGGAATCAATGAGAATATTCTACAACTACACATGCAACCGCTTTTGTCTTTAGTGAAGAATATTTGTTCCCTCACGAGGCAGTTGTACTTGTATTTTTGTTTGATCCTAAGTGGACATAATTGTCAAATACAAATGTGACATTTGTCCACAAGACTGAGGCTTGATTTCTCTCATTTTCTATAAAAGGGAATTCAAGGCCTTTTTCACAACATCTTGGAGAATTTTTGTATGCAAAAAAAATCATAATTAAGCTTGTGTTTTCAGTCTAGATTTTTTGAAAATAGAATTTGATATAATTGTCCATTTTGTATGGTAGTACTAGCTTCATACTATGAATATACAATGGAAAATTCAAAGCCATTTCTCTCCTAAATTGTATGTTTTATTCCATTTATGAATACGAACAGATCAAGGATCTTTTTATTCATCTTTGCAAATTTCTTGTGGCCAAATATTTCTTGTATGGCTTTTACTTGATGATCAAATTAAATTTTTCTATATAAGAAATGTTGAATGGTTTGAATATATATAGGGATTTGTAAGTAGGGTTGGCTAGGAATTTTATAAGTGTAACTTCATAATGCATTGTTACAAAGCTTTCATGAAACTAGGTTAAAATACTATTATGCAAGTTTCTCAATTGCAGTTTTCTTGACTTTGTTGCCTAGGTCTAAGGCACCAATATGTTGAATGTGTCTACATGCAGCTCCATGGTCATGGAATTTAAACTGAATTTATCTTTCAAGCAATAATTTTATTTCATAATATCATTAGCAAATTCTCAAGTATTAAATACATGAAAATCTCAAGAATCTAGCCCATCAAGTGTTTTTATTTGCAATTCATGACTGATTAGTGATAACATATCTATTTTAAACAACATTCACTGATAATTGAATGAAGATTTGGATGAATGTTGAATAGGATCAACCTCCTAGGTTTTATAGAGCCTCAAAGTGCAGAGGAAGAGGTGTTCCTATATTTTCCTGTTCGTTGGCCAAATCCTTAAGGTAGTTGATCATTTGAACTAGCTATTATTCAGGTTGTCTTAAGATATAGTTAGGAATTTTGAAACACCAACAGATAGATGATGTCAAACTCAGTCCAATTTTTCCAAATATAGTCCATTTATTTGTTATTAGGTTTCAAATGTAGAACCTTGAAATAGACGTAGTTCAATGATGAAACCAACAACTCTTTCTACTCCTATCAGATTGACTATCATATATCCATCATAAACAATAAAAGAATAGCTCAAAAAAATGAAAGGACGTAAATCATTGCCTAAACAAGGCTCAAAGCTTTGAAAACACAAATGTCCTTCCCAAAGAGAAAAATGGTAACTCTTTTTTTATTTAATGGCATGCTTACAAACAAAACCATTGTAACTCTTTTCTTCATATTTCATAGCATGCCTACAAGCAACACACACAAAGGAAACAAATATAATTTCCAACAATGTGTTTATATCAATCATTAAAGCATTCCACTAGAATGGTGTGAATGGTCGCATCTCTAGATGTTGGGGAATTAAGGTATTCCTCCACCAATAACATCAAAAACTATTGCTTAGTTTCCTATGTGTGTTTCTACCTAGTCATTACCTACAAGCTCTAGAAAAATAACCACATCCTTATCGTACATATCCTACAGTTTTCTTTGTGTCACCTTATTAGGGGTGCTTGAATTTTTATAATGAAATATAGGATGAACTCTTATTTCTGATCTCATACATCTCAAGGTCTTGTAGAATGAATAGTATGATATAAATAATCCCCTCCTCCTACATGTTGCACTTCACTATCTAATCTCGAGTTTATCCATCATACATGTCAATTATAAGTGTTTTGTTGTATTCATAAAAATGACTTTTTTCCTATAAAGTGAAATAATTCAATAACTCAATAATATTTTCAACAAGAAACAACATTTTTGGGACTTAATTTTATGGGCTTACAAGCCCATAGGGAAGAACCTTTGGATAATTACATTATAATAACTTGTATTTTATCCAAACAATACTTATTTATAACTAAATGAAAATAATCTTAAAAAATTGTATTGAAATATTCAAATAAAATATATTAAAATAGGTGAAAACATGATTTTATAAACCTTTCATTTAATTCATGAGAATCCACTAAAATAATTTGAATTCACTTAAGAATAAAATGGTACTCATCTTAAATTTTCCAATGTATTTGTATCAACAAAAAACCTCACTCAAATTTAATCAATTGACAACGATTACTAATAAACAATGTCAACATAGGCTACCAAAAAAAGTTACCGTCATGATTTTTTTTTGTCAATTATGGGTAATCTAGTAATGTGAAAGAAACTCCTCTTTTTAGATCACTCATACAAAGATGTGAAAGCCACTAATGTCCTACAAGAAGGAACAAACATAGTGATACCCAAGATTAAATTAATGGTCTTTCAACCTATGCCATAAATTGTTAAATGTTAATTTGGTACTATATTTGTACTTGTAGAAAGGCTTTCTCACATAAGGAACACCTTTGAGGATAAATATATTTAAAACTATAACTATATATATTTTTATGGTCTATTCAAAATTTCTCCTTTTAATTGATGCAATTCTTTTAAAATTTTGATTATATTATATCACAAAAATAACCAAATATGGCCATACAAGCATCAAATTTAGGCCCTAATGGTGACATTCTCCTCTACACAACATATAAAGAAAATGTTACCCAATAAATGGATTAGAAGTAAAGGGTTATTGTAATAAATTGTAATGGTGAAAATTGCATATCTTGTATGATTCCATTAAATTTTAGTCCCATTTTGACCAAGTTGTCCTTTATACAATGACTATTATACAATTGAATATTACCCAAACCTAACCCACTTTTGTCTTTGCGCATCCTCAAGGATTGGTCCTCATCATCAGTTTACCTAGTCACCTACTTGTAGAAATTCTATAGTGTGAAATTGAACTTGGTTTAATTTCACAATGAGAAATTAATGCTTACATTTTTATGAAAATTTTATAATTGGGTCCTTTTCATCCCCTTAATATTCATTTGAATTAAACCACAAAACATTTTAAATTTTACTATAGGGTGTTGTATAAAAGGACAAAACCTAATTCATTTTAACTCCTCATCTAGATCCATCTAGGAGCATCCATGATACACCCATATAAAGCAAAATTAGAGCATCATCATTACATCATCTTATGAATCTTGCATGGTTTCTTGTTATATTTAAACTTGGTTCCAAGTTGTTAAATTAATCCTAATAGGGAATAACCAAGTGAGAATCACCGTACCTAACAAGCTCCTTAATGGTATTTGTAAACATTACCAACCTCTTTGTTATAGGAATAGATATCCAAGTAAAGCTTTTATTATAGTTGTGCAAGATAAAATACATAAATAAAATGAAGAATAAATACAAACCCCTATTCTAAACCAACTATGCACCCTTGATTGAATAATGAAACGGTTTTAAAAATGAATATGCAACAAGCTCTTATCCAATATACACCATTTGATGGAGTGAATGAGATCTTTGTTGGTATATGTAGCTTAATCATGCTCTAGATTAAGCTTTTGGTCACTTTTCTTAGTGTGCTTTCCCCCCAAATTAATTAATAGGGAGTGGGGGGAGGGGGGCCAGAGCCTCTCCTACGGGGTTTGGGGGAACCACCCCCTGATAGGGGCCCGAGGTTGGAGCCCACGGTGGGGGTTTGGGGGTTGTTGGGGGTAGTTCCTTTGAAGAAAAAATGCCCAATTTTAATAAAGGAATTTCGCTGCAAGTTCCTATTTTAATTCGGTTGAAAAACCAATTTGTAACTACCTGAAAACTGAAAGTTTCTTATTGCAAATTGGAAGATGGAATATGTAGCAAACAATGTACTGTTGGAATTAGGGATAGTCATGTGAGAAGAAGAATGAACATGTAGCAAAGCGAGTGGGAGTGTGTCATTGTATCATTGGTTTGGTGTGTAACACATAGCAGTGCATGAGGATACATAGTGTAATTTTGAAGTTGTATATGCAACATATTGTTGTAAGTTATTTATTTATTTATTTTGGTTGGAAGTTTAGTAAAATATTGGACAGGTTCTTTGTGGATGTGCATAAATTTTTGTCTTGTAATTATGTGAATTCTATTCTTTGTTTTGTTATTTAATTCATTATAATTGGTAATTTAATTTCTCTATTATGTCAAAAAATCCTAATACTCTTAATGTTCAGGAGAGTTTTTATGTGGTCATTCTTGGAGACTTCAAAGCTGGACATGTACCTACATCAATTGATTCTCTATATTATTTGATTTCCTTATGAGGGGGCTTTATAGATCTTTGAATAAGGTCATGGATGGTTGAAATCCTACCACAAATTGGAGAGATGAGATTGATTTGAAGACTTTGTTTTAATGGTTTATGATAAGTGGTGGCAAGATAGAGGGTTGAGATCTTATTAATTAATACGGATGGATAATATGAAAAGTTTTTTTATGTCACATCTCAATTTTTTCTTGCATAAACTTTATTTGATGATAAATGGAATTGGATGAGACCATTGGTCAATATGTGTTTGAAGCATGGATTAATGTGTTTTCGTGGATAATAAATAAGATATTATCTTTAAAATACATTCTATTGTGATTAAAATAATGATGAATTATTATGATGCAAATATTTTGATTACTGATTATGGTTTTATGAGCTAACTTATTAATGAGATATTGAGTGCAAATCAGTGCAAGAATAGGTTGAAGGCAAGAACATGGTTGAGGTAGAGATGACGTAGCCACCTGACTATAGTCAGCATGATGGAAATCCTATGCACACACTCATGTAGCTGCATCCATCCTGCATTGTGAATGATTATGGTATGCATAGTGTTATCATGAGTACATCATTACCTATTGTGCATTATGATTTAAATAACAACTATGTCTTAGGGTTGTTTTGTTTGTGAAGAGTAATTTAATTGGGAAAATAAAAGATTTTATTTTCAAATATTTGATAATGATAAATCTCATAATTTATATTTATTTATATATATAATAATGATATCATTATTTATATATAGGAATATATAAACACTTTATTATTAAAAAGAAAATAAAAATAAAATAAAATAAGTTTTAAATACAAATGATATGCATGATAGATCAAGCGATCTTGACATGAGGAGGAAAGTTTAGTTATAAAAATAAAAGAGATACTCCAACTAGAGTTGAACACTTTGCATGGGAATATGAAAAACTATGAAATGAGGGCAGGGGACTATTTTCTTTATCATTACTAGCAGAGTAGGAGACAAGAGAAGGAAAAAATTATGATCGAAGGAAGAGTGGAGATATTTGGAGGATTATCTCTCTAATCCAAACTATGAAAAGCGGAGTAAATTGGTTACTTAGACTGAAGCTATGAAGAGATTATTGTGGCAAAGAGGTGTAGACCATTGATGGAGGATAGAGAGAGTTTAGTTCATCCATCATATTAAACTCACTAAGGAAGTTGATATAGTCTTCCAATGTGTTAAGAAAGGGTTAATCATTCATCCAAATATTGTTAATATTCCAATTTGTGCCCCTTTTTCCTAATGATATTAACAATAACTGATGAGTCTCCCTTAACTTTTACTCTTCTGATGCCAAAATTATAAAATTCTTTTTACACCCAGAATGAGAACCTAAGCCTCAACATTATTGTTAGTTCCAAATACCAAGCCCTTAGACACAACACCAACAAGGAAACCCTCATGATTTCTAATGATGTTGGATATTCCATCATTTACTCCACATAGATAGTATATTTTATGTGTTTGTGTCATCTTGTAAATGTATGTTGTTTGTTAGAATAACTTATGATATTGATTATTATTTGTTAAACTCACGAGTGTTATTTTAGAGCACACAGTTGCCTATATTTCTTCTATATATTTGTAGACTCTATGTATAAATAGTGAGTTGAATAATATTATTGATTATACTTTGATAAATGATACAACCAACACTTGAGTAGTTAGGATTGCCCCTGTTGGCACCATCAAAGTTGAGCTTTCATTAGCCCAGGTAGGAGGAGGTAGCCAATGCCATCATTGTGTTGGATTTGGTTGTAGATGATCTCATATAGTCCCATGAATGAGGGCTTTCCATACTATGTTTTGAATACTATATTGCATGGGGATTTTTATCTATATTGTATCTTTTTCTACAAATTACTCTTTTTGTGATTGAAAGGAAATTTAATCTTTGTCTTCCCCAACTTCTCCAAACTAGATACCTTTTTACCTATTTTAGAGTGTTATAATTTACCTACTTCCACATTCTCCCTAGTGGAAGTAGTGAAAACAATATCCACAAATAATGGATGAAAAGAGGGAGGTGGGAATCAATTTATTGCTAGAGGAACTTGATTTGTGATGGTTAAAAATATTTTTGGAGAAGATACTACAATTTTCCTAGAATTAACATTCACCTTTACCACTAATCTTTTTATTAATATAAATGTGAATATATGTATCCTTTCCACTACATCACATGTTGGATTTTAAAATTTCCCCAATACACACAATGATGCTAACTGTTATGTGCCCAACTTGAAAGAGTTTTTTATAGTGAAATGAGACATTTTAATAACCTAGGGCTCATCTTCATATCTACTCTCTTGCTTAAATCCATATCTTAGCTAGCAATCCTTTATCTATATCAATCTCCACCTACATTCTTGCAAACGTGGAGTGTACTAAACCATCAATTTTAAAATTTAATGTCATAAACCTGCCTAACATATTCCCTATACCTTGAAAATATGCATCTATCTAATATAGCAAAGCAATATTCTTGAATCACACCCAAAACAACAGTACCATGAAATATTTCATCATGGGATCAAATTTAGGAAACTAGTGTTTTATCAACAATACATGCTTATCCAAATGCCAAGGTCCTTTAGCAAGAAAGAATACTCTATATCTTCTTTTGATCCAAATAAAAATACAAAAAAAACCTTGTACATAGGGATATTCCTCTACTATTTTTTGTATGTGCATACTCTGTGATTTAGAATTCTAATAATGAAAAAGTGCTAAATTGGGTCAAGGAGAGTTAAGATTACAAATTAGGATGTGTTTCCCAAGTTTCTCCTCTTCATAGAGAACCTCCTTACCCAAGATCGAGATTGGAGGCATAAACTCTATATAAGGAATTATTTGAGCTCCATTTAACATCCCTACTTGAGTGCTATTATTTTTCTTCCTATCTACAATTTCTCCTGCATTATGTTGCATATCCAACCTTGATTTTTCCTTGCTATGAAGATTTATACCATGTTCCCTAGCTAATGCTTTGGATACTTTCGTAACCTTCTTAGAGTGAGTCTCAAGGGCAGAAAGCCCTTTTGAGCTCGTCGTGAAGGGAGATAAAACATGCATGTCACCATTTGTAAAGGATTTTCCATACTTCAATAATTATGTAGACTTACCATTTACTACCCCCAATACTCGATTCATTGAAATAGTAACTTCTTTTTCATCTTTAGGTTTTGATATTATTTGAGAGAAAAAATTCATGAATCACAATACAAATGTTCTATTTTATTCTCATCACTTCTTTAGCAATGAGACAAATTTATAAATGTTGCAATAAATGCAAGAGTTAAAATACAACTATAATGTCCATCTAAGGTATCGGTGATTTAATTTTAATAAATAAATTATATGGTTATTGTGGTATTGGATTTAAACAACTTTACATCATGTATTTTTTGTTAAAATTTAGAATTTTCCTAGGATGGTATATATAGCACTCCAAACTCCCTCGAGTGAATTTGCAACTTACATGTTTAGAGATTCAAGCTCTATCTAAAGTAAATTTTTAACATTTAGAATAAATTTTATTTCATTTATGTCTTTTGACTTATAATTTATATAAATGGCCATGTTGTCAAACTTACAGATGTAAGTGTTAAAGTAACAGGAAAGAATCATATACAAATTGTTAGATGCATAGGACAACTGAGGGGGGGCGTGAATCACTTGTACATTAAAATATTCAATCCTTTATCAACATTCAAAACCTTATCAAACTTTAAACCCTCATGAAGCATTAACGGAAAGTAAACATGTGAAACATCAATGCAACCACATCCAAAAACATAAGAACACTAGATTTACGTGGAAAACCTAAGAAGGAAAAAACCACAGTGAGGATTAGCTCATATATATGAATAGAAACATCGAATATAATTAGGCTCACTACCAAGGGCTCATTTCCTAGAAAAAGAAGGGCTCACTACCAAAAGGACTCACTATCTGAAAGAAAGAAGAATAGAAGAAGACTGTTACAAAGAGATTCACTATCTTAAAGCAATAGAAGAAATCCACCATTGCAACTCTATGCCATCCACAACCTTTGGCTCACTACCTCCAATAACTTCAAGCACACTAAAACTGTAGACACCTTCTGATCATTTCATTTGGAGTCATAGGAATTAAGATCACACTTAAATCACCACACTTGATCACATTCACATCTTTCGCACACCTTACACATATCCCCAACAATTCACCTTAAATTTATACCATCCACGACCTAAACAATATTAATTAGGTCAGCCTTAATGAAATGTATGCACCTCAAACATGCAACATCAAAAAAAATTGGCACCAAACATCTCCACAGTGAAAATAAGTGAAGGAAGACTATATCAAGGGTTAACTAGGATCCAAATCAACACCGACATCACCATGCTTCGACAAATAGCTAACAACTTTCGTAATTAGTGCTAGCACCCAGGTTGAGAAAACCTGCACTAACACTAACAAGCGACCATGTCCACACTTCTCCAAGAAATGCATACCACAAAGAAACACTTCAAAGAACCAACACAACACCCAAAAATATTCCAACATCATCATAATATTTTACAACACTGCCACAACTACTTGGAACAAGGATTACTTTCATTATGTGCAACCATACACACTACCACTAACCTTCAACACAAGAACTGAACTTGCGGAGCAACTCAACAGTAGAAACTCCAAGGGAAAGTAGATACAAACAATATAAGAACATTCCCTAATCCACAAGACAAGAAACCTCACTGCAGATAAATGCGAAGCAATCTCATTTCTCTCAGACAACCTTCTACACAGACAAACAAACTGTCAAGCACAACTTTCACTATTGAATGTTCTATTTCCTGAAACTCTGGATATAGAACCTTTGAACACCTCATATCATCATATCCAATCTGCACAAGCATATCTTCAACCATGAAGAAATGTGGAGCACAACACTGAAAACACCTCTATCACACTACACACTCTGTTATTCAAATTTTCTCAAAAGCACTTGGAAACCAAGTGAACTAGCTACATCAGCAACACCTACTCAACACTGCAACACCTTCTCATCATGACTACACTAGAGGTTGACATCAATGTGACATCATACCTCAACACATCCATACTTGACACTAATGAAAACACTAGAAACAATCCCCAACTATATTGGAGGTTGAAATCAATGACAACACCAACAATATTCCAAAAAATTGGTCCTAATTTAAAAAAAACATAACATCAACAATCTCCACACTAAGGTTGACATCAATGTGACATCAAACCCCAACATATCTACACTTAGCACCAACACTTGACAACATTAATGACAGTACCACAAGCAACTCCAACATTAGTAATCTCCAACAATCTCCATACTGTTGACATCAATGACAACACCAACATCATACTTGCTATAATCTCCCCCTTTGTCATTAATGGCAACACCAGCTCTAAAAAACCATCAGCAACAAAAGTAACTCTGCATTAAACAACATTCCCCCTTACTGGGTTATATTTCACTCTCTCCCTTTACCTCTATTCTTCAGACACCATTCTCTTTGCAATCTCTCCCCCTATATAAGGATTTCTTCAACCATTACTCTCTACCTTTGACATCCATTCTTTTCTTGTGTTTTTCAGACTTCACTCTCTCCTTGTTACACCCTATTTCTAAATTACTAGATTAATTTTATCTTTATAATTAAATATTATGTTAAATGCAAAATCATGACTCTAATATGTTAAATGGGTGAATGAAACACATAAATATGCATTATGATGTTATTTCTTTAATGATGCAAATGATATATGATGGATAATATTTTCATGTGAATGACTAACTTCTTTATTATGCACAAAGTTGGATGCAGGAAAGAATCACCCTCCAATGAGGAGAGGGAGAGTATCACCTAGGAGAGGATTTTGGTCTGGTAACCCCCTAATGTACCTACTTGAGCTATCACACACTCACATCTTAGTTAGTCAAGTTAAGTCAAGTCAATTTAGGATTCAAGAAGTAAACCCTTGGTCGTAGTTTTGGGATAATTGGAATGTTTGTGTTTTGGTTTTTGATTTCCTTTGGATGTTTCTTTGGTTTGTATTAAAGTGACTAAATCTCTATATTGAGTATATGTTCTTCATGTATTAGATATATGTATATATTAGTTGATATGTATACACATTAAATGTATATATGTATGTATATATATATACGATAACTCATGAATATGAGCATACATGTGTGTGTGTGTATGTAGGTAGAAATACTTACGTATACATATACATGGATACATCATATATGCAAGAAATCAATTAGACATATATATATATATATATATATATATATTCATTATATATTTATCCATAAATATGTATAGATGATTATTATAAAATGTTAAAATAATGATATATATGTATATATGTACATATTTAATGGTATATACATGCATACATACGTATACATTAATATATGTGTAAATAAATATATATGAATATGATTGACAATTAAATATTTTAATATGTATATATGTTAGTACATATATACATATTATAATGAAAGGATATATATATATATATATATATATATATATATATATATATATATCTATATGATGGAATAAATAATGTGCAGCTGCAATTAGATTGTGCCTTAAAACAAAGATATTGTGTCACCATATGAAAGGAATTACAATGATTTTAATAGGTTTTTGTGCATATTGCACCCCTCATAAGCAAGAATGAAAAACGCGGAGAAGCATTTGTAAACGAAACATATTAAATACCTATATGGTTGCTCCATGAAAATATTGTAAGATGCATTTAAATATCTAAGGTTGTGTTGAAAGAACACTCCTTATAGATATATAGGATGTGTTGGTCTTAGCATGTAAAAGAAAAAAGAAAATCTTATGTCAAGGTTGCAAAAGGCAACGATAGGGGAGAGGAGCCAATTGTCATGCGGGGTCCAATAGTCATGCAGTCAATTGTGATTATTCATATCAATACTAGAATGAATTAATATTATATCTTGTATATATTTATTTCACATATTAAATAAAATATTACCAAATACGTGACATTATGGGACCAATAATTGTTCAAGTAAAAAAAACATAAATACATTCATGAACAAGTGAAATAAATATTTTTTTGTCTCAAATAAAATATCTAAATTATCCACTAAAAGTGTGTCATTTATAAAATTAAATGTTTATTTGATAAAATAAGACACTCATTTAAACAAGTATTGTTATCATATGAACAAATATTGTTCTTATGTGTACAACTATTGGGGTAGCAATGTACAAGATTTGGAATATTTAATATTAATAGTTTGTCCTATCTCAAATATAAAAGGTGAGCACAATAAAAACCATGTATTTTTTCAATAAATGTGAAGGATTTTCAAAAAGTTTTAATGTTCAACTATTGGTCCATTTTTGTTTGATATAAGTTGTAATTTAAATAATTATGTGTTGTTTTTATAACACTAAATAGTTTTTATGTGTTCAACTATTGGTCCATTTGTGTTAAATATATAAGGTAGAGAAAACAAAGATTTATGGTTACCAATAGGTATTTGGTCCATTTAAGTTGCATATATGTTTTATTTTAAATAAAAATATGATATTTTACAAGCAACAAATGATATTTTGTGTTCGACTATTAGGGGTAGCATGATTAAGTTTTGGTCGAATCTTTCAAAAGTCAAAATTTGGACATTGCTAATTTGGACACTTCTCAGTAGATGCGCTGATGTGGCAAGTTGCATGATGAGTCACACCTCCAAACCTTAGTTATAGATAGATAAGAGGCTAGTCTACATTTTAAAAAAAAACGAAGATCCTACGATATTCCAGTCAATCGCTACATGTTGATGAAGTTAGCCTGCACGACTGCTGGCCCCTCTCCCCTAGAAGTAATGATAATGTGCTTAGTCTCTATGAGAATGCATTTAATTATTGAGTTGTTGAAGCCACACAAAACTATTTGAAAGGTGATGGACTTGGTCAAAGCCACGAGTTGGCAAAGAACTAAACTAGTTTGATTTGCATTTAATTGGTAGCCTCCTTTCTAGGCACCATTAGTAGATTGTGGCAAGCAACCAAAAGCCATGATGGAATTAGGAAACCTGTAGGAAACCATTGTCACGTTTGACTTCATAAAATAACCATTGCTAGTAGTTTTTGTTTGGAGGTGACTCAACCATGGAATAGAAGTTGAGTTTGCTGGGATTGTATATGTGTTTGTATTCTATTTCTTTTAGCAGCCACATTTCAACCAATCTTGCTTATTCAACCTATTTAGAAGAGAAGTTGGTTTTGGTTTTGTATTTATAGTTTAGAGGTGTCAAAAGGAAGGAAAAAGGCGGTGATTAGAGTAGCTAAATTAAAGCAATGAGTTTCTCAATGTTTAGTATAAATACAAACAACTTCTTAGCCTTTGTCATTCATTCTTTTGGGAGTTCATTTCCTTCCATTCTACAATAGTTTTTTTGTGCAAGTAGTGTTGAGTGAAAGTAACGAAGAGAGTGAGACTTCTTGAGTGTTTTTGAGTTATTTAGTGAGAGTTTTTGAGTGTTGGGAAAGAGGCTTGAATGACGATAGGTTGAGAATAGGAGTAGCAAGCGAAGTCTTTGGGATCGAGCTTGAGGTAAATTTCTTCATTATAAGCAAAATATCTAGGCATGCTAGTATTTCTTATTTATTGATTGTCATGTGTTTGCAAGTGCTTGTGCAAGTTATAGTTATTTTCCATAGTTGTTAAGAAAGCTTGTGCATATAGCTAGATTGGCTATAAGTTGTTTTGGATATCATATTAGGATGATAGCTATATATAATTATTATAAATTTCATGATTGTATGATGTAGTTGTATTTAACTATCTAGAAGGTATATGTGTGTGATACCAAGATGATTATATATTACACATATGTTTGCATGAATTATGATGTTAGTAATTCTATGAGAATAATAGCGTGTTAGATATGTCATCATTGATAGGTTATGATATTATGCAAACCATATTGTAAAATTATTCTTGAAAGCTCACTTGTTTTCTTGTGAGTGTAGGAGAAAAGTCTATTCCCTAGGGTTAGGGTATACACTTGAATATGATTATATTGATATTCAACAATAGGGTTTGAAAACTTATAGGTGATATATATATTGATTATGCTATTATCTTATACCTGACTAAAAGTCTATACCTATTCACTATATTCTAGAAAAGGACTTTACATGTCAGAAACCCAAAGCCATAATGTGAGGAGGCTACAAGGTGTAGAAGCACAAACTCCTCTCAAACTAATAATTTCCTCCAAATTAGATATGAATTTAGTGTACATTGTAAAGATGTGAATATATGAGTCATATTGAAAGAAAGGTTTTATGATTATTTATGAACACGAAAACATTGAAACCTCATAGGATAACTTAGAGAGATCCATGAGAAATGGAGATTAATCAAAAGGGCATGTTAAAGAGAAACCATATTTGTTTGATATGCATATTTGTAGCATTTGATGATAATATTTGAATAGTGACAACTAAAGGGTGTTATCTTAATATGTAGGATATTGTAAGTCAATGTATGTGATTGCATAAAATGTAATGTTGGGAAAATGGTAAGATATAGAAGCACTATGTTGGAAATGTCAAATTGTGATGTCATGCAAACCTATATATAAAATGAGGTTTAATACTGGAATTAGGATGAAGCAAGGTTGGAAATAACCTAGATGGTCAATTGGATCATTATCTTTGGGATGAAATCATGTTATGGAATAAACTTGTTAAGAGTTAGTATGGCCATATTATTTACCAAATCGAGCAATAGGGTGGGTGAACATACGATGTCCACTTCATAGAGGTGAGACACCACTTCTTAAAAAGTGAGTTTGTATGTAATGATCAAATCTTTGGCCAAAGTAGTGTAAGTTACCATTGATTACACTATCGGTTCATTGTGGGTGAGGGTTGCATAACTAGGTTGGGAATTGTCATATATGCAGTTAGGTATCCACTGTATGATAGTTCTAGTTATGTAGGAAACAACACTAAGCTTAGGTAGGCTATTATCATTTATGAGGGATACTAGACCAAACTCTTCATTGAAGGGTAGGGCCATCTTACCAGTATGGTAGATGTGCGGGGGATCGCAGTAAGTCCATGGTTGGTGGAAAATCACTTGGGTGATGCTCTCCCTCATCCAATAGGCAACCAAAATTTGAGGATGTATACCAAAAAGGACATCTAGACCATTTGTACTTTATTCCATTAAGTTATTGAAAGCTATGTATGTAATCATGATCTTATATCTTATAAAAATGTATATGAATATGTAATCATTACTTGGAAATATGGGTGATCATACAATACTAGTTTATAATTTTTTGCCAAACTGGACACTGAACTAATATTTTCTAACTAAATCTTCACTTTCGGGCACCTATAGCGGCTAAATCGGGAGAAATTTGAAGATGATGCAAACTAGTGATTTGTGACATTTTTTCTATAGATTCTAAATATATTTTTTTTCAAAAAAATTGGAATCAGATTGCACTTCTTTTTCCATCTCCTTCGAAAACTAGTTTTTTTCAGTAAACACCATTTTTAAGGAGTGATGCTCATCGTATACAACATAATTTTTTTTCCATAAAGGATAAAATTTTAATTTTTCGAATTTAGATTTGTAACTATGATATCTAGCACTTTAATTTGGTTTCATAGTGTTTTATAGAATATTTTTTCCTTAATCAGGTTTTGAAGTCAAACCAATTACAATTCAGACATAGGCGGACTGTATACAACATAACCTCTTTTGCATGTATCAAAATTCATTTTTTTTGTTGGATCAAGGACTTCAATATCTAGTGCACTGATATTTTTCAAAAAAAAATTATAATCTGCTATTTTTCCACATGTGCAAAACAAAGACCTTGATTTTCGGTGAAAAACTACATTCACAAGAAATAAAAAAATAAATATAATAAAAAAATTAAATTTATTTAAAATTATACTTTTTGGGAAGCTTATAATAAGGACTACATATGTACAAAAAATAAATTTTAAATGAATTCATTTGATCCCCCAAAAAGGTAAATCAAAATTGGTTTTTTATCAACATTTTGATAGGTGTAAAGGAGACTCTGTTATAGGTATGGTTTAAAACTAGCAGGGTTCTATCCAAGGGGTTTGATCAAGATCTAAAGTGGTTTGATCAAACCCTCTTCAATTGGAATCCTTTAAATGGAACTTTTCAAGGCTTAAATCATTATATTTTCTAAAAATACGTGATTTCAACAAAAATTAGGATCTCCCAGAAATTGTAAACTAGTATTGTGGGATCACCCATATGTAATGTACTTTATGGAAATGTAATGGAAATTTGAAATGGGATTATTTCAAATATGCACCATTTATTATTGAAATGCAATAAGAGTTCATAATGGGTTTATTTTGAATGTGCATCTTTATTGTATTATTAAAATTATAAAACAAAATTATTGCTATGTCTTGGTGAACTTAAACTATTCACGTATGGGTTAAACTTAGGTTAAAAAATTAGGTAAAACATCGAGCATGTTACACTCCCCCTTTGACATCAATGAAAAAAGAGCTACAAAATTACTTTTGACACATCACCTACATTTTTTTCTTTTTTGCTCCCCCCCTTTGACATCTGCATACATCACTTTGATATTACTTGCAACACCAACAAGTATTTTCTCTCTCTCCACTGCTTTTATCCATACATTTCTCACTACTCTTCCATTGCTTTCCTTTCTGCATACTCCCCTTAGTGATACAAGATATGCTCCATCCGACTGCACTAACAAAAACACTACTACCTACTCCCCCTGAGAGGTAGCCTTCAACACTAGTCCAAGACCAAGAATGTACCTTGATGTTCTTTCCTGGATAGATGAACCAAATTGTGCATCCAATTGAAAGAAGGAGGGGCAATAAACCCTAACTTCTGTTAGAGATACTCAAAAGTATCTTTAGGAAGAGCCTTTGTAAATATATTTGCAACTTGATCCTTTGTAGGCACATACTCCAGCTTCACCTCATTCTTTACAACTTTCTCCCTTAGAAAGTGATATGAGATAGAGATATGTTTTTTTCTTGAATACATTATCGGGATCTTTGAAATATAGATAGAACTTGTATTATCACATAAGATAGAAATAGGTTCATCATATGATACTCTAATATCCTTCAATGTTTGCTTCATCCATAACACCTATGTACAACATGATGCTACTGCAATATATTCTACATCTATAGTAGATAATGACACTAAATCCTACTTCTTACTCAACTGAGAAACCAATCTCCTTCCAAAAAAGTAAAAACCTCCACTTGTACTTCTTATGTCATCTATACAACTTTCCCAATCTGCATCTATATATGCACTCAAGGAGAAGTTAGTATCTTTAGGATACCATAAACCAAAATTCAAAGTGCCCTTCAAGTATCTAAATATCGTCTTTACTGTGGCCACATGATATTCTCTGGGATCTTCTTGAAATCTTGCCACAAGACATACTGCATGCATGATATTTGGTCTACTATTAGTTAGATATAGTAGTCCTCCAATCATTGATCTATACTTGCTCTGATCATCCTTAGGAGATTCATCATTTTTGCTCAATTTACAACCAGTAATTGTAGGATTACATATTAGTTTAGAATCCTCTATTCTAAACTTCTTCAACATTTCCTTAACATATTTTGACTATGAAATAAAAATACCTTTTTTGTTTGACTAATTTGTAATCCAATGAATAAATTCATCTCCCCACACATTGACATCTCAAACTCTTTTTGCATCTTCTTTAAAAACCTCTTGCACATACCTTCATTTCCTCCAAAGATAATGTCATCAAAATACACTACCACAAGCAGGATTTGTTCTCCTTCAACCTTAAAGTAAAGGTTGTTATTTGTAGTACCTTTTTGAATCCTTGCTATAAAAAATACTTATCCAATCTTACATACCAAGATCTAGGAGCTTGTTTGAGTCCATACAATGTCGTCTTCAGTCTACAAACCATATCAACATCATCTGATAACTGAAATCCTTTTGGTTGTTCAATGTATACCTCTTCTTCTAATTCACCATTCAAGAATGCAGACCTGACATCCATCTAATATACCTTGATGTTTTTATGTGTTGTAAAAGACAAAAATATTCTAATGGCTTCCATTCTTGCCATCAGAGAAAAATTCTCTTCAAAATCTATTCCTTCCACTTGTGAGCAGCCCTTACACACAAGTACAACTTGTTTTTGATAACTTTTACATCCTCATTCAACTTGTTCCTGAAAATCAACTTAGTTCCTATCACATTCTTGTTTGCAAGTCTTGGGACCAATTCCCAAGTTTGATTCTTCTTAATATGTTCCAACTCTTGCTTCATAGCCTTGATCCAATTCTCATCTTTGCATTCCTCGAGTACATTTTTAGGTTCTACCTTTGAAATGTAAAAAAAATTTAATTAATCCTCTATCATAGCAACTTTTCTTCTTGTCAACAAACCTTTGTTTTATCTCCAATGATTTGATCTTCAGAATGATTCTTTGGCGCATACTCAAGAGCCTTAGAGATCTTTTCCATGGCTTCTTCCTCTTCAATTGTCATCTATTTTTCTCTTTCTTCTTCACTAAAAGGGGGTTCATCAAATAAATATCCTTCTATCAATACTGAACTCTAGTGGTTCTTCATCCACCTTAACACTTGCACTCTCAACAATTTTATTCAATCTTTTATTGTAGCACCAATAGGCCTTACTTCTTATAGAGTATCTGAGGGATATTCCTTCATCATATCTTGCATCAAACTTTCCTAAGTTTTCTTCATCTCTTTTGATATAGCATTTGTTTCCAAACACTCTGAAATATTTCACAGTAGAAGGTTTACCATACCATAGCTCATAGGGAGTCCTTGAATTGTCCACTCTTGCTTGACCTCTATGAAGAATATAGACTATAGTGTGAATTCCTTCTCTCCAATAAACATCCAGTAGATTTTCTTCCTTCATCATAGTCCTTGTTTCTCCTTGAACTGTCCTATTTTTCCTCTCCATAACACTATTTTGTTGAGGAGTCCTAGGAGCTGACAAATGTCTCTTTATTCCACAATCTTCACAAAAAATGTTAAACTCATTCAAGGTGAACTCACCACCTCTATCAAACCTTCAACAGTTGATTTTTAAATTCATTTTGTTCTCAACCATAGACTTAAATGCTTTAAACTTATCTAGAGCTTCTGATTTTTCTTTGAGAAATGTCACCCAAGTCATTCTAGAATAATGATCAATTAATAACATGAAATACCTATCACCTTGAGAACTTATTATTCTGGTAGGTCCACGTAGGTTTGTATGCACCAACTCCAAAGGACCTACAATAGAAAATTCTTTACTCTTGAACCTCTTCTTTGTTTTCTTTCCAAACTGACACTCCTTGTAAATTGCATTGATAGGCTTTGTAATTCTTAGCAGATATCTCACAACATCAGTAGAGTTGATCTTTGTTTGGCTATCAAAATTGATGTGACCCATTCTTCTATGCTATAGCCAACTTTCATTGATTTGAGATATAAAACACTTAGCACCACTACCTTTAAGTTGATAAATATTACCTTCTATCCTTGTCCCTATAGAAACCAAGCTTCCAGATCTTCCTTTTTTGATTTCACAACCATCATCCTAAAACACCAAATTGTATCATTTTCTACACATCTGTCCTACATTGAGAAGATTGTGCTAGAGACACTTGACATAAAGAACATCTGTCTTATGCTTTCCATCAAAACTAATTGAACCTTTTCCACAAATCTTAGCAGATGTATCATCACCAAAATTAAGAAGACCGCCATCATACTTTTGAAGTTTAAAAAACTTACTCTTACCACTTGTCATATGATTTGAGCATCCACTGTCTATTATCTAGTAACTCCTTTCTTCTCTTTCATGAAAAAAGTCACCATAGTTCCTTCAATGTTGTGACTTGTTATCGAAGCGTTTTCCTTCACACATCTTTTAGAATCAGTTCCAACTTTTAGAGCCATGAACAAGCATTCATAATTGTCATCATCGGGATAGTTTGATTCCTCATCATCAAAAACACCATTGTATTTTTCAACATAATAACTCTTCTTGAAAAATTTACCTGTATGATCATTTGTCATTTGAAACTTTGATTGGACATTTAGAAACATAATGACCTATCTTTCCACAATTGAAACATTTAAATGGTAACTTACCTCTGCATTTGTCAGTGCCCTTTTTATATCTCCTTAAAATATTTTCTTCCAATTCATTAAGATCATCTGGATCTAATTCGTCATCCTTCTCCACCTTGCAGACTTTAAAAATAGTTTCTTTCTTTATAGCATCTTAACCAAGATCTCTCAATTTATAAGAAATTAAAGCACCAAACATCTGATCTCTAGAATAATTATCCAAATTCTGAGCTTCCTCAATAGCAAAAAACTCTAGAACTATATGTTCTAGGAAGAGTTCTTAGTACCTTTTTCACAAATTCACTTTCTTCCAGCTTACCACCAAGACCATTGATGGCATTAACAACTTCATCCACTTTGAGCATGTAGGTTGTAATATCTTCATCTTCAGACATCCTTAAGGTTTCAAATTTTGCTTTGTAGTTTTGCATATTTGCTTTCTTGAATTTATCATCTCCTTCATAAATGCTCTCCAACTTTGTCTAGACATCTTTAGCAATTTTCAAACTTATCACCTTTCCAAGTTTAAAATCAAAGAGACCACTTAGATTAACATTCCTTGCTTTACCTTTGCTCTCATAATACTTGATTTCATCATCACTTGTTGGACCAACAATAGGCATAGTGTATCCTTTTTCAACTAATTGTCAAACTCTAAATCCAAGAGAGACCATAAAGGATTCCATCTTGACTTTCCAGTAAGTATAATTTGTTCCATTGAACATAGGAGATTTGACACCTTTCTTGTGTGTCATCTGGATCTACCTCAAGTGGTTAAGCTCCTTCCAAGGAACCACAACTTTGATACCAATTATTAGATTCATAGGACAACTAGGGGGGGATGAACTAGTTGTACATTAAAAGATTCAATCCTTCATCAACATTCAAACCCTTATCAAACTTTAAAATCTCATTAAGAATTAGAAAAAAGTAAACATGTGAAACAACAATGCAAACCCATCCAAACACTTAAGAACACAATATTTATGTGGAAAATCCAAGAAGCGAAAAACCATGTGAGGATTATCTCACATATATATGAATATCAACAACGAATATAATTAGGCTCACTACCAAGGGCTCACTAGCTAGAAAAAGAAGGCACACTACCAAATGGACTCACTGTTTGAAAGAAAGAAGAATAGAATAAGATTGTTACAAAGAGATTCACTATCTCAAAGCAACAAGATATATCCACCACTACAACTCTATGCCATATGTAGCCTTTGGCTCACTACCTCCAACAACTTCAAGCACACTGAAAATGTAGACACCTTCTACTCACTGCATCCGGAGTCATAGGCATTAAGCTTGCATGTAGATCACCACACTTGATCACATTCACATCTTTCATACACCTTGCGCACATCTCCAACAATCCACCTTATATTTATACCATCCACAACCTAAACAATCTTAATTAGGCCAGCCTTAATAAAATGCATGCACCTCAAACGTGCAACACCAAAATAGGTCGGCACCAAACACCTCTACAATGGAAAGAAGTGAAGATAGACCATACCAAGGGTTAACTAGGACCCAAATCTACACTAACACACATCATAACTCTTCTAAAAATAGCTAACAACTTCCACAATTAATGCTAGCACCCAAGTTGGCCAAACCCACACTTACACTAACAAGCGACCACATCGATGCTTCTCCAAGAAATGCAGACCATAGAGAAATAATTCAAAGCATCCAAACAACACCCTAAAATATTCCAACATCATCAGAATATTCTACAACACTGCCACAACTACCTAAAACAAGGATTACTTTCATTTTGTGCAACTAGACACACTGTCGTTGAACACCAACACAAGAATTGAACTTACGAAGCAACTCAACACTAGAAACTCCAAAGAAAAGTAGATGTAGATAATATAAGTAAATTCCCAAATCCACAAGACAAGAATCCTCACTGTGGAGAAATGTGGAGCAATCTCATTTCTCCCAGACAATCTTCTACACAAAAAAATTGTCAAACACAACTTTCACTGTAGAATGATCCAGAACTTGAAACTCTGGATATAGAACCTATGAAAACATTGGATCATAATATCCAAGTGGAACAAGTATATCTTCAACCATGAAGAAATGTGGAGCATAACACTGAACACGCCTCTATCACACTACACACTCTTTTATTCAAATTTTCTCAAAAGTACTTGGAAACCAAGTAAACCAACTGCATCAACAACATATAATCAACACTACAACACCTTCTCATCATGACTACACTAGAGGTCGACATAAATGTGACATCAGACTTCATCGCATCCATTCTTGACATTGATGACAACACTACCAGTAATCTCCAACAGTCTCCCCAACTATGCTAGAGGTTGACATCAATGACAACACCAACAATCTTCCAACAAATTGGCCTTTTTCTCAAAAAAATCATAACATCAACAATCTCCACACTAAGGTTGACATCAATGTGACATCAAACCACAACATATCTACACTTAGCACCAACACTTGACAACACTAATGATAGTACCACAAACAACTCCAACACTAGAAATCTTCAACAATCTTCATACTGTTGACATCAATGGCAACACCAACAAAATACTTGCAACAATCTTTCCCTTTGTCTTTGATGGCAACACCAACTCTAAAAAACCATCAACAAAAAAAGCAACTTTACATTAAGCAACATTCCCCCTTACTAGTGTACATTTCACTCTCTCCCTTTACCTTTGTTCTCTTGACACCATTCTCTTTGAAATCTCTCCCTCTATCTGAGGAGTTCTTCAACCATTAGTCTCCCCCTTTGACATCCATTATTTTCTAGTATTTTCTTAGGATTCACCCCCTTTGAAAATCAATGGAAAAGGACTACAAACTTACTTTTGACACATCACCTGCATAGAATTTTTCTTTTTTTCTCTCCCCCTTTGACATATGTATACATCACTTTGAAACTAATTGCAACACCATCAAGAAACTACTCTCTCCACTGCTCTTCTCCATGAATATCTCACTACTACTGATTTTTCACCGCTCCTCCATTGCTTTCCTTTCTGCATACTCCCCTTAGGGACACAAGATATGCTTCATTTGACTACACTAACAAAAATACTACTACCTACTCCCCCTAAGAGGTATCCTTCAACATCAATCTAGGACCAAGAATGTACCTTGAAGTGCTTTCCTGGACATATGCACCAACTTATGCATCTAATTGAAAGGAGGGGCAATAACCCCTAACTTCTACTAGAGATACTCAAAAGTATCTTTAGGAAGAGCCTTTGTAAAGATATATACAACTTGATCCTTTTTAGGCACGCACTCCAGCTTCACCTCATTCTCTGCAACTTTTTGCCTCAGGAAGTGATACCAGATAGAGATGTTTTGTTCTTGAATGCATTACCATGTGTACAACATGATGTTGTTGCAATATATTATGCCCCTACCATAGATAATGACACTGAATCCCGCTTCTTACTCAACCAAGAAACCAAATTGCTTCTAAGAAAGAAAGCACCTCCACTTGTACTTTTTTTGTCATATGTACAACCTACCCAATCTGCATCTCTTTATGCACTCTTGAGGAGAAGTCGCTATCTTTGGGTACCATAGACCAAAATTTGATGTGCCCTTCAAGTATCTAAATATCCTCTTTACTATGCAACATGAGATTCTTAGGGATCTTTTTAAAATCTTGCCACAAGACATGTTGCATTCATGATATCCAATCTAGTAGCATTTAGATATAACAATCCTCTAATCATTGATCTATACTTACTCTAATCATCCTTAGGAGATTCATCATTTTTTCTCAATTTACAACCCAGTAATTGTAGTACAACTGGTTTAGAATCCTCTATTCCAAACTTCTTCAACATTTCCTTAACATATTTTGACTGTGAAATGAAAATACATTTTTTCTAATTGAATGATTTGTAATCAAAGGAAGAAATTCATCTCCCCACACATTGACATCTCAAACTTTCAACATCTCCTTTGAAAACCTCTTGAACATACCTGCATTTCCTCCAAAGATAATATCATCAACATACACTACCACAATCAGGATTTGTTCTCCTTCAACCTTAAAGTAAAGGTTTTTATTTGCAATACCCTTTTTGAATCCTTGTTGTAACAAGTACTTATCTAATCTTGCATACCAAGCTTTAGGAGCTTGTTTGAGTCCATACAATGCCTTCTTCAATCTATAGACCATATCAACATCATCTGATAACTTAAATCCTTTTGGTTGTTCAATGTATACCTCTTCTTCTAACTCACCATTCAAGAATGCAAATTTGACATCCATCTAATATACCTTAAAGTTTATATGTGCTGTAAAATCAAAAATATTCTAATGGCTTCCATTCTTGCCATTAGAGAAAACATATTCAAAATCTATTCCTTCCACTTGTGAGTAGCCCTTACACATAAGTCTAGCCTTGTTTTTGACAAATTTTCCATCCTCATTCAACTTGTTCCTAAAAACCCACTTAGTTCCTATCACATTCTTATTTGCAAGTCTTGGGACCAATTCACAAGTTTGATTCTTCTCAATCTATTCCATCTCTTCTTTCAGAGCCTTGATCCAATTCTCATTTTTGCATGCCTCAATTACAGTTTTAGGTTCTACCTCTAAAACTAAACAAAAGTTTACTTGTTCCTCTATCATAGCAACTTTTCTTCTTGTCAACACGCCTTTTCTTTTATCTTCGATGATTTGATCTTCATAATGATTCTTCTACACATACTTAGGAGTCTTAAGGATCTTTTCTAGAGCTTCTTCCTCTTCAATTATCATCTCTTTTTCCTTCTCTTCTTTTTCTTCTTCACTGTAAGTTGGTTCATCATATTCATATCCTTCTATCAATACTATACTCTGTAGTGGTTCTTCATCCATATAAAACTTACACTCTCAACAATTTTCTTTAGTATTTTATCGTAGCACTGGTAGGCCTTACTTCTTGTAGAGTATCTAAGGAAGATTCCTTCATCAAATATTGCATCAAACTTCCCTAATATTTCTTCATCTCTTCTAATATAGCATTTGTTTCCAAACACTTTGAAATACTTCATAATAGGAGGTTCACCATACCATAGCTCATAGGGAGTCCTTGAACTGTTCACTCTTGCTTGATCAAGTTGTTAAGAATATAGACTCTAGCATGAATTGCTTATCTCCAATAAACATCCAATAGATTTTCTTCCTTCATCATAGTCCTTGTTTCTTCTTGAACTGTCTTATTCTTCCTCTCCATAACTCCATTTCGTTGTCATCAAATTCATATCCTTCTATCAATACTGAACTCTATAGTGGTTCTTCATCCACCTTAACACTTGCACTCTCAACAATTTTCTTCAGTATTTTATTGTAGCACCAAAAGGTTTTACTTCTTGTAGAGTATCCAAGGAATATTCCTTCATTAGATCTTACATAAAAAATTCCTAAGTTTTCTTCATCTCTTCTGATATAGCATTTGTTTCCAAACAGTTTGAAATATTTCATAGTAGGAGGTTTACCATACCATAACTCATAGGGAGTCCTTGAATTGTTCACTCTTTCTAGACCTCTATTAAGAATATAGACTGTAGTATGAATTGCTTCTCTCTAATAAACACCCAGTAGATTTTCTTCCTTCATCATAGTCCTTTCTACTTGATCTGTCCTATTCTTCCTCTCCATAACTCCATTTCATTGAGGAGTTCTAGGAGCTGACAAATGTCTCTTTATTCCACGATCTTCACAAAACTATTAAACTCATTAGAGGTGAACTCACCACCTCTATCAGACCTTAAGCACTTGATTTTGAAATTCATTTCATTCTCAACCATAGACTTAAATGCTTTAAACTTATCTAGAGATTTTGATTTTTCTTTGAGAAACATGTCACCCAAGTCATTCTCGAATAATCATCAATTAATAACATGAAATACCTATCACCTTGAGAAATTATTTTGGTAGGTCCACATAGTTATGTATGCACCAAATCCAAAGGACCTATAGTAGAAAATTCTTTAGTCTTGAACCTCTTCTTTGTTTGCTTCCCAAACTAACACTCCTTGCAAATTGCATTGATAGACTTTGTAATTCTTGGCAGATCTCTCACAATATCAGTAGATTTGATCTTTGTTAGGCTATCAAAATTGATGTGACCCATTCTTCTATGCCATAACCAGCTTTTATTTATTTGAGACATAAAACACTTAGCACCACTACCTTGAAGCTGATAAATATTACCTTCTGTCCTTGTCCCTATAGCAACCAAAGTTCCAAATCTTCCTTTTTTGATTTCACAACCATCATCCTAAAACACCAAATTGTATCCTCTACTACACAGCTGCCCTACACTGAGAAGATTATGCCAGAGACCCTTGACATAAAGAAAATCATCTGTCTTATGCTTTCCATCAAAACTAATTGAACCTTTTTATAAAATCTTAGCAAATGTATCATCACCAAACTTAAAAAGACAACCATCATACTTTTGAAGTTTAACAAACTTACTCTTATCATCTGTCAAATGATTGGAGCATCCACTGTCTATTATCTAGTAATTCCTTTCTTCTCTATCATGCAAAAAAGTCACCATAGTTCTTTCAATGTTGTGACCTATTATCGAAGCACTTTCATTCACACATCTTTTAGAATTAGTAGAATTAGTTCCAACTTTTATAGCCATGAACAAGCATTCATCATTGTCATCACCAGGATAGTCTGATTCCTCATCATCAAATACACCATTGTATTTTTTAGCTTAATCACTCTTCTTAACAAATTTACCTTTGTGATCCTTATGTTTTTCATTTTAAACTTTGATTAGACATTTAGAAGCATACTGACCTATCTTTCTACAATTGAAACATTTAAAGGGTAACTTACCTCTGTATTTGTCAGTGCCATTTTTTGGTCTTCTTACAAAATTTTCTTCCACTTCATCAAGATCATCTGGATCTGATTCATCATCCTTCTCTACCTTGCAACTTTCTTTGTAGCATCTTGATCAAACTCTCTCAATTTATAATAAATTAAAGCAACAAACATCTGATCTCTAAAATAATTATCCAAAACTCTGAGCTTCCTCAATAGCAAAAACTTTAGAACTATAATTTTTAGTAAGAGTTCTTAGTACCTTTTTCACAACTTCACTTTCTTTTAGCTTGCCACCAAGACCATTGCTGAATTAACAACTTCATCCACTCCTTAGGCTGTAATATATTCATCTTCAGACATCCTTGGGGTTTCAAATTTGGCTTTGTAGTTCTGCATTTTTACTTGCTTGACTTTATCCTCTCCTTCATAAATGCTCTCCAACTTTGTCCAGACATCTTTAGCAGATTTCAGACTTATCACCTTTCCAAGTTCAGAATCAGAGAGACCACTTAGAATAAGATTCCTTGTTTTACCATTTCATCATCACTTGTCAAACCAGTAGCATGCATAGTGTATAAGTATAAATCCAAGAGAGATGAGAAAGGATTCCATCTTAGCTTTCTAGTAAGTATAATTCGTTCCATTGAACATAGGAGCTTTGACACCTTTCTTGTGCTTAATCCAGATCTACCTCAAGCGATTAAGCTTCTTCTAAGGAACCACAAATTTGATACCAATTGTTAGATGCACATGACAAATGAGAAGGGGGCGAATCAGTTGTACATTAAAACATTCAATCCTTCATCAACATTTAAACCCTTATCAAACTTTAAACCCTCATTAAGCATTAGCAAAAGGTAAACATGTGAAACATCAATGCAAACACATAAGAACACCAAATTTACATGGAAAACCCAAGAAGGGAAAAACCGCACTAAGGATTAGCTCACATATATATGGATATCAACACCAAATATAATTAGGCTCACTGCCCAAAAAAATAAGAAGGGCTCACTATCAAAAGGACTCACCATCTGAAAGAAAGAAGAATAAAAGAAGATTGTTACAAAGAGATTCACTATCTCAAAGCAACAAGAGAAATTCACTACTGCAACTCTATGCCATCTATGACCTTCGACTCACTGCCTTCAACAACTTCAAGCACACTGAAAATGTAGACACCTTATGCTCACTGCATCTAGAGTCATAGGCATTAAGCTCAAACTTGGATCATCACACTTGACCATATTCACATCTTTCACACACCTTATACACACCTTATACACACCTTACACACATCTCCAACAATTCACCTTACATTTATACCATCCATGACCCAAACAATCTTAATTAGGTTAGCCTTAATGAAATGTATGCACCTCAAACGTGTAACACCAAAATAGGTGAACACCAAACACCTCTATGGTGGAAAGAAGTGAAGGAAAACCATACCAAGGGTTAAATAGGACCCAAATCTACACTGACACACATCACCACACTTCCACAAACAACTAACAACTTTCACAATTAGTGTTAGCACCCAGGTCGACCAAACCTGCACTAACACTAACAAATGACCACATTCATGCTTCTCTAAGACATGCGAACCACAAAGAAAGACTTCACAACATCTACACAACAACCAAAAAGCATCATCAAGATATTTTGCAACACTGCCACAACTACTTGAAACAAGGATTACTTTCATTTTGTGCAACTAGACACACTACAACTGAACTCCAACACAAGAATTGAACTTGCAGAGCAAATCAAAACCAAAAAATCCAAGGGAAAGTAGATATAGGCAATATAAACACATCGCCAAATTTGCAAGACAATAAACCTCACCGCGGAGAAATGCAAAGCAATCTCATTGCTTCTAGACAATCTTCTACACAGAAAGACAAACTCTCAAACACAACTTTCACTACAGAACGATCCAGAATCTAAAACTCTTGATATAGAACCTCTAAACACCTCGAATCATCATATCCAATCCATACAAGCATATTTTCAACCATGAAGAAATGCAAAGCACAACATTGAACACACCTTTGTCACACTACACTCTTTTATTCAATCTTTCTTAAAAGCACTTGGAAACCAAGTGAACCAACTACATCAACAACACCTACTCAACACTACAACACCACCTCATTAGGACTACACTAGAGGTTGACATCAATGTGATATCAAACATCAACACATCCATACTTGACACTGATGACAACACTACCAACAATCTCCAACAGTCTCCCAAACTATACTAAAGGTTGACATCAATGACAACACCAACAATATTCCAACAAGTTGGTCCTACTTTAAAAAAACATAACATCAACAATCTCCACACTAAGGTTGACATCAATGTGACATCAAACCACATATCCACACTTAGCACCATTACTTGACAAAACTAATGACAATACCACAAACAACTCCAACACTAGCAATCTCCAACAATCTCCATACTGTTGACATCAATGACAACACCAACAACATACTTACACAAACAACAAAATATGTCTCATATGTGATATGTAAGCGAATTTAAAATTGTCATGTGTCTCACACATCAAACCTTATCCAAAAAACTAAGAATATATAAAAAAAGATGAGACATTCATTTACATAATGACAATAATAATCATAATCATAGAGATTATAAATATAGTTTAAAAAATACCACTTATAACTAGAAAAATAGTTAAAAATAACTATGAAAATTACTTTTCTCATTCAATAAATTATAAAAGAATTAAATAAGAAGAATAGAATAGATAAAAATAAGACTATTGATTAAAAAAAATTACAACAATTGATCAATTATATATATATATATATATATATATATATATATATAATTTATGTTTTTTTTAATTAAATTCAGACATTACAATTTGGTGTCAAATATTTTTAATTCTAACTGATTGAAATATTAAAATATTATTTAATATTTTATTCTGAATAATTTAAGTATCAAAATCTAACAAATATATAAATACAAGAACTAATAAATTAAATAATAATAAATAAATAAATAAATAATCAAATCGTCCATTAACTAGAATCTTAACACAACACCATCACACCGAAAAATTCACGCACGCGTCACTTTTGTGGGCTTCCCTTTGAGTGGTTTTAAAGGACCACGCGACACTTGGCAGTGAAAGTTTTGTAAGCAGCGTATTTTGTGTAATTTGGGTTTTAAACAAATCAAATGCTCTACAGAAATGGAGTTTAACAGGAATTTGTTTTCCCGGTTTGAACCCGTTTTGGGGCAAACTCGGGCACAAATTGGAGCTCCGAAAGGGTCCGCGCAGAGGCTCCTCACGAAAGAGTCGGAGCAGGGCAGGGGCCCGCACAGCCATTTTGAAGCAAAAAGTCAAAAGCCAGATAAAATGCATATAGTAATTCTTTGATGTTCCCATTGCTGGTGGTAGGAGCTAAAAGAAAGGAAACCTAGGACGCCATCTAAAGCAGCTTAAAAAATTCCCAGCTTTTAGTACGCGGGGTAACAAAAATTCAACGCCAGTCATTCTGTACAGTTCAAGTCTTCTAGATGGCGCGTAATGAATGCCCAGATGATCCAATTTTCAAAGAAGAATGCTGGCATTCAAAATCGCATCGGATTTCGAAGACAGCCGCCCATCGCAGCGGCACCGTGGAAAGCGAGGCGACGACCTCACAGCCCAAAATTCCTGTTTTATATGATTAAATATACAGGTAACAAGAATTTCAATTTTGACGGAATCCTGTGCGAAACGCTGTCTCCTATACTATACATATTTGCTTGCTTTATCAGCCATGAAGTCGCAAATGATTTGCTTCATTTCTCCTCAAGAGTTGGATAGAAAATGCCACAAGAGCTCTCACCGCCCCTGTCTGCGCTCCTCAGCATGAACTTAGAGGGTGCAAACTCTTCTTCGTCTTCGTCTTCGTCTTCTTCTTCTTTTTCTTCGTTTTCTTCAATGAAATTGTCGGTAGGGAGCAAGAGTTCGAACCCCGTGGTGGCCATTAAGGGCGTGGCGGGCAGCTCGAAGGCGGAGGAATGGACCGATAACATGCTTCAGACAGGGGACGTGGTGGAGGAATTGAAGATCGGAAGCTATGCTACGCTTACGGCCCCGTTTAAGGGCGGCAAGAGCGGCCTTCAAAAGGAGCTGCATAAGTTTTACAGGAGGAATGATACGCTGGTTTTGGTTCAAGTCCGGCGGGGCCGTGGCGTCATAGCGAAGCTCCAGGCGTGTATTACGCCGGACGAAGGGGCGAAGAAGCAGTATACGCTCAGAGCCCTCAGCGACCCCAATTATGTCGTAGGGTTTGTCGATTCTAGCGAAGAAGAATGCCTCGCACTCCAAGGTAGGAAGCTAACTACTTTACTCGTTACATCGTTTTTTAGTAGTTGTTCACAAGCCGAGCTTTATAGGTATTCCTGTCGTTTGTTCACCGATTCGAGGTTAAGAGGAAAATTAAATCAGCGCCGGGTATTTAATAGCCGAGCTTTAAGTCGAGTCTTGCAAGGCGTGATTATGTGTAAAATTCAGTAACATCTTTTGTCCAATTTACTAGAAGTTTCTAGGTATTATAATAGATATCTTAAGATTGTGAAATTGGATATATATGAATTTGCGGGAATAGACATCTTAAGTTTCTGGAATTCGATCCTAATAGATAGCTTGACATCGTATAATCAATTCGAGATGAATTCGAGGACTTGTATGCGTTAAAATCGTAGAATCGAAGATGAATGGATTTGAGGAATTAGATACCTTGAGACCATAGAATCGAAGCCATATATACCTTAAGAGCATAAAATCGAAACCAATTGAATTCCATGGATACATGTATATACCTCACGATCATAAAGTCAACGGCAAATGATTTCAGGGAATGAATTAGCTTGGAAGCCAAATGAATTCGAGGGAAGACATGCCTTCAGATCGTGGAATCAAAGGCAGATGATTTGTGCTCCCTGACAAGAATGGATTTGACTGTTTTAGTTTTTCCTGGGGAAATTTAAATAAAATATGTGTATATTGCATCCGTTATAATGTAAGCTTTAGGGGAATTCGACAGAGAAGATTCCTCAAGAGCATGTTGTCGGAGCCGAGGGCTTTGCGAATTTAAGTTCATCTGTTTTGACTGTTTCACTTTTTATGCGTAAAGCTGAGCAATCAATTGCATCCAATTTATGGAAAGGTTTTTTTTGTTGAAATTGGCAGAATAAATACCTCAAACATCATGGAATCCAAGTAAAGGCTTTGCACCCTTGAAATTCTATCTGCTTTAACTGCTTTATTATTAGATGTAAAATTGAGTTATGTATTATATCCTATTTACTGCAAGTTTTAGGCGACTTTGACAGAACGTATGCACCTAAGTCATAGAATCCATGCCAAAGATTGGTTCCCCTGACTAAAATATTATTTCACTGTTTAACTTTGTTTTACGGATCCAAAGTAAATTAGCTTATATATTCTCCTTTCTGCCAGAACTAATGCAGAAATCTTATTTCTGCTGCAACTGATGCTGAAAATCTCTCCTTTGAGCTGCAATCCAGCAAACACTCCTTGTGGCAGTCCCTCCACAAAGAAAACACAACAGAATAGACTGAGAGGAAAGGGGGAAATATTAAGTTTACACTTGTAAAATTGAGTTCACTTCAAGATTTAGGGGAACTTGACAGAAAAGATACCTCAAGGTCACGGAATCCCTGAAGTTGATGCGTTTTGTTTTCTGTGTAAAATTGAGCAATATATCGCATCCACTTTATATCATTAGATACATTTGACGGAATGAATACCTCAAGTTGTGGAACCCAAGCCAAACTCTTCTAGACTTTGAAATTTATCTGTTTTGACAATTTTAGCTTTTACTTTTCATAAAATTGTGGAACCCAAGCCAAACTCAAGTTGTGGAACCCAAGCCAAATTAGGTGTTGAGTCGAATATTTAGATAAAGCTTTTAGGGAAATTTGAGAGAACCGATATCTCATTGTTGTTGAAAACAAAGCCAAAAACTTCGCAATCTCCAACGTTTTCTTATTTAAGTTTTATGTTTTTAAGGTAAAAAATTTAGTAATATGCCATCTCTAATATACTGCAAATTACGGGTGAATTTAATGGAGTAGATAGCTCAAGGTAATGGTTTCTCAGACAATGGTTTTGCGCTCCTAAATTTAATCTGTTTTAACTTTCTTTTTCTTTTTTTAAATCAGCGTCTAGAGATGCAAGGGTGGAGTCTGCTCTGAGCCATGCACAGTTGAAAGACGGTTATGTGGCGTACCCATGGGAGAAGAAAATGCAGAAGTTTTTGATGGTTCCAAAGTCTGGATGCTTCTTTTCACTTTTGATTGTTCCACATAACTCTGATCGCGGCCTTCAGCAGTACAATGACTTGGAGGATACCTTGGCGAGAGCATATACTTGGCTCACTGCTTCACAAGCCTTCGGTGTGCCCATTGTTTTCATGAATATTCAAACAGAACCCTTGCTTACCAAGGTATGTAGAGTTAATATTTAGGAGTAACTATGAAATTTTGGAGACCATGTGAGAATTGAAAATCTCCGGTTTTCCGAAGGTGTGGGCTAGATTTAGCAGAAGTCTTGGTGACGGGGGCAAAATTTTGAAATTTCATTAGTAGAATAAAAAATTTGAAATCCAAATCCATTTGAATTTATGACCGTATTAACACTGAACTCACAGTAGGCAAGTTGATTTTCCGCTGGTGGAATGCTTGCCTAGAGTGATAGCTGAACTAATTATTACATGATTAGTAGGATGCTCTAATTCCAAGCCGAACTCTAATTAGGACAATGAATTTAAAGTTTTAGTGCTATTCGGACAACGAGTGCAATGCTTTGATATGGATAAAAAATTTCCAGCAGAGAGGTACTGTCTATGATTGAAGGTTAGCTGATCTTTGTGATCTGATAACCACATCTGATTATTGAAATAGTTTCTTTGCTATATGCCCAGCCGAGGGATTTGCCCTACTGAAGGGAGAAATTCACAAAAAGTTAAAAGACACGTCGCCCTGGGAATTTCTTTTCTTTTAAATGAATAATAAAATTCAAGGTCCAGAAATAATTGCAGGAGCAATCAGGTAACTGTATAAATTAAGCCTACCACTTATACAGTTCTGTCCTCGTGTCTTGTGGAATTTTCCTGTGTTTGGCAATCCAGATCTCTATTATTTCCTTTGCACAGTAGCATCCGGCCCCTGTTCTGTCCAAGATGTTGATGCCCAATGTAGAATACCTACTATGGAGGTGGATGCCATTAATAGCACTTAATATACTTGATAAAGTTAATGAGAAGGTTAAGAAATTACAGAGCATGTTGAGCTTGCCTGCAAAGCAAACAGGCAAGCTCATCAATTATCTGCTAGAGTATTAACATAAGAGTCCAAATACTATTAGTCTATGCTAATCATTGTGATTTAAGCCCCGAACCTCACCAGCTAAAATATATTAAATTAATTAAAATTTAATAACAATTAATGAATTAACTGTCGACAGAACGACATAGTTTCAAGGTCTTCCAGTCCCAAAATCTCCTTGAAGATCTTCAAAAGGTTTCCCACTCTTTGTTGTTCGATATAAAGTGTAAATTAGTTTTCTGTTGAAATCCAATTATTAAAGACAAAATACAATCTATTGCTATTCTTATTGGATTTACAGATATCAGGTGAAAAGGCGTCAAGCACAGTGAATGCTGGCTCCCTCTCAGACCTCTCAAGCATAGCAAATACAGGCCTATATGGCTTTGAGGACTACCATGGTGTGGACATAGGTGTTGTGAGGGCAGTCCGTTTATGGTACTCCCCCGCGGCAGGGGAGCTCCCGTTACAACTCAAAGTAAAAGAAGGAGATACCAGGCTTGGCTTTGCCATTAGCAGAACAGAAGAGGTCAGCTAATTCAGTCATCAAATCCTTTCAACTACTTATATAGCTACTTTTTTGTGGGATTTTAACTGCATGCAGTTTCTAGTAATCCAAGCTACTCTTTGATGACCTGTTTTCCGTGAATATATATATTTTTTATCATGTATATGGATAATAATCACAAAGCCAAGGATCCTCTAAGCTCAGTTATGTTGTCTAATTGTTTTTACAGGGATTCTTCTATGTTTCATCTGTACTGGATGAGGAAGGAACCGTAACAGTGGCATCTCGAGCTGGGCTGATTGACCTCTACAAAGATGCCCGCGATGCTGGCAAGTTGCTAGTCATATCCAGAATATCCAATGAGAAGATCGTGCCCTGGATGGTCTCTTCAGCAGGGGCCATCAGGTGCTTTGACTCCATTTCCCTGAGCCAGAAATTATCCCTGCATCGCCATGCACTCCGCCCCATTCTCATCCATTTTATGCTCTGGGATGAAACTCTCCTCAGTACCCCAACCTCAGTTGACCATCAAGTTGAAGACCCATTACCAATCCCAATGAGTTCGGAGATTACAGTTTTGATTCCCTCGGCAGCAGAAACCTCATCTATTCCTAATGAAAGTAATTCTGCAGACATGAGAGCACTTAGCAGAGATACAGCAGGGGAATTTTCTTTCCGAAACCAGCCCTCCATTTCACCAGGGAACAGCTGGGTGTAATGTAAAATTTTTTTTTTAGTCTTTTGAAAACAAATTTACAGTGTAATATATAAAGACATGGGGGCATGGATTCCTTTGATGGGGTTTATGGATTGGTGAGATTATTAATTTAGACAAGTTCTCAAAATTTATCTACTGGTGAAAATGGACTCAATCTTTGTAAGCTAAATGGAAGGTTCTACACAAAATATTACATATCAATAGCAAAAATCATGTTCCAGTTATTTACTTCGTTCTTCCCGTTTCTCAGTATATTAAAGTTAGCATAATAGCCTTCACGAATCAGTCTACTCAAGTGACCTACCATATGCTTGTTTACCCCTCTTCGGCAGGGTTTCATATATGAAATAATGTCTAATTGGCTCACAACCGGTAATAATCCAAGAACAAAGATCCATACTGTTTACCACTTTGCTTTAACATAACCAGAACTCATACAAACCATGACTGGAATAAAACTGACACAAACTCTTTACATATAGTACAATTGTGATAAGTCAATTTAAGGGTAGCTTGTTTCCATTACCAGATATACACGGAAGTACATGAAATTCAGGGAAAAAGAATTGAGTTTTTCCCAATCGAGTGAATTGTTGTACACCGTTACATTGTTTTGTCAGCTGATATCAACTCAAACATTGCTTCTTGTATCCTTAGCAAGCTTTTTGTATGCTTAGCAAATATAGGCATGAACCGAAGCAGAATAAAGTATATGACCCCCATTAAATCACCTTAACAAGCCTCCAATAGTTGGCCAGCTGGATTTAAGAGCAATCAAATCTTGTCCGTCAGCCACTTACAATTACCAGACCTGCAAACAAACTACTTCATTTGAAATCTTTCTTTAATAGATTCCTAACAATTTACATGATTTTTACAGAATTTTCTGTAAAATTCCTTTTTTTTGGCATTTCGTGACCATTTACATGATTTTCTGTCAATTTGAATCATCTGCTTGTTTGTCTCAGTTTACCATTCTTTACACTTGCAAAGAAATAGAAATCCACAGGAAAGACAAATCTAGAATAGCCATATAGAGAAGGAAAATAGGGGGAAAAACAAAAAAAACTATATTTCTGAATTCTTCATTATAAAAAGTGTATTTAGCAGTAGAAGTTAAATGAAGAGAGAAGATATTTGTGGTTCAATTAAGGGTCACAACACACAGAGAAACTCAAACTCAGGTGTTACACATGTACATAGACAAAACAGGGTACACATATTATCCAATCTTTACGATAAGTGTGAGTTTTCTTCATAAATAGAAGTTTATGAGGATCTTATAAGAATGAACTCTAGAAGAGAAAACCAGAGGATATGTTAATCCTATATTATTGAAAAAGTAAAAACAATTCCTGAGATTGAAGAATTATTCGAGTCAAATTTTATGAAGAGATATTAAAAATTATAGGAGAACCTTAATTCAAATCAATAGATTATTTAATTATTAATTTTTTCAAGGAAAGTAATTGAGGATAGACTAAAATAATGTACATGAATCTATGGGACCTTAAAATAGAGTCAAGAAGAATAAGAAGAAATGATAATCAGATTGGAGAGAATGTGTGTAAATTTACGAGGATTTAAAAATAATTATAATTATTATTTTATTTTTTAAATATTTACAATAAATAGATTAATCATTATCAATCAACATTGTTTCAATATGATTTAAATTTGTTAAGACATATCAGTTAAAAAAAAGAAAAAACACAACAAATTCATCATGAATATAAATTTATGAAGTTTTTAAGAAATAATTTTCAATTTTAATTTTTTTTTAAAAGATAAGTAAAATTATGAACTTTTTAATTAATTTGAAAAGAGAAGAAATATGAGCAGATTTAACAATTTTAAAAAGATTAAACATGAATATAAGATATATCTTACAAAAATATATTAAAAAAAGTGTCTCAAAGTAATACTGAATATATTATTTTCAATATGCGATTATTATATAACATCAGAATGACAGCCCCATCAATTAAAACCTTAAACCTAAAAGAAAATTCAATATCATAACTTTTAAAGAATATAAATGCATAATAACTCCACTCCAAACATTCAACATGTAAAACAAATCTAAAATTAAAAAAAAAACAATAATTTTCGATACTATAGACCAAAACCAAAAATTCAAATTTAACATGAATTAAATTTCATTGCCCGCTTCATTTTATATAATTTCACATATCATAAATTTCTATAGGCACTAGAAAAATTGTAATCTCACATCAAAAACTATCAACAGAGGTTCCACATATTTTCAAGTCTAACTCTCTTACATACTTTTCTGATCATAAATTCACTTATACATTTTATAATATCATTGCTGCACTTACATGCCTCATATAACCTCATCGGATGGGGGGATTGGGACACTTACAGTGAAAGCAGAATTTCTAATTAGAAACATATGTATTGCAGTGTAACCAAGTGGTCTGCTAGGTCCCTTTTTTCATAATTTTGTTAAAACTGAAATGATGTATCATGTGTAATATGACAGATTGTAGTTGTAACAGCATGAATGCAACAGCTGGTACCCTCTTGGACAGTCTAGCAATATGTAGACAGCACTAAAACAACAGATATATTCTGTTATTAACTTGTTACTAGACAGTTTTTTCTTGTGACATATGGTATAACTGTGAACGAATGCTTGGCTGTAGAATGTTGTAACAGCCTGAAGCAGATAAACTATGTATGATCCATTTTGTGACAAAAATATATAATAATAAAAAATACATACAATATTTACTCCGATTTACAAGTGTACACAGCACCTAATTATAGCATTCAATATCCCCTTTTCATTTTCAAACATGACCCTTCTATTTGCCACCCTGTCATAAAAATCTTGAAAATCATGAAAAATCTTATAATCACCATTAAAAAATATCTTCAGGACTCCAGGCACAGGTGCTTGGATTAGAATTTCAAAACAACCGCCCGGGCAATGGACTCGATGTCCGAAACCTTAGCCTCGACAAAGGTGTGGAAAATAAGCACTTGTATGCCCGCCGTCTCTGAGACGAATTAATAAAGCAGGCCGGCCAAGGGCGCCGCCAGCAACAGAAACGTCATAGGCAAAATTCCTCCGAACTCAAAGGCGATTATGGCGGAATAAGGGAAGGAGCTTCTTCCTCGAAGGAGAGTATGTTTAAAATGCCACTACCGTTTGTCCTCTTTCTGTGCTTACGCATTTGTCCAATGAAGAAGTCATAACCGGCGCTTTTTACTTCCGCCATTGAAACAAGAGCAAGCCGCCAAATATGTAACTTTAGGTTCTTGAAAGAATGGGCCTGCACAATACATGATATAATGATGAATGAATGGATTTTAATCATGTCTACGAGACTATCAGTTTATGGGATCTAGACTATCGGGATCTAGTATCAAAACTTTAACCATTTTCAAGTTCTTTTCCATGTTCGTCTTTTTATTAAAGATTTTGACCAGGTAGCAACAGTTTTGAGGAGCCTAGCCTCCTTAAAGAGCTCATTTAGATTGTGCACCTTCAAATTGTCTTCATACTGAATACGGATATTAGCATAAGCAACACACTCAATGATGAAGTGCCATTCAGTCTCCACGACCCCTTTGCTGCAAAAGTTACAAGTTCTTTGTTTCACATCAAAGATGGTGCGACCCAGTTCTCAATTGAGCGATCTGGCAAGTTGATAGAATGACAAGTTGAGCAAACAAATGGGATTGAACTTTAGGACAACTCAGACAAAGAACGTGGCAATGCCAATGAGGATGTGGAAATTTAAAAAATAAATAAACTGTTTTTTAAGGCAGGGCTTTCCATGAACTTATAAACTACTGAATTTCCCCCCGAATATACAGTCCAATTTTGAGCATTGATAATGCTCAATATAATTTATTATTCACAAATCATTATAAGGGTAAGCATATTTTCAAATCATGGTTTTTATCAATTATAAAATATTAATAGAATGTTGATGGGTCTTTGGTTTGTTGGTAAAGTTGAATAGTTGTGAGTTCACTAGACATCAAGTCTTGTTTAATGCAAGGTTTGTTACATCATAAGTGACAAGCCGAGATTGTGTTTTGTATAATTACGAGGAAATAGATAAACCTCCTTTCTTGACTATTAATCGGATTGAAATTAAATTAACCAAACAAATTTGAAAACAAAAAGAATTGAAATTTTTTATTTACTTAAACTAAATATCATAATAAAAAAAATCATTATAAATATATATTATAATTATTCATGTAATTTTTAGAACTTTAATTATATTAAATACTAAATAATCAAATCTATATTAAATATTAAAAAATAATACAAATTTTTTAAATGGACAGTTAAATGAACTATTTGAAAAAGCAAAACTTTACATAATGACAGATTTCTTAATCAAGATTCATACTAGAAAAAAATGTTGCGCTTTCAGACTGTTTGATCTTGAAACGTAATTAAAATTTACTCATCCATTCAACCATGCGCTAAAGAAAAGGGAGGAATATTAAGTCATGGAATAGTACCAGGGAGTACAAGATCATGATAGATGAAAAAGAGAGGATGGAGAAAAAAAGACAAATTCTGAAGTACAGTGAACACAATTATTATTACTTCACTGGAACAGGGTTGAAATCTTAACCCTACGTGTGCGCTTAAGACTTAAGGCGGCTTTTAATGCAACGTTCAGTGCACTGGAAACATTTCTTGTTTTAATGTGATGCAGCTTCCTCGTCTACTTCCAGCTCATGACGCAATTTCGAAGGTTCCATCTAACCAGAATCGAACGCGTAGGTCGCGTGTTCGAGTCTCCGTCCATCGCTTATTTAATTTGATCGGTGTGACATTGATATTTAGAGGAAACGTATTTGGTAGATATTGGCGCTCCGCTTTCAATCACTTTCTACTTACACGCATTTAAAGAGAGGGATAATAATTGGTTAATAAATGGCGGAAGCAAAGCAAGTTGCAATAAAAGGCATGGATTGCATGTAAACCGTCCAGTTGTGTGGGGTTGAGCAGGTATTCATTCATTCAACTCCACGACGTCAACAGAGACTACAATTGCCAAGGTGACATCATGCATTCTTTTCTTTCTATTTTCCCCCTCCCAAAGATAATTGGAGCAGGTTTAAGTACTGTTCAAAATCTGTTTATGAGATTTCTTCCCTAATTTCAAGCACGAGTTCGTAGATAGTTGTTTTTGTGTTTGCCAATATCGAAGAATGGCTCATTTTTTTTTAGGGATTTTGGTCTTTTCCTTTAGAAGATTGAATACAATATTGAAATTTGACAATTTGTTATTATATTATGTACTAGCAATTGCACTTTGGTGTGCAATGGGTACGTCGAAGAGGTGTGGAAGGTCAATTTTCAGAGAAGTCTATTTTTTTGGTACATTTGTGTAATAATGGTGTCATTGGAGAAGTGATATGCATCCATTTACAAGGATGGAAACACAATTGAAACAAAATCTTTGAATCAAGAAAATATTTAAACTCCTTTACCATAAATATCTACATGCATTGGTCCATTTTGTTTTGGAGAAGTGATATGTAGTTTGAATGTTTGGAAACTTTGATTAATTTAATTGTCAAATGTTATGTTGTTAGCACTGTCCTAGGACTATACACAGGGATGAAGCTACATCCTTCTTGTACGTAGCATTGTCAATGCCTTACTATCTACAATATGCTACCATTGCTATGAAAGTGAAAGGTTGTCTTTAAGATTGATCTCACAACGACTTGGTTCAGTGTATGCCATTTAAGAAATGAATTAAGAAACACTACCTATTAGCATAGTTACTGTATACCTCCCTTCTCTCGCACAAACACCTATCTCCCTATTTGTATTTTGTATGCCAAGATATTATATCTACATTTATTTGCATAGGAACTCATGGCTGGGTCATATCCAAATGCCCAAATATGGTACCATTTGCCATCAAGAGAGTATCTAGGTGGCATAAAATCATTCCAATCCATAGTACCAAATTCCTAACTCTATATTACCATAGCTTGCACAAGCACCAAGAAACATCTGTCGCACCATAACACCAGATTTAAATGGCATGGAATTGATAAAATCTTCGGTCTTAATTAACTATCTAGTGCGCCCAAGGAGGTAAACCACACAAAAATAATTCTCTTGTCTTGGTATGATACTATGATCCCTTCTTATCAATTTTAATTTCAAGCATTAGATTTATAAGGATAGATAGTTCAAAATGCATTAGCCTTCAATCTGAATGTGTGAATGTGTGTGTGTGATACAAACTTTAAAATTTGTGTGTGTGTGTGTGTGTGTGTGTGATACAAACTTTAATGTTTATGTGGAGAATTTGCATCAATAGTATTATAATTATTAATCACCTTGTGTTTCCATTCAAATTTGGCTTCCAAATGGAGTAAGCTATTAGATGAGTAGATAGTGATTAAATAAAAGCTTTTGGGAAAATCCGTGTAGAAGATTTTTCAAAAGCATTTTTTTCAATTTTATGGACTCTGAAAGCGTTAAGTTCTTAATCGATAGTGGTTTCTAAAATCCAATCTTGGGAGGTAGGCCCTAGTGATTTTGGTCTTGAATATGTTATTTTAATCTAACTTGACTCTTCTATAATGACTAGGCTCTAGTCAAAAACATTTTGATGTCATTAAAGATTTAAGAGACTCTTTGTAGCAACTTTGCCTGCCATAAAGCCCTTAAAAATACTTTAGTTTATGGTATTCATTTGGAATTGATCAACTATCTTCCACTAGGATTCAATTTCCTATTTTTTCCCTATTACAATCAACAAGCATGAAATATATTTGTAGCATCTTATGCAAAACCACCTAATTAAACAAAATTACAATAAGAATTAGCATTGACCATAGTCACTTTTTGGATTATCAATCATTCTATTTTTATGAAGTCCAATGTTTTCAAAATCCAAGATAAGATCATGAATAGAAATTGAAAATCAGAATGTCTTATAGTGAGCATATTTCACATGAATCTTATCATTTATTGGGTATAGTATGGTCCTTATGAATCATTATACAATGTAAAAAATTGTCAAATATCATAAGTACAAAATCACTTTTTACTTTTTAAAGACAAAGGAAACTCCATTGTTGTTTTTGTGTCTTCCTTTCTGATGCTTAGAAAATATAAACTGTAAAAACTGAGAGAAATAATATCATGAAAAATAAATTATTGCCTTATTATAGAAATTGAGCAAGATGACTTGATTATTAATTCCAATTGTAATACATTTTAAATGAATTGAAAGAATGTCCTCCTTGGTTGAACCATCTATACAATATGGGTACATTTAACAATTAGTTTTTTTCAAACTGGAGCATCCTAAACCATAGGAGAGACCAACAATTTCAACAACAAAGAAGCATACATTTGCCTTAACGAGCCCAACAGTGAACCAACCAATCATTCAAAAAATTAAAATCATTTTTACCATTCAAATGGATATATAAATAGAAGATACGTATTTTGAATTAATAGAGACCGTCCCTCCAAAAATTGGGTGAGTCGATTGTTGGGGAGTGAATTCCAATGGTTCCTAACCATTCAGCTCCCACTTTTCCCACCCTTTTTCTTTGTCTCTTCGTTTCCCTAAAGACTTCAAGAGAGATTTTGATAAATGTATAAAACAATGTAAACTACTGCTATAGATGTACGATGAGAGAAAACAAAGTTAATATAATTGAGAAATCTCTGTTTTTCCCATGGATGTAGATCTCTGTGCTGCAGCATATGTATGTAAAACTAAAAACTAATAAAATATTTTTCCATGCTTCTTTGTGGACGTAGCCTTTAAGGTGAACCACGCTAAACTTGTGTCCCTTTTTCATCTGTGTGATTGCTTTGTTTTTATTCTCGTTTTTATTTGCTATCCATTCTTTAACATCGATGACCAATTATTTTCCTTGCTCTTTCATAGTGGCATAGAATGCCCTTATTTTAAAATTTGAAGAGGAACTGATACTTAAAAGTATAACTAAAAAGTAGTCATGTAAATTGCATATAGTTGACATTAAATCATTGAGTTTTATCCCTGAAAAAATATTTTTTCATAAATTCAATGCAAAAATAGAGATAATGTAGATGAGACAAATACATTGGGAAGCTAAAATAATGTGACCTACAGCTAAAATGGTCAGGGTACTACCGCTTGTTTTCCCTTTTGAAGGAGACATGGGATTCAATTCCCTTATTACTCCACCATATGAAGAATTTGAATGGGGCGGAGCCATGGGTGGAAAGACAACAGGAGGTGTATATGATTATGGTGGATTGGGAATCACATTACCTTTTTCGCCCCCTACAGATGATGGATTTTTAGCTCTTCCTCTAGATACAATACAAGGGATTACAACTGAAAATAAGTTTGTCATTCTCAAGTGCCATGTTTTGCATTCTTATTACCCTCTTGGATCTCTAGAATCTATATAAATATATGCTTTTGTACCTATTATTTTAATGGCTCAGTGAAGCTTGGTATAGTTGTCTAGGTAAATATCTTATGCCATCTCACATGATATTCTGTCAAACAGTTTTGTGTCATTTCTATGCTTCCACATTTTGCATACATGTCTACCAGAGCATTTCCAACTATAATATATTAAAAGAATCCTCCTTCCATGATAGTTTGATGGATGTCCATACTAGGTTGTTCCAAAGCTCCCATTTTGGCACAAGCAAGGAGGATACTTGCGAAGGTTGTGTAATTTGGCTATACACCTGCCAATTACATTTGCTTGAAAGTTTCTAAAGCCTTTTCAAAAAATCGAAGATGACATGTTTTTTTAGGTATTTTGTCAAACAGTTCATGTGCCTTGTTAATGCTTCCACTTTTTGCATGCATGCCTATTAGGGCTTTTACAACAATAATATCATGGATGTACATGCCCTGTTCCAAAGCTCTCATTTTGCCATGGGCAGGGAGGATACTAGCAAAGGTTGCAAAATTTTGCTTTAAACTTGATAACTACATTTGCTTGGAAATTTCTAAAGCCTTTTCAATAAATTCATTTTGTGTATATCCTGCAACCATTGTAGTCCATGAGATGACATCTATTTGAGGCATCTTGTCAAACACTTTGTGTGCCTTGTCTATGCTTCCACATTTTTCGTACATGTTTACAAGGGTAGTTGCAACTACAACATTTGACAAATGGTGAGGTAATGAAAAAAACATGTTTACTACAAGTTTTTAGTATTTTAGGCACTGGACCAACGATGAATGAAATACTGCAAAAATTCAATGGTGTAGACAATTTTCACCGTCTTGCATCCGTTGTTGAACAATTTGCACCGTGGATTATGGAAGTTAGTCCACCTTTATTTAAATAGGGAAAATACCCTCATTTTTTTCAGCTCGAAAATCAATGGATGAAACTGTTTCAATCGTCTTACTAAGTACGACAAAAGACGTCTTACTAAGTACGATAGAAGATACTAATCGTCCATCATCCATTTTAGCTCGATCTTCTTCAAATAAGGATAGGCCTTCACTGCCTTGTTAATGCTTCCACTTTTTGCATGCATGTCTACTACACCACTTCAAAATGAAATTTGAAATAAATTACATATAATTATCCTTAAATACACCACTTTAAGTATAATTACTCTTAATTACACTTAAATACACCACTTTAATATGAAATTTGAAATAAATTACATTTTAATTGATTCAAAATGATTAATAGAATAAAGAAACATGATCCAAATTTAAAAATTTAATTTCCAAGTTTTGAAGTTCATATATGTAATTGTGAAAATAATCTAAATCAATTTTATGTTTAAAAATTAAATTAAGATAGTTAAGAATTAACTATTAAAATTGAATCTGAAAGATGAAAAAAAACTTTAAAAATAAAAATATGACAGATAAAACTATTTATTAACTTTTAACGTAAAACACTTTTCTATCTTTGGATACTATTTAACGCATAAAAAACAGACCCGTTGCCATAATCCAAAACATTTACAGTAAATAGGTATGAGGACAAAATTTGAGAGTATTCAAGCTCCAAAATCCCTCCAAAACCAAGATTGTTGGAAAAATAACAGTATGGGGGCGGAAGCGGTGAAAGCCCTCAACAACATTAAAGAATCTTCAGCACCTCAATGGCTGGCTCCTTCTCCCCATTTCTCTGCGGATGCAAGAAACGCCTCCAAATTATTATTTTCCCAAATACTTCCCCACGCCCCAAAAATTCCCTCTCATCGATCTCTTAACAAACAATTACGATGCAGAGCAGATATGGCAACATATTGATTTGCAGGCGCAACCCCAACTTGTTTACTGCATATATCAGAATTAATAGTTTGCACAATTCCTTCAAACCGATTAGTGTATACACAGCCCGAGCCAAATATGAATAAAATTGATAAGTCTATGTACAATGAAATTACCGTATAAAAAAATCAAACTCCCGAAAAAAAGACAAGCAGGAAAATGAACGTATATGATGATTTTGATCGTGGGCATGGTCTATTGAGAATGATGGAACGTTGATTTTACATTTTAGGTTTGGTCATTTTCATATTGGATGCGCTTTCGGCGTAAATAAGGGAAAGGAGTCAGTGGTGGGTAGGACGATGTTGAGCGAGGGGTCCACATCAATGGCGTCTGACTGATTTTTTTTTGCACACGTCCCTTCACAATCTTATTAGCGCCCCCATTTTTTTTGGCAAAATTTGTGCACATTTTTCAATGTTCAAACCATTTTTCAAAAACCACAAAAAAATAGTCAAAATGTGTCATTGATCGATAGTGGGTCACTAAGTCATGTATTATTGGTATGCTGATGTGGCATCACATGATTGGTCAGTTTGTGTACTTTATGAATTAAAATATTTTGCAGTTGGATACTAAGTGTAAATTTATTGACTCTTTTATTACCCAAAACTGGGCCCAGGGTGTCATATTCTATACCCATGATATGTCCCTTGCCTACGATTGGCTCCTCTCCCTTATATATAGTGTTTTTAGTTTTTTTTGGATCGATGTTAATTTGATTTTATTAATCATTTTAAAGAAAATTTGGGTTAATCATTTAGTACAAAATTTTGTTTGATGGGAGTGTCATTTTTTCAATTATAGAAGTGATTTGTGCAATTGTATAATTGTATATAAACATGGATTTGACTCTTTTGTGTAAATTTAAACTACTATAGATATGGATTTTTTAAATCTTAGATCCTAAAATTGCTCACCTTGATCCTTGTAACTTGCATAAATGTTTTCACATATGCAAATGATCAAGACTATTTATCTCTTTTGTCAAACTCCTAGATGCCAATTCAGTAGCTTGGTAGAATGATTAAATATAATAATCAATCAACTAGTGTGCCTAGGATCCTATGTAGATATTAATGTTCTAATTGTGAAGTAGTGAATAACAAAGCTTCATTGCTAAGTGTTAGATGTGTTCCTTAGATGTTATAAGTTAATTAGGGATTGTTCTTGAATACAACACCCTGACATGTAATTCAAATGTCTCACACTTCAAGTTGGCTCATAATGGTCAAGTGGAGGGAAATGTCTAGGATTAAGATTTAAAATTTAATTTTAACAAATGATTTTTTTTCTAAAAATCATGGAACACATTGTGAAATCGTACAAGATGATGCATCAATAAGCTAAGGAATAGGTCCAAACTCTCAAAATAAGTGAAGATGGAATCAAGCTACGATCATGAACTATTTACCAACTTTGATGTGAAATACATCATTTTACACACTACTCATTACATTAAGGACAAATAGGTTAAATTAAGACTAGAAGGAAAATGGAAAAGTGCAAGGTATGCAATTTTTATCATTACATTGTACATCCACTTTAAATTGCATGTGAACTACCATGAAAATGAATGTCAAAGTAAAATAACCAACCAACAAGTAAGTAATAACAAGCACTCATATAAATGATATAGATAAGGATATCAATTCTTATACACTTCCTCAAAATGAACACTCTGCTAAAAATCTACACACACACAATAAAATGATATAATGAGTGTTATTGATAAAAAAAAAATCTTAAATAAGTATAAAACATGATCATTAAGCTATATACAAATAAAAAGCATAAAAGTAAGCTAAATCCACCCAAGATAAATTTAACATATTGCCATGGGCCAACATATAATGTACTACCACAAGGCAACTAACATAATGAACTATATCTCAATGGGCATAGGGCACTAGCATAAGACAATTCATAAGGTATTTCTTAGAGAAAATGTGATCTTTATAACCATGACCTAATCATTGTAAACATAATCATCAAATAGTGTATGTGATGATGTATTCCCTCCTCTAATTGGTTGCATGCATAGAGCACGATTAATTGGGATGAAATGGTAAAAGATATATCAATGGATATAATCATTTAAGCCAAAATAAGTATAAATATAAAAATATTAAATATCAAGCATATATAATGATAGGAAATAGGATACCCCTAATGTTTATTTTGATGCTACCATCAAATAGTTACAAACCATATGCAAACAATTATGAATGATAGGTAAGGATCTTGTAAGCATAAATAAGTGATATATCATCATGAAACATTAATAACATAAGATAATCATGTTGAATGTAAACATTTGAGAGTCATAAGTATAAGCTTGATGCTCATACAAGGGTATGTAATTATGATTATGTCAAATGCATCATTATGTAAGGATTGAAATTGCCTACCTCACAATTTTCATACATTGTTTTGTATTTTCTTTGGTGTCCTCTCTCTTAGCATGTTTTAGATTGCTTTAAGCCTTTGGCCTTGACCTTTTCCCATATTGGATTTCCATATTTCTTTATCATAATTTAAATATTAGTTGCTCCCCCCAACTTCCTACTATCACATACTATAATGTCTTTCTTTGAATGAAATGCGCTTTTCTCAAAATTTGGTCCATAAAATTCCAAGAAATACTTTCCCAAATGCATGATTATCATACATATTCTCCAACAAAAAAATATTTTTCCTATTGTTTTGACTCCTCTTCTTGCAATCTAAAAACTTGCTAAAAATATTTCATTGTTGAAACTCTCCATTGCTTCATTTTCATGAGACTCCTTGAATGCTCCCATCTTCTTCTCCTTCTCTTAGCTAGTAATATTGTTGATTATTTTTTATAGTGTTATATATTTATTTATCATTTTATTCTATTATAGGGTGATCCCACAATAGTGGTTTACAATTTTTGGCCAAACTGAACACTGCAATTATTATTTTTAACTAAATCTTCACATTCGGGCACCTATAGCGGCTAAACCGTGAGGAATTTGAAGATGATGCAAACTAGAGTCTTATCACATTTTGTCTGTAGATTCTAAAAATATATTTTAAAATTTTTTTGGAATTAGATTGCACTTCTTTTTCAATCTCCCACGAAAACTGGTTTTTTTCAAAAAAAATAAAAATTTATAAAGTGACACTCACCATATACAACATAATTTTTTTTGTATGAAGGATAAAATTCTATTTTTTTTGAATTTAGGTTTGCTATGATATCTAGCACTTTCATTTGGTATCATAGTTTTTTATTGAATATTTTTTCCTTAATCAAGTTTCGAAGTCAAACCAATTGCAATTTAGACATAGGCGGACTGTATACAACATAACTTTTTCTATATGTATCGAAATTAAAAAAAAATAAAAAATAAATGGATCAAAGACATCAATACCCAACACAAACATATTTTTTAAAATTTTATTTTGATAATTTTCTTATTTTTCCACATGTGCAAAATAGAGAGCTTGATTTTCAATGAAAAATCTATGTTTAATAAAACTAAAAAAACACATACATAATAAAACCAAAACATATTAAAATTATATTCATTGGATAGCTCGTTCCAAGGACTACCATCTTCCAGTTGGGTCTGTGAAGTCTCCTCTTTCCATCCTCAACCCGAGCTTCGAAGGGCGAAAATATGGAGTCTTTTTGTGTCAGAGGGTGGGAAGGTGGCAAAAGGGGGGTTCACTCGAACCCTTGTTCGGTCGAACCATGGTTTGATCGAAACCCCTTTCCACAATGGGAAACACAGGTTCCCACATGCAAAGTGGTTCGCTCGAACCCCTTTTGGGTTCATTCAAACATTGAGTTCACTTGAACCCTGCGAACCACTTTGCATGGGTGAGGTTTTTGGAAGTTTTTCTTCCTCACTCGAATTGTAAACCACTTTTGTGGGTTCACCCTATATTCAATAAATATCATTGGTGTTTTCATTTCCTATTTACTAAATATGCATAGCAAGGTGTAGCTCCTCATAGACTTGGAAGTTTATGCTTATAGCTTTTATTTTGATATTGTGTTCTTAGTCCTAAATACACATAGGCTAAGTGCACATGCTCGATTATCTATATTTTCTATCTTGATTTTTAGTGAAAAACAAAAGGTTAAAATATGGGCTTGACTATTCTTGGTAAGATCCTAAGAAATCATAACCACTTTTTGTCCCTAGCTTATAGGTTCTTTTGGAGATACAACTACATGAAGGTTTTTCTCTTCTTCTCTACATGAAGGTTTTTATGTTTCAATTTTTTCTAATCAATAGGTTGTTAGAATTGGCTATGGAGATAGCTTTCCAAGATCTAGATGTCAAATGGAAAGCACAAATAGAGAAGAATCAATATGACAAAAAATAATTGTATTCCTATCAATTATGCAAATATGATTCAATGGATATATATTGTATGAGAGACCCTTGGTTATATAGCCAAGGTGAGACATAAGATTTCATAAGATTTTGACAAGTGTATTAATCTTATGATATGAGACAACTTATCATAACTACCTATGAAAAGATAAAATCTAGACATGACAACTAAGTCTTCTAGAAAGATTCCTAGGACCTAAATAAAATTAACATGTGAATAAGTCCCTTGTGTCTCCTAGTATGGAATTAACTAGGTACAAGAATTTATTCACACCAATAGCCCCCTTTAAGTGCAACTTAGGGAGTAGATTATTATGTAAACGATGCAAAGATGCAAGAATGGGTCTTGACAACTAGGCCATGTTAGGTACCCATGTACACATGCAAATGCAATCTCTCACAATTGAAGAAAAGGAGAAAACCCAGTGGGATAAAACTCCTCCCCAAAAGAGAGATAAAATATAAGAATGATCTCAATGAACAATGAGAAAGCCAAAAAATCCATACAAGGAAAAAGACCCCCCATAAGAGATAAGAAAAAGAGAGACCATGTAGCCCCCCCTCAATGGCGAGTCTCCTGCAATGGTAGAAGCTCGACATTGAATGTTGAAGATGATCCAATCTCATCAAACTATGTTCCTCCCCTTAGGAAGAAACAAAACCAAGAATGTATGCATGATTTCTTCCCAATCCTAAAAGGAAGATGTAGGAAGATAGATGATGTATGATGTCTCTAGAGCATGCTCAAGTGTCTCCATGTCAATGCCAAAAGTTGACACACTCCAAATAGGAATTCTAGGCCACACTGTTGAAGAGGACAATCCAAAATATAGTAGAGATGAATGTAGAACACAATCTAAAGACAAGAATATCTCCTCTGAAGACGAAGAAGCCTCCTTCAAATGTTCAAAATAATCCACACTCATGTCAAACTGCAAAGGATTATCATGTAGAGAATGAACAAGAGGGTCAAAGTGTTCCCTCACAACAACTAAAGAAGGATCATTTCCATTAAAGAGAAGATGAATTTCATCAATGGTGTCTCCCAAATCTGAAACATGAGACTCCACAAACAAGTCTAAAATACTTGTCAAGAAGCCATCACAAGTAACCAAATCTAAAAGACAATGAATATCCCACTACACTGAATCACATGAAGCCATATATGTAGCAAAAAATCATTAACAACTACAACAATAGATGGAGGAGATGAAATGCATGGCTCAAGAACTAGATCTGATGTGAGAACTCCTAAGTTCAAGAAGCCAAATTCTCCTTTGAATCATGGTTCACACTAGAAGTGTGATTAATAGATGGAGGAACAATGTCGCCATCAAAAGAAAAATCTGCAAAGGTATACAACCAAGATGAATGATCAACCATCCCAATAGCAATGATCTCTCTACTCTCCAAGTCTCAAATGATAATTGAATTAGGAGTGAAATACACAGTCCTCTCATCTCCACCATGTGTAATCTGATATATGGAAAGAAGATTGTTCGTCAAATGAGGAACACACAAAACATCCTAGAAAGTGTTTTCCTCAAAAATAAAAGACCCCTTCTCAAGCACACTCATGTATGTATTGTTTCCCATAAAAATAGGAGACATAGTACAAGGCTCAAAAGAAGAGAATATAGACTGTGAAGATGCCATATGATGAGATGCTCCTAAATCTGGAAGTCATCTCCCTAATCTATGACCTAAAAAAGCACAAAGAGCATGCCCTTTATTTCTTGATGTAGAAGCCAAACTAGCTCAACCTTTGTCCTTTTTAGATTGCTTTGAAGAAGGAGAAGGTTCAAACATCCTAGAAGGAAAATCATTTTTTTTTTATAAGATGCTTCAATTCATCAATATCCTTCTTATAACAATAGTTATCTTCATGTCCATCTTGCAATATGCACAAGTAGGCCTCTCCTTCTTAGATGTTTCCCCTTTAGAAGAGGAAATTTATGTTCTTATGTGGAGTTAGATGTGGATTGTGTGTTCTTCTTAGGCTTGATCTTTTTCTTTTCTTTGCCACTTGAAGACTTCTCATCCTTTGCAATCAAGGCATGGTATTTTGAATAATTCAAAGCACCCATTTGAATAAGCTTATCTTTCTCCCTAGTGAGTTGCATAGAAAAATCCTCAAAGGAAGGCATCTTAAAATCACTCCCAAAGGAATTCTTTGTAGCATAGAAAGTAGATACAAACACTGAATATTCAGGTCCTAGCCTTGAAAGAACACTTAACACCAATTGTGTATCTGATTTCTCAATTTTACAATTCTTCAATTGTGTTCTTAGTGACTTGAATTTGGTGATGAAGTCCTATATGTTGTCAAAATTACATGGATCAAGACCCATTAATTCATTCTCTACCAAATGTCCTTGAATTTCATCTATTTTTCCAAATAAGTTTGACAATGTAGTCCACATAGCCATAGGTGTATCCAAGTTCTTGATGTGAAACAACAACTCAAGAGAGACATACAAGCACAAATAGCCAATGGATTCTTCACAACTATTCAACCACTTATTCTTTTTAGCTTCATCATCTTGTGGTTCAACATCAAACCCATGAACTATCCTATACAACCTTTTAACTCTTAGCAATTTTTTCATTTCATATTTCTATTTAGGATAGTTGTAAGGTGTTAGAAGTGGAATTGTAGATGGCTCCATGATGAAACAAGAAGGAAAAAATAAAAATCAAGAGGAATGTAACCAAAACCACAAGAATTATCCCCCCAAATTCACTTAATCAAAGAACCCCCTAGAAATATATGAGCTTGGCACTTTATGATTAGTGCGAGTACAAATGCCACTTGCCAAAAATAGTGAAGTGGTCTTCATATTGGTACATACAAATTCCAAAAATAGGCCATAGAATCAAGTACAAATTTTGGTACAAAATGAGATCATTTTGATCATACCACTGAAAAGTACATGAAAATTATGCACTTAAAAAAACCTGCACCCAAAAATGTTACTGTAGGAGTGAGAATGGAGCCCCTAAAATTCCCAAAATGAGAATGATGTAGCAACACCTGTGAGAATCTAATTTTTTAAGAAAATATAGATACCAAAATTAAAAAATGATTGTACCACTGCATAGAGCATGAAATTCTACCCCAAATAAAATAAATTGCTCGAAAATCAAAGGTCATGAGCCTGAGTTATGTGCATTTGAAAATTGCCCTTCAAAATGAAAATGAAAATTAGAGGGGGGGGGATTTAAAAGGGTTGTTGATGTCACACTGATGTAAAGCTATCATCAATAGAGTTACCGATAAAATTTGACAGTCAGAGGACCATCACGATGGAATATACCCTATTTTTTGTCAAAATATTCACTAAACCACCAGCTTAAAGTTGATGTTCAAATGAAAATAAATGGTTGCATGCACCACCAGATTTTGGATGGAATATTTGGCGGATATTCTCTAAGTTTTCCAGAATCTTAGTACATCAAAATATTCTTATTTATGTGACGATTTTCCTTCAACTGGTTGTCAGTTTTTAAAATAAACTAATTGTTAGTTGTGTGGGTTCGTGGGGCTTGTGCAGACTTGTAGTTGGCTGCCACATGGTGTGCTACGAACCCCATGGTACAACAAGTACTGTAGAGATTTGCAGACCTCTATAGACCAGATTTTGATTTTTTTAAAATTTAAAAAAGATTTCTTGAAATAATAAAATCAACTGCCATATATATTTAATTTTTTTTTTTTTAATAGCCAAATAATATACATATATATGTTAAAAAAAATCATACCATGCAATAATGGCGATTTGTACAGTTGAATAAATGATTTTTTTTCATCAAGCTCTAGGTGAAGTGCTCGGATTTTCATGATTTGACAATTGATCTTAGGATTTTTGGCCCTTCTAGATGTGATGGCAAGGTTAGATTTGACCCAAAATGCTCCAAAATTATAGCTACCTTCCCGATCTGGCAACCACTCTTCAGCTTCAAACCCTCATAGATGTGAGCTCATATGTCCAATTGGGATGAAACAAAAGAAAAAAATGACTTTCTCAAACACCTGTAACTCAATGGTGAGCTCAGATTTGCACCAACAAGCTTCGATTTGAACCTGCAATACAAAGCCACAAAGAGGAACCCCCCAAAAAATTGGTATTTCTATCAAGTTTTTCTTATTCTCCAGATCATCATATGATGCAAGAGAAGAGCATACTCAACTTTTCAAGATTTACCAAGATCTTTCAAAAAATGGCTAACCAAAGACACCCCACTTGCTCTAATACCATGTTAGAATTGGCTATGGAGATAGCCTACCAAGATCTAGAGGCCAAATAGAAAACATAAAGAGAGAAGGATCAATATGACAAGAATAAACTGTATTTCTATCAATTATGCAAATATGATTCAGTGGATATATAATGTATGAGAGACCCTTGGTTATATAGCCAAGGTGAGACATAAGATGTCATAAGATTATGACAAGTGTCTTAATCTTATGATATGAGACAACTTATCATAGCTACCTAGGAAAAATTAAAATCTAGACATGACAACTAAGTCTTCTAGAAAGATTCTTAGGACCTAAGTAAACTTAACATGTGAATAAGTCTGCTAAGTCTCCTAGTAAGGAATTAACTAGGTACAATAATTTATTCACACCAACATATATTTCCAACCCAACTCTTAGTTTTAGCTTATGAAATACTTTATTTTATAAGTTAAGACATTTCATAATGTTATTAGTTAGTTTTTCTTCTTTGTGAAATAGAATAACAACACAAAATTTTCCTTTAAAAACTATTTGTATTCTAGTGTGAATTCAAAAACTAGTCATGCGTGAAACACATTCAATTTCAAATTTACATTGAGTTTACATTTTGGTGAACTTGAGCCTATTCATGAGTCCTTTGTTAGATTTCTTTGTTCAAATGTTTTAGGCAATTGATAAATGTCTTCTCCCAAGATGATTTTGACATATTGGATGAGGCACTAGAGAATTTTAATCCTTTTCATACTACAAAAAATTCCAAGGCTACTTCCTCCATCACCTTTGTACCTATTACAAATGTTGTTACTACTACATTTATTTTTCCTTCTACAAATATAGTTTAAACACCAAATATCATTGTTTACATGTTCCTAATCCACTATCATTTTCTCATCCTATAATAATTGTTTAGGGTATTTATATATCATTCTCAACCTTCTAATTTATATACCCACGTAGCTTAATTGATATCATACAATGTTCCTCAATCAACTAATTTTCATCTGATTTCTCACACTTATAATACTAGGTGTAACTAATAGGTTAACCTTAATCTTTATTCCCTTCCTTCATCCAATATTATTCCCCCTATTGTTCCTCATATTCCTCTCAAGATCATGAGAGAATACTATCTTATTGAATAGTTACCAGTTACATAAGCAGCAATCTTGTTATGGGATTTATTTCAAGCCTTTTATTCTTACCACGATACACCTCAATTGGGTTTTCAGAAGATTCATGTGTCATATTTCACAAAGCCCAATTATTTTTTTCTCTATTGGATTGCATAAAAAATAATAAAACCATCATTAATTTCCTTTAATCTAAAATTTCCTCTGCTTCAATTTCAACAACTAAATGAACCTATTGCCATCATTATTGGCATTAATTTTATAGGAGTTAAATGAATTCTTGATGATAATAGTTTGGGTCTTAATTTTTGTAAAATGTAATTTCTTAATAAGATTAATGTTGAAACTTCTTATCTCACTCCTACAAAGCTTACAATAAAGGGGTTTTGATAATGTCATCCATGAGACCTTATGCATTATCACTTTCCCTATTGAGTTTGGACCTATCATTTTTCCTGCCATGATCTATGTCATGCTTAGGAATATTTCATATAATATCCTTCTAGTAAGACCCTAGATTCATGTGATGAGAGTAGTTACCTCTACTCTACATCAATATAATTCATTATTCTCATCAAACTTAATCTATTTCTGCAAATCCTTCCACCATGCTTCATAATTTTACAATTTTTCATCTACAACACACATTACATCACCACCTCTTGTTGCTAATCCCTCATATATTTATCACTCTTCTTCATATAATGCATTTCCTAATGATGATGAGGGATCATTAGACTTCAACCATTTTATGGTTGAATACAATGTATAACTCTCACACTTTGACATTCCAAGTGTAAAATTGAATCCTCCTACAACACAATCTTCTAAATCTCCTAGACATCCTTCTTTCTCTTCTCAATCATGTGATCACACAACACATATCAACCATGCTAATGATTGTTGGGAATTAAGATTTATTAACCTTGACAATTTCTAATTTTATTTATTAATTATTTGGAATTTTCCCATAAGTATTATTTATATTCTATTATTACTTAATTATGCTCTACTAAAATGGGGTGTGGGATTTTGATTTGGCATTATATGTCACGTGTCAATATTTTGTGGAGTGTTTTAAGATGTATTTAAAATTCCTTCTAAAGTAGATTTGGGTTTTCTACTTTGGTGGGATTATATGAAAACCTATGATGAAATATTATTATACATTAAAGACAAGAATAAAGGGAGTTATTGTGAATCTTGACCAACTATGATAAAAATTTATGGTAGTTGTAAGAACATAAGAGAATATACTATTATTAACCTATATAACAAATTATGCTAGCATTAAAAACTTTTGAACTCCTGCTCTATAATTTTTGAACTCCCTGTGTGCATGGTGGATGTTTCCTTGGGGGTACCCCACAACCTACTCCCCTATCCCCTCTTGATTTCTCTCAACTTTTTTAACATTCCTTCCCGCCTTCCTCGAGGATCCCTCCCCCTTTTGAGGAATATGTGGCGGTTCCTGTGATCTCTGCCATTCAGGTGCCCAAGGGCTATAAGAGTGTGTTACTTGACTCTCCCCAATTTCTTTCAGCTGATAAAAATCATGATCAACCTGAAGTTGTAGAGTCTATCTTGTTGCAAGTATGAGACATTGGTGTTGTCACTGATGTCAACAAGCTTGTGTTGACATTGGTGTCAACTAATTGCAAGAGTATGTGTTGTTGCATTGATGATTCTTTGATTAGTTGCATTATGTTGTCATTAGTAAGATACTAGTGTCAACCTCTTATGTTGCTTTGATAAACTTGTTCCTATGATTGAGGAAGTGATGGAGATGATGCGGATGTATTCTTGATGCTTGGTTTCCAAGTGCTTTTGAGAAAATTTGATCAAAATAAGAAACAATGAGTTGCAGTGTGTTCTGGGTTGAAGAGTAGGGTTCTAGTGTTGCTCCACATTTCTTCTAGGTTGAAGATCTACCTATGTATTTTGGATATGTTCATCAGAGGTGTTCAAAGGTGTTGTATCCAAAATTTGGAGTGTTGGATCACTGTACAAAAGAAGTTGTGTTCACAAGTGTGTGAACTGTGTATTGCAGAGGTGTCTGGGAGATGTTTTTGCTCCATGTTTCTCCACAATTTGGTTTTAGGTCTTGTAGATCTTAAGGTGTATTGATAGTGTGGGTATCTTTCTTCAGTTGAAGTTGTTTGAGGTTTGGTGCTTCTAAAGTCAGTTTCTTAAGTTGCAGTGTATGGTAGAGTTGTCTAAGTGTACTGGGTGTGTACATTCCCCAAGTGAAAGTTGTTGTGAAGGAGTTTGTTGGATTTTAAGGTATTTTTGGAATATTCCAAATCTTGTTCAAGTGACATTTTTTGTCCATGAGTTGTTTTTGGATTAAAGGAAGCATCTACTTAAAATTTCAATGGTGTTTACATAGGTAACGACCAACCTTATTGTTTACACTAATTGTGGTGGATGTTTATTAGTTATAGAAGTGTGTTGTAGCATGGTGTTATAGATTTGGGTCCCAAATAAGGAGTGGTGTGTTTTTCCTTCACTTCTATCCACCATGGAAGTGTTTTGGTGCCAACCTAATTTGAATTCACATAGTTGATGTGCATAGCCAATCTTGGAGAATGGTTTCAAGATTGAAGACGATATAAATATGAGTTGAGTTGTTGAGGGATGTGGAAAGAGATGAGTAAGATGTGAATTATAGAGTGTTATAGTGTGAATTTTGGAAGTGCAATGTGAGCTTTCAAGTGTTATATTGCTGGATGCAGTGAATAGAAGGTGTCTACAATTCTTCAATGAGATTGTGAAGGTGTCAGAGATGTTGTGGTGGATTTATTTTTTGTATTGAGATAAATTTCTCACTGTAACACTCTTCTCTATCTTCTTTTCTATTCTGGCAGTGAGCCTTTGGCAATGATCCCTCTGATAGTGAGCCTTATTGTATTCGGTGTTGATATTACTTTATATTGTGAGTTAATCCTCATTGTGGTTTTTCCCATCTTGGGTTTCCCATGTAAATCTGGTGTTCTTTTGTGCATGGTGTTGATTTGTTTTAGTTTTTTTTAATTTTCCTTTCATGCTAAATCATCATAATAGATTAAGGGTTAATTATATTAATGGATCCAAATGTGTATGAGGGTTTTGGAGTTTTAAGGTACAACTAATTCACCCCCTCTTAGTTTTCTTGTGCATTCAACATATCTTTGATACTAAATTTTTTCTTCCTGAATCGACCATTGATAGAATAATTTCATCAATGGAGAACTTTATAGTGGGTAAATTTTTCTCCTTCCAACCAACCATTGATATGGTTCGAATATGGACAACGGCTAAATGGCACCTAAAAGGAAGTGTTTATGTTTATGCTATGGTTAGAGGATTGTTTTTCTTTAAGTTCACTATGGAAGATTTCCTTTTTTTTCTTTCTTATGATCTGTGGGTCTGCAGTAAGTACATGTTATCTCTTTTTCATTGGAAGCCGATTTTTGACCCTACGATTGATCTCAACAAATTTTCTCCTATATGGGTTTAGCTACTAGGTTTTCCATCGAAATACTGGGATGAGTTAGTATTTCAATGCATTGGTGAATGTATTGGCCACTTCATCACCTCTGAAATCATCACTAGAATGAGATCCAAGTTAGTCTTTTCTCCCTTCTATGTTAATATTGAAATTAATAAAACTGTACCCAACTTGGAGACTCTGAGATCTAAGTTTGGGTCTTGGAACCAACAAGTGTGCTATGAGAATGTTGTTTTTTTCTGAAATGTTCCAAACCTAGACATCTCATCATTGACTACAAGTCGTCTATGACAAGCCTTCAAAATACCAATGTACTCGAGACTCCCTTTGATGAGGTCACAACCACCTATCCTTTCAAATATGATATTTTAAATATTCTTGAATCCTCTTCCAAATCTATGCCTATTGAAGACCTTGGATTTGACTCCCTTGTGACATTGCCCAACAAACCTTCTAATGACCCTTTGTTGACCAAACCTCCCATGAGAAGGGCACCATGTGGCCTTATAGCCCCATCTTTAAAGGAGGCAATACAACATACCTTGGACTTACTAGATCCACTGGTTACCCAAGGTTTGACTAAAGACTTGGAAGAGGGTGAAATACCCAAAGATGTATTATAGGGTGTATCCTCTAATCTTCTAAAGACTGACACAATAGTTGAATTTCAGACTAAGAACCAAATCAATGATGAGGATGGGTGGTTAACCCCAAAGAAAATGGGAAAAAAAGAAAGGTTGATGTTGGTGTTGAAACCAAACCCGACAAACCTAACTAGCGATAAACTAGGAACGGGGAAATGACAAACGAGATAGCTATCAAAAAATAGAGGACATTGGAAGTTTCCTCAAAGAATATGTCAAAATGAAAGTCCTTTCCTGGAATATAAGAGGACTCAACAACATAGCTAGCCCTAAAAAACTATGTTTGGGAGCACAAGCTTGACATTCTTTTACTACAAGAAGTAAAAATAAAAAAACAAATTTTGAACTAATTGCTAAGAATCTATGGCCTAATGCCCACTTCTCTTTTTGTGATGCTACTGAGGCCTCAGGAGGACTTGTGTGGAATCCAAATAGAATAAGTGGCTACAAAAAATTTCAAACCAATAATTGTTCGAAGGTTCACTTTACCCATGTTGGGTCTTCCTGGATCCTCATCAATATATATGCCCCTAATGTGAGGAATGCTAGGAAAAGCCTTTGGATTGAACTTACAGACTAGATTCATAATAATAAAGATGCTTGATTATTACTTGCAAGTGATTTCAACTCTCCCCTCTACCCCTCTAAGAAATGTGGGGGTCTTATGGATTATATTGACAGTATGGAAGACATGAAAATTTTGTAGGGTATTGCTAGGTTGGTGGATATTTACTTGAAAGGTCAAAAATATACTTGGATGAACAAGAGGAAGGGAACTAACCTTATACAATTTAGGCCTGACTGATTCATGTTCTCCCCTAACTGGGTCACCCTACATAGCTCCAATTTGTAGGTTCTCCCTTGAACTATGTATGATCACAACCCTCTCCCACTCCTTTTGGATGAACACTCTATTGTTGGACCCTTTCCTTTCTAATATGATATTATGTGGAGATCTCACCTAGAGTTTAGAGGCAAAATTGCTAATTAGTGGAATATCCCTATTCATGGCTCTCCCATGTTTAGAGTTTTTTAAAAGCTTAAGTATATAAAAAATATGGTGAAAGGTTGGAATAAGTAGGTTTTTGGGCATGTCTTCCACCAAAAAAGAGACATCATTGTTAAACTTAAAGAGTCCCAAATTAGAATGGAGAATGGGGATGTTAGTGAACAAACCTGCCAAGCTGAGAAGAGTTACCACACTGAATGGGACAAAATTCTAAAAAGAGAAGAACTATTCTAGAAACAAAAGTCCATAATTTAATAGTTAAAAGAAGGGGATCATGACTCTTCCTTCTTCTACATCTTGACCCTCAAACATAGGAAAAAGAACTAGATAAAGAAGTCGAAAGATGACCTGGGAGTGGAATCCAGTACTCATGCCCAGATTGGTCAAGTGGCCTCTGGTTATTTTCAACAATCCTTCTCTAAGATTGCTATCATTCCCAACCCTGCTTTGGATGATCATTTACTAGATTTCATTTCACCAAGTGCCACCAACTCTAATAATATTGTTATCTTAAGGGTTATCACTCTTGAGGAAGTTAGGTTGGCAATTTTCAACATGGGTACCTTCAAAGCCCTAGATTGGATGGCTTCCCTCTAGCCTTCTTATAAGAGTATTAGGAGATTGTGAGAGAGGACATCTTCCTTGCTACCAATGAATTTTTTAGATTAGGAATTTTTAAAAAAAAATTGAGTCACTACAACTTTTTGACCCTTATTCCCAAAAATGATGACCCTTAGACCATGGTTGACTTTCGACCCATCAGTTTGTGTAACACTATCTACAAGATCTTCTAAAAAATACTTGTTAACCACTTGAAACCTCTCCTTGAGAAGATGATTAGTCACTGCTAAAAGGGTTGTCCCTGGGTGCCACATAATGGGTCCTGCCATTTCCACTCATGAAATTCTTCACTCCATGCATAGATGTAATTGTGCTAGTATGGCCTTCAAACTTGACATTTCTAAAGCCTATGATAAGGTTTTATGGATTTTTCTTCACAATGTGCTTACCAAGTATGACTTCAATCACATTGTTGTTAATTCATTCATGAATGTATATCTACGGTCAAATATTCTATTCTTGTTAATGGGGTTCCACATGGTTTTTTCAATGTTGGGAAAGGGATCAGATAAGGAGATCTCCTTTCTACCTATCTTTTCATCATGGTTACTGATGTATTAAGCCACATTATCTATATAATGTTAAGTGATGGTACTATAAAAGGAGTCAAATTTGTCACTTCCCTTGATCCTTTAGCTATTCAAAAAATTGTGGATGATACCATCCTTTTTGGGAAAGCTTCAGTGGTGGAAGCTAGGAAATAGAAGAGTTGTCTAAATAATTATGCTTTCAGCTCTGGCTATTGTATAAACTACAATAAGAGCATGATTTAATTCTTCAATAGCTCCCAAACCCTTCAAGACAAAGTGATTGTTATTCTAGGCTATAAGAGTGATTCCCTTCCTGATGTGTACCTTGGCCTTTTGCTTATGGTTAAGGAAGTCACCCCTAACTTTTGGAACTCGGTCTTGGAAAGAATGCAGAGGAAATTGGTTGGGTGGAGAGGATCCATTCTTAGTCATGTTGTTAATGAAACTTCTAGTTGTTGCTCTTCAAGGGATACTTGTATATTTTCTATCTACTTTTAAAATTCTTAGATATATTACAGAGAAATTTGAAAGAATTCAAAGGAATTTTCTTTGGTCTAGTACTGAGGAAAAAAAGAAGTTGGCTTTGCTGAATTAGGACACTGTTTTCCTTCCTAAAACTAGTGGTGGTCTAGGTATAAGTGAAAAGATGAAAAATAGGGGCATGACTGGAAATGAAGGGAAATAATTGGTTGTGATGAACCTATTCTTCCTCAATTCATTAGGAAATGAGATCCACACAATAAAATGATTATCAACCCTAAAGTGATTCAAGTCAAAATGTGAATCCACAGATTTCCTTTTTGTGTCAAGACAAGGGTCCTAGTCAAACAACACTTAGGGGAGAATAACTAATTATAGTAAATCAACATCAAATTACAATCTAACACTAGGAATATAGAGATTAAAATCGATATTGACAGAACCAAGAAAAAAATGCAGATCAAAGAAGGGTAGAAGCATGTGTAGTAGTCACCAAAAGTCAGTTTCTGAAGCTGATCTGGGACTCATTCGCCTAGGGGTGAATGGGTCCCAAGTTAGGGTTTATTTGCAACTTTTGGGATGCTCTGCTATAGATTTGAATCTTTCAATTTTCCTAGGTTTCGGGTTTAGAAAGCCAAAAATAAATTTTGTAGCCAAGTTTCCATGAGATGAAAACTTTTATGACAACTTTTGCAACTTTTGCAACTTCTTCAATTATGCTCTTCAAGAGATCTTCAAGATTTATTCCACCTACATCTTGGAATGTAAATCTAAAACTTTCATGAAATGGCTTCAATGGATGTGGATCTTGAACCTTGAATCTTGACTTGAAATAGTGCTTTGAATGCTTGAATGGATCTTGAAACCTACATCATCATATTAGCTCTAATAACATGCATGATGCAAGAAGACTTTGACATGACAATTGGATCTTGATTGCTCTAATAAAACTTCAATAAATCTTCCTTTGAATGCCTTGAATTTCTCTTGAAATGCTCTTGAATTCTAACTTGATCTCATGAAAATATTTTAGGTGAAACATAGTGAAATAACCTTATATTTATAGATATGTATCCTTAATTTTCCAAGATTCTAATATCACAATCTAACATCTGAATATGGATTTGAATATGTTAAAATATTGCAATTTTTTTTGAAAATTTAGGTTCTAGGTCCCTAAACCTAGGACACACATTGCTCAATGAGAAGTGTTATGTTAAGGTATTAATTAATGTTGGGCTTCCTCTTTGGAAAATGTAATAAGATAGGCTTAGAAAATGATTTAAGGGTCCAATGAAGGAAAATTAAGCTCAATTAATTAAAGGAGCCCTAAATAAGTGTGAACGTGTAAAGGGATACACTTTACAATACCAAAATAAGGCACAATTAAGTCCAATTAACTAGGAGGGCCCAAACAAGTGTTAAAATGTAAAGGGGATACATTTTTCTACACTACAATAAGAAAAATCCAACCAACTAACAAGGCTCTTCTTGCAAAGGTTGTATGGGGTCTTTTGAGAAATAGGATTGACTGGTGCATAATTTTGAATGCAAAGTACCTCAACATCTCCCCCCTAATTAGATGTCTCCTTGATGACCACCCCCATGGCTCCTTAATTTGGAACAATATCTGTAAGGTCAAACTATTGCTACACTTTGGTCTAAGGTGGAAATTTGGTAATGTTAGAAAAATAAAGTTCTAAGAGGATCCCTGGCTACTTGAAATAGCTCTCAGTCAATCCAACTTCAGGAATTTGATGGCACCTATCACTAACTATTTTGGTAATTATGTGGTGGAGTATTTTACTAGTCAGCAAGGTTCTATGAAGTGGAAGGTTTTAGCGAGTTCTTGCCACCACTCTTCGGAGTTAAGGCATCATGCTAGGAATCTTCAAGATGTTCTCTCTAACCAGAATGCCCATTTTTTCTTAGGAGGATGGATTTTACTAGACCAAGGAAAACAAGGGTAATCTATTTGTCAAGTCGTCTTATAGTCTATTGTCTCTGCAAGGGACCCATAGTAGTTTTTGGAAGCACATTTAGAATAGGAAACTTATGCTAAAAATCAATTTCTTCTGGTGGACGGAAAGTCATAACAGGATCCTCACCCAGGATAATTCAAGAAAATGAGGATTTTAAATCCCTAACAGATGTATTTTATGCAAGAATGATGAGGAGATTACCCCTCACCCGTTACTCCACTATCCCTTTTCCAAATCATTTAGTCATTAATAACATATTAATGAGATCAAATAATGACTAATAGTGCAAATCTACTTAACAATCGATTCCACAACAACAATATTCTCGTTATTGTCAATGGAAGAATTTATATTGCTCCTTGAACAAAAACTAACCCTGAAAATAACCTAGAAGTAGCAAATGTGCATGAAAAGATTTATAATCCTTGATTGTATTACTAAAATAAATATCCCATTACAAAATAGAGATAGTATACAGTGAGAGCATGCAAAAGCATGTATTCATATCTATTGCAATTAAAATATACAATACAATTATAGGAAGATTTGTAAGAACATACTTCTATTTTCCTACACAAAGCAAACTAATAGCCTACCCCTTGCAATTTTTCAAAACCTAGAACCCCTATAAATGAGACAAAAATTTCATTTTAAAGAGAAGTGAGAAGCTCATTCATAATCTCTCAGTGACACCTAGCAGACTTAGAACCCTTTGATCTACAACTGAAAATGGCCTTTGGAGTATTCTTTAGCATCATTATCTTTATTTTACCTCCTATCTGTTCCTTTATTTATGGCAAGTGAAGTTTTTATTTTATTTTAACCAATTGCATTCCCATGAAAACCTTTTACATGCCTATAAAAACTCATTTACTAGCCTATTTTCACTTGGCAAGTGAAAAATTTCACCTCTCGGTAAAAGCCTATTTACTAGCAATAAAATGGGCATTCACCCAAGAGATTTACCCTTCATAATTTCCTCTAATACCTCTATATTTTAGTTTGACAAATTTTCAAACAATTTACTAGTGACTCTTTTTCCTATGCACTTTGCCTATGGTTTTGCAACACATTGAAATCTCTTAAAAAAAAATTATCCTCTACCAAGGCAGTTGACTTCACAACATTTTGCCAAGCATATATCATTTTATAATAATGGTTGCATGTTTTTATAGCTTTTTGAATGTTTTTACTCACGTAGAGGTGAGAAATAATTGCTAAACATTTTTAACTATTTTTATACATGAGAAATGCTGCAAATGTGTTCAGAAATGTTGTTGGGTCATGCAAATAGAATGTTGGGTGTTTTGTAGCTTATTGGCAATTAAGAAATGCTTTTTTTTTTTGTCAAAACCACTATTGGGGTGGGAAATATCTTAGCTTTTGAGAGGTTAAAACAAAAAATATCATCATTTAAAAGGCTCTAAAATCATGCACAAAACTCCACATGATTACACTTCATTCCATCATTGTTATGCATTTCTTCTAGTATTTAAAATGCTTGAGATATGCATCAAAATTACTACTTGGTATTGGAGGTGCTTGTTGGCACCTTCAAGACAACATAAAGGAAAATTTATGGAGTCTAAGAAACCCAAAACCTTCAAAAGAGCCCCCTCCATACATTGGAAACTCACTATAGTGCTGATATGAACCTTGTTGATGGATTGAGGAGAAAGAAAAGCAATAAAATGATGCTAGTTTGAGGAAAAAGAAAACAATTTAGCTCCCTACATTGCTCATGAAAAACTAGATCAACCTTTGGTGCCATTATACAACCCAACTTAGCATAAATAATTGTAAGAGAGGGGGACCAACCACGTTCAAGACCCCAGGTCATAGAGGGCTAAGAGTGGAAGACTGCCCTAACTTACCTCAGTCTAAAGGGATGTTTCAAATGAGGGATGAGAATGATGAGTACTATAAGGTCCTACAACCACTCTTCAGACCTGAACTATAATATGGGCTAGGTGAGCTAGCTTTTTGGATTTAGTTTTGTGCCTCAGGCAGTTCTCTATCCGAGGATGTCAACACAATTCTAGGACGTCAGCGCGGTACACTAGTGTCTCTCGGGCGCGCTGTCATTTGTATGACCAAACAATAGTGGACACAGTAAAACTACCAAAAATGCTTACTAACAACCTAGCTAGCTTAATCTAGATGGTAGAAATAGAATGAGAAAGTACACAAAGTACATACTAAAATGATAAAGTAAATAGACTAGAACTAAGGTGACGGAGATGATCTCACAAAGATATTTATTTGCCAGCTAGCTCCACGTGTTCTATCACCTACACACAAGAAAGAGGGAAAATTGTTGGGGTTGTATAGGGGTCTGCCTCAATCAGACCCCCATTTTGGTGTTTCCACCTCCATAGACAACCAAGATATCAATGATAGAGAAATGTATGATAAAGGAGAAAGGAAAGTAAAGAACACAATAAACACTACAAAATAGTGAAGTGCTACTCAACCAAATCGTAAAGGAGAGGAGTGAAAATGTTACCACCTCCACCAAGAGCTCACTAGCCAATGATGGAGAAAGAGAGCTTGAACAATCACCATAGCCTCAACTATGGTGAAGGGAGGTGTTGCAAAACCTCAAGCCTCTGTTTCAATGGCTTGTCCCACACTTGCTCTACGAAGTTGATGGAGTGTTGTTGCTGTTGCTATGAAGTGTCAAAGTGTTGCTTGATTTGATAGAAGTGAATTGAATGCTTGAAGATTGCCAAAAGAGACATAGAATTGCTAAGAAGCTTAAGAACTACCAAGAAGATAGATTAAATGAGAAAGATAGGCATTTCAAGGCCAAAATAAGGAGGAAAGAGTCATTTTTAAGTTGGCTGGTCGAAGAGGGATGTGACAATTCGTTCCCAATAGGAAGTGTAATGCCTTTCCCAACTTCAGACGTGGAAATATATCAGGGATGTAAGCGTGTTGTTCAGACATATACATGCCATGAGGGCGTCCCCAATAGTAATTCTTCTAGAGACACAAAAGACAAATGCCAAGTGGAATGAAGGCAAATTGTTTATGTCGAGTTTCACCTTCGGATTTGGTTTTTTAAGGTGAGGAAGTGTAAAAGGGGAATTTGCAAAAGGGGTGAAAATTTGATCCTATACATTTCCCCCCACTTAATGAGCACGAATACTGATGAGTGCTTCGATAAATTAGATCGAAGACTGAGTAGGGTTAGAAATGTATACCTAAACCATCCAGGAAGCAGATCATGATCTAACGAGATCGAAAGCACTAGCTGGAACAAAAGACTCCACAATCCCACAAAACCATGAAGCTGTAGAATGAAAGCATCTTATAGGCCCATGGATCTGCAAGGAGGCAACCCCAAGATCTCTCACATGAAGGAAGCCCTAAGAAGTAAGCGCCTCACAGGCTCGCATACTTGCAAGGAAGGTATCCTCCAGGATCTCTTACATGAAGAAAACCGAGAAAAGCGCCTTACAGACCTACAGACCTATGAGAAAGGTATCCTCCAAGATCTCTCACATGAAGGAAACTAAGAAAAGCCCCCTATAGAGCTGCAGAACTATAAGGAATGTATCCTCGAAGATCTCTCACATGAAGGAAATTGAGAAAAGCACCCTACAGACCCATAGACTTGTAAGGAAGGTATCCTCCAAGATCTCTCACATGAAGAAAACTAAGAAAAGTGCCCTACAAACCCATTTACCTATAGGGGAGCGACCCCCAAGATCTATCGCATGGAGGAAGCTCAAAGGAAGTGCCCTACGGGCCCACAAAACTGTAGGGAGGTATCCCCCAAGATCTCTCACATGGAGGAAACCAAAGGAAGGGGACTCTGCAGAGTCAAGAAGCGACTTCTTAGGCACACCTGCGAAGCGACATGTTTACCCACATATAGAACATGTCAAAAAGCAGCCATGTAGATGAGTAAGCGGATAGTCACACAGATCATTGAAAAATTAGAAAAATTTCAAAGGGGTCCCTTGGGAACCTAATGTGAAGAGGAGGTCCACTCAAGAGACATGTTGTTTGAAAGTGTAGGAAGGACGTTCTTTTCTCAAATCGATTCATTATCAAGGAATCCTTTTGAAAGATGTTCACTTCATCAAGGAATTAGAAATGAAGAAAATTTCCCCCTCGCGAGGGGAAGGTCAAAGTGGTTTCCACCTCGGAGTAAGGTTTTCAAGTTATTTCTTTACCAATCCATGATGAAGGAAACATGTTCCATTAGGGGTTCAAGCCGTGAATACAGTTTTGAAAAAGGAATGCTCATGAAGACTTTTGAGAAAAGATTTGTTGGCAACGAATGTGTTTTCTAAAAATTGAAGCATTATAGAGATGGTGTTGTCACACATCAGAGGGAAAACTCAAGAAAAGAAGAGAAAAAAGAAGGAAAAAGAGTGAGAAATAGAGATAAAGACAAACAAAGGGCACAAAGGGATTTGGTTTTGCAGGGTTAGATATGCTCTTGCTTATATAGATAATAGGTAATTGCAGTGCAAGGTGAAAGATCATCAATCCCCAACCAGACCAGGAAGAATGCATAGAAAACAAAGTAAATAAAAAATTGGGTCAACATGGAAGGGAAGCCTAAGCCCCTAATGCTTTGCATCATCCCCAATTTGTCAAAAATCAAGTCACAAACATGGAAGAATGATGAAAAAAATAGAAGAAATTTTACGACACAAAAATCACTCCTTTATCCAAGCACCAAGAAGGGTGACAAGGGTCATCTAGGAAAACATGGCACGATCATGGGGGAACACATCACAACACACACACGTATCTAATCTAAAAATAAAGAAGGGGCCTCCCCCTAACACTGATCAACCAAGAGGTCATCTGCTTCCCACTCTAGATCATCGTAGGGGGAAGGAGGATGAGCCTATATTGATGTAATGTTAAGGGGAGGAGCTTCTAACCCTCCTATAATGAGGGCTAAGGAAGAGGGCCCCACAAGGTCCCCTCCACTAAGCTCTTGTGGAGCTAGGGTCAACAATTTTGTAAAGATCGTTGACAAGGCCGAAACTTCATCTAGAGAGTTAAACATGCAGTTTACTAGAGTGCCATGTTTTAACTCAATGAATGGGGAAGACCGAGCCCAAGATTCACTACCGAGCTCATTGAATGATTCGGGAGCGGTGACAAACTCAGGGGAAGTCGAGACTGGTTCCATTACTAGGACATAACAAGTCAATGCATGACCACCTTTTGGAGAAGGTGGGATCCTCTTGCATCCTCCATTGTTGGAAGGACCAACCTCTTTCTTCTACTTCATCGGGGGGTGTGAAATCCCTATAGATGAGCAAGAGGTGTAGAGGAAGAGGAGGAGAAAACCATAACAGATACCACTGAAGTATTTAGCATATCTACGGGTTTTGAAAAAGGAGGAATGTTCGGAAGGGACATTAGCAAGGGAGGCTCAGATAAAGGAGCGATAAACACTTGCACCTATTTGTGGTCAGGTGTACTTACAGGGGGAGCCGGAGGTGATACCGAACTAGGTTGAACAAAAGCAGGAGAAAGAAGAGGGGAAGGCACCATAAGTGGCCCTGATACAGGGGTGGACATATCCTTGTCCTTCTTCTGCAAAGCAGCTTGCTCAACCACGAGAGTCTTTCACCGGCGGTTAAGCTCATGCGCAAGGCGATTTCTTCGGCTCTTCGAGCTAGAGGCCATAGGCTATGAAGGAACAAAAGGCTCCTAATGAACCATGGGAGTGTCCACTAAATTTGTTTCCAACAAAGGAATAGACTCTTGAATGGGAGTAGGAGGGATAGTTTGAGAAGCAGTATGGGAGTCAGCTCAAGTGCTTCAACAATGGGCCTCTTTCCATTTACTACTTTGGGAGCAGAAGTGGTGGGAGGCCGCAGAGAAAATTCTATTTGAGAATCTTTCTTTCTATCATACAAATAGTATCAAGGCCTAGGGGGCTCAGTAGGGAGATACAATATCCTGATCTTGGGTGTACGCCAAGAAAGCACCATCAGACACAGCAGGTAAAGGCCAGGCTTACTCATCCAATACTCATCCCAAGAAAGGGGAGTGGAGGAGATAGCCTGAGAAGGGGAAAGCTTCCCCTTTCCCTTTCAGGAAGAGGAGGTAGTTGGTTGGTGCACTGCAAGAAGGTTCAGTTTCGGCTGTCCCTTGCCCCTAGTCTTATACTTTACATAATTCTTGTAAAGTAGGTCTGTCCTCGGAGGAAGTGGACCAACTAGGGTGGGCCAAAAGTGATCCAATGAATATCCCATTCATAGAAGCTAGCCAAGGTATTCCTAGCTTCAACCTAAACAAATTTGACTCTAGAATAAGATCAAAGACCGTGTCAATAGCCATAGGTCCTACTAGGATGGAGAAGGTTATCAAGCCATATGGTTGGAGAGAAAGACCATCATGGGTGCGAATGGTGGATTTTGTTTCTTTGTACTCCTCCTTTTGTAACGAATTCAATAGCATGTTTTCTTCTATAATAGCATTCACAGGGCTCATAGGGTCAACCAAAACCCACGTCACAATGTTTCCATTGAGGCAAGCGAGAATGTAGAGGGGAGAAGGCTTATTATTACAAGCATATCCTGTGAGGTGAATGTCACATCCGACGAGCTGGTCGGAAGCTACTTAGTGGGAGTAACCATGACCATGTTTACATAGGCCTCGGGTTGAGTGATAGAATCAAAGGGATCGATCATCATGTTGGAAAAATGTGACGAAAATGGGTCCTTGTATATCTGCAACTCACTATTCACTTTTGCTGCCGATTTATTTGTTTTTTGTTTGCTTCCATCAAGAAAAATAGTACCATCCTTGATGTGATCATATATCTCATGATGCAGGCGCACGTAGCATTTGGTATCATGTCCATTGACTCAATGGTATTGATAGTAGGTACTTGCATCGTACCAACTAAGGTAAGGTTCCTTAAGAGGCTTAAGATTTTGCAAGGTTATGATCTTATCCTTCACCAAATTTTTCAAGATGGAAGAATAGGATTTTGTCAACTTTGTGAAATTTCGATTACATTTGAGGCCATTATCATCCAAAATGGCTATTACATTCACAACAAATTTACCTTTCCTAGAGATTGATATGATGGATCTTCCTTCAAAACGAGAGTGCGAGGAGGATCCCCCAAACCGAACTACCATTTGTTGATACTCCCATAGTGTTGCACACAAATGCGCGAAAGAAGGGTACTTCATAAGGGAAAATTTATCTTGCCAAGGCCTTTGCAGATTCCCAATGAATACCTTCTACATGTCTGAATCAGGTAGCAAGTACAAGATTTGTGATAAGAGCTCCTGATACCACACGATGAAGTTAGTAATCTTTTCATTATCTCCCTGTTTGCATCAGATGAGATCAAAAAAGGTCATCTTCGGTTCAATGTTGGCTTGGAACTATCGGAGAAACTAGTTTACCAGCTGATCGAATGAGAAAATGGAATTATTGGGTAAGGAACAATATGTGCATAGGGCGTTAAAGGCAGACACATGTTGATGAGACAAAAAAAATGTCTCATCTATTAGCCAAATAAAAGCATGTATTTTGCTTAATTATGGAGTTCATCAAGATTAAGCGTGATGAGGAAAGTAAAATATTTTTAGTTGCAGCAGTCAAATATTTCATCATATCTTAAAAATTATGATCTGGGTTCTTGAAATTTTTGGATAGAAATTCGAAGAAAAGAAGGCAAAAAATCCATTAAATTTCACGAAAAACCCAGTTCGTGGTTTAAGAGAAAACTTCACTAGTCCGATGCTCTGAAACTTTGCTTCCATGCTCTTGAATTTCTAGAATTTGTTCATTCATTTTCTTCTATGCTCCAGAATTTTTAGAACTAAGTATGATTGCATTTATGAACAGGTTGAGTATTTAAGGGACAATAGTTGCAAGAATTAAAGGAAATTGGAGTGACTTGGATAGAAGTTAAGAGAATATAGGGGTAGTTGCAAATATCTAGGGAGTTGTTCAACGTAATTTATGAGTAGTTGAGAGCATATAGGAGCAAATTTAAGAGTTTTAATGATAGAAGAGGTCAAAGGAAGGCTCCTTCAACACTCTAACACCTTTTTGGAGTAGTTTAAAGGGCTGAAAAGTAGGGATTATTGTTTTGGATGACGAAAAGAGATTGACTCAACAAAATGGAGTGAAGACTTATCCTTTCTTTCTCCATACATGTTCCTATTTTCTAGCAAGTTGTTGCACAAGTATGAGGCTCATCTTTTAATTCTATAAATGCATTGTAATCAAGGAATCAAGGAGGGGATTAGAAAGGTTTGTTTTGGCCTGAGTAAATAAGATAATTTCTAGTTTCATTTCAAGCAATGTATTTCCAAAAAATTTAGAGTAAATTTGAATTCAAGCAAGCTTTTCATTTCCAGAAAAGTGTGAAGTAGTTTAGCATTTTCAATTCATCCAAGTGTGCCTTATATTATTTTCATTTCATGCAACTTTCCTTTCATGCAAGTGTTCCTTATATTAGTTTCCTTTCATGCAACTTCCCTTTTATGGAAGTGTGATCTAGAATAGGTTTGATTTCTGCAAGTTTGATTGTAGAATAGACTGTCAAGAAATTTTTATCCATTCTCTTTTGCATATAACAATGGGCACCACCTTGGATTGATAAGTTAAATGATGAGGATTGTAACAAACCCATCTTTTTTGGGGCCATTGCCAGGGATAGGTGTCATTAGGGAATCGAGAAAACTAGTTTGGCAACCTTTTAGATTTAGAAGTTCCTCAAGAAATATTTGTCTCTCAAAAGCCCCCAAAATACCAACTCTAAAGAGAAACCCCCTATCTATTTCAAGATATCCTTATTTGGAGGACCATCACTCCATGTCCTAGCAAAGGATATTTCTTTAAGGAAACGATTGATGGATTATTGCTTGCAAGAGGTGAAAAATACAATGAAGAGATCTTATCTTCATTACAAAAGCTTGCAAAAAAGAGACTTAATTGGAGACCTTCAAAGTCCAAGAATAGTTGCCCAATCAGATTTTTGAAGTCAAAGGAGGGCTGCCCAATTAGAGATTTAAAGCACAAGGAGTTGTTTCCAGTCATATATGTAACATATCAAAAGGAAGGATTACAAAAATTTCCAATCAACCCATGTATTTTCTAGAATCAAAAATCACGGAGAAGGTTTCCACTTCAAAGGAAGGTGAAGCATTGAATTTCAAAAAAGAATCATCTTCTTTTCATTCTCTTCTCTCAAGCATGGAAAAACATTTTGAGAAGGGGAAGATACTTTTCACAACCAGTTAATGGTTTTGTATAATCTCTCTACATTATTAAGTAGAGTAGGGTAAGTTTTCTTTTTCTAGAAATAAGTTATCTACACAAGCTATTTCCTCTTCTCAAAGGTTGTAAACATGCACTTTTCTGTAAAAGTTGCTACTCTCAAAATTTGCTGCAAATATTTTGGCAGTATGGATGACTAGTAATTGCAACTTTGGGATCTGGTTTCAGCACTAGAACTTCAATAGTATGGAAGCACAAATAATGATGGATAAATTTGAATTTCTATTCAATGTGAAGGATCAAGTTGCATCTCTCAAAATTTGAAGAAATTATTTGCATGCAACACTGAGAAAGTGAACTACAACTCATGCATCAAGAGCTACCTGGAGCAACTACTAAAAAATTAATTTGAAGGCTCATTATGAGTTGCAAAGGGACCTGCAACATTTTAGGTGTGGGGGAGATGATGAGAAAAAAAATGTCTCATCTATTAGCCAAATAAAAGCATGTATTTTGCTTAATTATGGAGTTTATCAAGACTAGGCATGATGAGGAAAGTAAGAGATTTTCAGTTGCAGCAATCAAAGATTTCATTATATCTTGAAAATTACGATTTGGGTTCTTGATATTTTTGGATAAAAATGAAAGACGAGAAGGTGAAAAAACCCATTAAATTTCACGAAAACCCAATTTGTGGTTTGAGAGAAAGCTTCACTAGTTCGATGCTCTGGAACTTTGCTTCCATGCCCCAAAATTTCTAAAATTTGTTCATTCATTTGCTTCTATGCTTTGGAATTTTTGAAACTAAGTATGATAGCATTTATGAAGAGGTTGAGCACTTAAGGGAAAATAGTTGCAAACATTAAAAGAAATTGTAGTGACTTGGACAAAAGTTGAGAGAATATAGGGGTAGCTGCAAATATCTAGGGAGTTCAACCCAATTTATGAGCAGTTGAGAGCATATCACAACAAATTTAAGAGTTTTAATGATAGAAGAGGTCAAAAGAAGGCTTCTTCAACACTCTAACACATTTTTGGAGAATTTTAAAGGGTTTAAAAGCATGGATTATTGTTCTGGACGACCCAAATAGATTGACTCAGCAAAATGGAGTGAAGACTTATCCTTTCTTTCTCCACACATGTTCCTATTTTCTAGAAAGTTGTTGCACAACTATGAGGCTCATATTTTAATTCTATAAATGCATTGTAATCAAGGAATCAAGGAATCAAGGAGGGGATTAGAAGGACTTGTTTTGGCTTGAGGAAATATGATAGTTTCTAGTTTCATTTCAAGCAAGGTATTTCCAAAAAATTTAGAGTAAATTTGAATTCAAACAAGATTTTCATTTCCAAAAAAGTGTGAAGTAGTTTAGCATTTTCAATTCATGCAATTGTGCCTTATATTAGTTTCCTTTCATGCAACTTTCCTTTCATGCAACTTCCCTTTTATGCAAGTGTGCTCTAGAATAGGTTTGATTTATGCAAGTTTGATTGTAGAATAGATTGTCAAGCAAGTTTTCTCCATTCTCTTTTACATACAACCATGGACACCACCTTGGATTGATAAGTTAAATGATGAGGATTGAAATGAACCCATCACATGTGTCTATGGATCCCCTTTGCCGCTATACTTTTTGAACTTTGGGATCTCCATTCCTTGTGGGAAGGGAGTGTTTAAAATTACTACCGATAGTGGGTTGTGTTGGAAGAAGGGCTAGAAGATAGGCTAGGTAGAGGTTGTGGAGAGGCTCGCCAATTGGCCCTACATCTTACCCATATTCTGAAGGAGAGTATTTAGAATAGGGTCATTGGATGACATAGGACCAATGAAACCTCCTCCAGAACCACCGTCGGAGCCACCTTCGAAACCACTACCGTAACCACCACTAGAGCCATTGTCGGAGCCACTGCCATGAGTAGGGCCTCCACTAGAGCCACTTCTATTTCCAAAACCACCACCACTAGCACCACCCCCACTGTCGAAGCCACCACCACTACCAAAGCCTCCACCACTCATCCCGCTAAAACCTCCACTGTTAGAGGTGACAGAAGAGGTGAAGCTGAAACCCAAGGGGATCTTATTCACTTTCATAGTTTCAGATCTTTCGAAGGTAGAAGGGATGTTAATCAAAGGGACCGTGTCAGCCATGTATACAGATGTGGGTGGCATTGATACTCCTAGTTGTCTCTCATGTTCTTCGAAAGTGGTCCCTTGTATAATATTGGTATTATTCAAAGGGGCACACGCTTTGGTCAGTCTAGAGAGGCTAGCCAAGATTTCTATGGGTATTCGGTATTTTCCCACCATATAATTTAATTTGCTAATAACCCAAGTGACCCTAGAAAACTTTGGGTTTCTTTCAAGGTGATTCTCTAAGTCACCCAACCCTTTGCTAATGGCGAAGACATATTTTGAAGGAATATGAGAAAACTCATGCTCATCTACTGAGGAAGGTTTGGGAGATGTAGGAGGAGTGGGGACATGATTGATTTCATCAAGGATTCCTACCTTGCCCCTCGACAACTGATTTTGGGTTAAAAGACCCATCACAGGTCCAAAGAAAAGGATCATAGAGAAACTAGAGGTGACCTTCATCTTATCCATTGGAAGCTGTCGTATACTTGTCCTAACAACGTACTCGGAGTCATGGAATAGGTTGTCATGCTCATAAAATTTCATAACACTTAGGAACACAATGATCACAAGGCATGTGGGATAAGTTTCAACACCGAAAAATGAACAGACGTAGGTTCACGACGGGTTCACCAAAAATGTGAGAGGGGGACCAACCATGTTCAAGGCCCCAGGTCATAGAGGTCCAAGAGGGGAAGGCTACCCTAACTTACCTCAATCTAAAGGGATGTTTCGAATGAGAGACAAGAATGATGAGGAGTATAAGGTCTTGCAACCACTCTTCAAACCCGAACTATAATCTGGGCTAGGCGAGCTGGCTTTTTGGATTCAATTCTATGCCTTAGATAGTTCTCTGTCCAAGGAAATAAATGCAATTTTTGGACATCAACGTGGCGCGCTGGCATCTCTCAAGAGTGTTGTCGTCTGTATGGCTAGACAATAGTGGACACATTAAAACTACCAATAATACCTACTAACAGCCTAGCTAACTTAATCTAGATGGTAGAAACAGAATGAGAAAGTACACAAAGTAGATACTAAAATGATAAAGTAAATAGACTAGAACTAAGGTGATGAAGATGATCTCACAAATATATTTATTCACCAGCTAGCTCCACATGTTCTATCACCTGCACATAAGAAAGAGGGAAAAATTTTGGGGGTTGTATAGGGGTCTTCCTCAGTTAGACCCCCATTTTTGTGTTTCCACCTCCATGGAAAACCAAGATAGCAACGATAGAGAAATGTATGATATTGGAGAAAGGTAAGTAAAGAACACAATAAACACTACAAAATGGTGAAGTGCTACTCAACCAAATTGTAAAGGAGAGGAGTGAAAATGTTACCACCTCCACCAAGATCTCACTAGCCAATGATGGAGAAAGAGAGCTTGAACAATCACCACAATCTCAACTATGGTGAAGGGAGGTTTGCAAAATTTCAAGCCCCTGGTGCAATGGCTTGTTCCACACTTGCTCTACAGAGTTGGAGTGTTGTTTTTGTTGCTATGAAGTGTCAAAGTGTTTATTGAAGTGATACAAGTTAAGTGAATGCTTGAATATTTCCAAAAGAAACGTACAATTGTTGAGAAGATCAAGAACTACCAAGAAGATAGGTTGAATGAGCAAGATAGGCATTTCAAGGGAAAAATAGGGAGGAAAGAGTCATTTTCAATTCGGCTAGTCAAAGAGGGATGTTACAATTCGTTCCCAATAGGAAGTGTAATGCCTCTACCAACTTCATATGTGGGAATCTGTTAGGGACGTAAGTGCACCACGCAAACATTTGAGCATCGCACAGGCGTCCCTGACAGTTATTCTTCTACTGACACAAAAGACAAATGCCAAGTGGAACGAAGGCAAATCGTTGATGTTGAATTTCACCTTCGGATTTGGTTTTTTAAGGTTAGGAAGTTTAAAAGGGGAATTTGCATAAGGGGTGCAAATTCACTCCTATACAATAATAATTAAAAGCATGCTCCTCACATCCCCACAAGTTTGACTAAACAGAAGACCCTTCACCATGCAGAAATGCAGAATGCTTGTTTGACCTAACTGAGCATTGTATAAAATTTTATTTCTCTTATGTTTCAATGGAGATATAGGCTATTGAAGACAAAAGCATAACTAGGTTGTCACTAGAATTGAGCCATTTAAAAAAAATTATAGGACCCTTCAGGCCTGCTTCAAAATGGAAAGACATTAAAATTTGCCTCAAAACTCATTTGAATTCCATGAAACTAAGTTTGCATAATCTTGGCAAGCTATAAAAACATTTTTCCAAAGGAAAATTCATGACGATATTTGCATTAGGAGATTTTAATGCCATAAACTTTAACCAATCTTGTAACCACGAGGCCCAAAAATGAGGCTTTTTCACCAATTCAAGGACAACTAAGGACTAGAAATTCATCAAATTTATAGGTGTCAACACTACCATCAATATAGGAGACTAAACATTGAGGGGGGCTACATGATCTCTCTTTTTCTTCTCTATTATGAAGAGTTTTTCCCTACATGAGGTTTTTATCCTTCTTAGTCTTTTGAGTGAAGTCACTTAGCCCTACTCTCTTTATCTTGTATTATTGGGGGAGGGGAGTGTGGGTGAGGGGTAGTGGCTTCCTACAAATTTTCTTCTTTTCTTTTCAAGGGATCATTTTATATATGGGTGCCTTCCATGGCTACACATTTTTTGGACCCATCCATCCATCTATCCATACCCACCTAAGCTACGCTTATGGGGGGTGTTCACATATTATTCTATTTTTGCATTTAGTCTATTATTTTATTGTACGATGCACCTTAGATAGGATAATATTTCTTAGGTAGGTATCTATTTAGGTAGTTTATACTTGCATTATACAACTTATGATTTTCTTGTTTGGTGGAGATGTCATGCATACATATGACTACATCTCCTTTATCCACATTAGTTGTGCATTCATATCTCTTAGTGGTGCACCTTATATATGCACACCTTTTTCTCTAGTGTGAGCAATCATCCAAACTCATTGCATTACATTTTTTGATTAGAATTCAATTTATTCTATCATACTAACTTCATGCTTACCTTTAGGCCTTCTTAATATCGGGTGGCTATCTCCAAATCCAAATGTTACAAATACATGTCTATAGTCACACAATTCAAATTTTTTGACACATCCGTAGATACGATAATGATAGTGGTGGGCTAGGTTGTATTATTTGGTCTAGTCCACAGACTAGGTTGCACCACACAACTTAGCATATGATGACGACTGACCTTGAGATGTAGATTATTTTAGAACAAAATGATCTACTAAGAGGGGCCTAAATTAGTAGATGTACAAACTTTAGATTTGAATACCTATTTTCAAGTTCAATCTTATAATCCATATGTGCAGATTAAAATATAAACCAATGTAACAATCACATGCACATAAAAAAAAAACTCATAACACTAGATATACGTGGAAAACCAAAGATGGGAAAAATCACGGTGACAAAAGCTGCTTGATTCTATTGCTCAAATCCAATGTCACACATGAAATCTCTATTACAAAGTTTTAGGGCTACAACCCAAGGAAGCATCAACACCCTATTTTAGGAGCTACAACTCCAAGGAGACTACAATCACCTAGTCTGAGATACAAATCAATTCAATGAGGCTACAACCTCAACAAGATTACAAGTTCATATGTGCATACAATTAAGTTCTACTCAACTTGAAAAATGCACCATTACATTCAATGAATTGTTGTGCACTTTGCAACATACACTTATGTTGGTTAAGTTGCACACCTAGCAACACTCCCCTGCTCTGCACTCTCTTCTCTACTGCGTTCTTAGCTATGCATTAGTCTGTTAAGCACTTTGTGGAATTGTAGAATCTTGACACACTTCTCTCTTTTAGATTCAACACACTCACAATACCTAACGGTTTTCCTTTTTACTCAGGCTGTAATTATTACCTCAAGATTCTCTCTATGGTTCAAAAAAATCTCTAAGACAATTGCTAGGGTTTTCATTACTTGCAAACTTCACTAGCAAGCTACCTCTATATTGAGCCACACACAAATCTATCCAACTCATAAATTAGGACATCTGATAGGGTTACCAAATATTGACATATCTTGCATTGAGTCATCCAACAATAAATTTGGTTACAGAGAATTTTCCTCATTCTCTTTGTCGAACCCTAAAAATTGATTATGCATTCAATGTTTTTTGCTACCCATATGATTAGATATGATTTGATCATATCAAAGATCTGTATTGCTGACTTGGAGAACAAATATTCATTCAATTGGTCGTTGAGTGCAGTTGGACCAATTAACTCTCTGCTATGTGTAAGCTTCCAATTGAAATCCTGTTTACACAGACTTATTTGTTTGAGATCATTTCTTTTGAATTTTGGTCATTGATCTCCTTTTGTGCCCTGATCTTGTGATACTCATTTAATTTCGTGTCTTTAAATCCTGAAAATTGGATAAGAAGTCATTTGAATCTCCTTTGTCGATCTTAGAGTTATTCACCATAGAACACCATCATTAAAGCCTCGCCTTAACCAAGTGTTGTTTTGCAACAAGGATGCAAAACAATGGATCATCGATTTCCAAATATTCGCATTCACTATGCACATCATCAGTCAACACTTTGTCTCTTACATGGTCAGTTACCATCTTCATCATTTTGTTAGAGAGACTCATTCACATCTCCCTTTGATACCTCCAAGTATCTTCTACATACATGAATAGAGGAGCCCTCATATCTCTATCATCCACCACAGATAGCATTCCACCAATCACTATCATCCACCTGATATGCTACCTTCAATCCTTGTCATTCATCATTATGCATACACCATCTTCCACTATTTGGTCCCACCAGAATCTTCAATGAGCACCATCTGATCAACACAACATAATCTACACCGTTCATTGTTGACCTCGCAGGTATTGATTGGGTCCCACCATAAATCTTGTGAGGTGTGCGACCACCATCTGATCTCGACCATTATGGATTAATCTCCACCGTTCCTTGCAGACCTCACAAGTCTTGATCGGGTCCAACTAACATCTCAGTGGGGTATATGGGTGACTGTCGTGTGTACACCACTAATGTCACCATCTCATCAGGTCCCACTTAGCATTTTTCCTTATCGCTTCATTGAAGAGACATCCATCAATGTCCTTCCGATACACCAAAGTCACATCATTGAGATAAGCATCAGGCTATCGGAGAGATATTCAATCCAATCTCATCGATATGGAATTATCATGCTGATACCATTTGTTGCTACAAATAAGTGGTCCCCACACCATCATGTCACAATCCAATATCACTTTCTTCCATGTGTCCTTCTATCATTCACTCTTTGAATGTACTATCAATGCATGTCAACCTTACTAGGTTCTGCAATTAGCATCATACACTCATCACCCTGTTGAAGAGACCTTCTTCAAGGTCTTAGTGATACGCCAATGTCTTGAGCACCAATGAGATAGCTATTAGTTTTTAGAAGAGACATGGATGAAACTCCTCCCGAAACTGTATTGTTTCACCGATTACATTTCCACACTCCTTATCGCTCCATTGCTAAAAATTTGAAATTTAGAACCTTTAGTCAGACGTTGTGAACTTTTACAAACCCACAACATGCCAACACACAATTGTTTCTTCGCACCTTCAGGACACTGCCAACCTAGGTAATGGGGCCAGTTACCAACATGACTAAGTTGCTAAGTCAGAGGGGTTCAAAACTTGAGATCCCTATGACATAGGTTAGGAAAACTTAGAATCCCACAACTTAGGTCTCCTTTGCCAAATTTTCCCTTTTGACATCAATGACAACTATATGCCAACAATCTGCCCCTTTCGCATTGATGGAAAAACTCTAACTGTTCATCCAGGTATCATTGAATCTCTACACCAAATTAATTATTCACATTGTAACACAACATCTTCCCCTAAGAAATAAATCTCATCTTTTGCATCACATTTCTCCCCCTTTGACATCAGTGTCAAACGGTGCACTCCTCCTGAGAAAATGCTCCAATTTTAACAAACTCTGCAACCATCAAATCGTTAGAAATTGTAAAACAAGATTTTACATGATTTGATCACATTATTCTTAACTAGGGTTAAAGAAGTGATCAATGAAGACCCCCCTAGATAAATTCACTATCACTAATAGTTAGTGATATGTGATGGGAGAAACTACTCTCAAATTCTACCTCAAATATTCAAACTGTTCTATAGGAAGAGGATTTTGGAATGGAAGGAGGATGGATGAGGACAAAGAGGGGATGGATGGAAGGAAGGAGGAGGGATGGAATGGATGGACGGAGGAAGGATGGAAGGGAATGGAATGGAAGGAAGGATGGACCGGACGGATGGATGGATGGATGGAATGGAGGATGGACGGAAATGGAAATGAATGGACGGATGGATGGAATGGATGGATGACCGGACGGACGGATGGAATGGAATGGAAAGGAATGGACCGGATGGACCGGATGGAGGAAGGAAAGGAATGGATGGATGGATGGAGGACGGAGGATGGACGGAAGGAAGGAATGGATGGATGGATGGAGGAAGGATGGATGGATGGATGGAATGGAAGGAAGGAAGGAATGGATGGAGGATGGAATGGATGGAATGGAATGGAATGGAATGGACGGAAGGAATGGAAGGAAAGGACGGATGGCCGGAGACCGGAAGGGATGGAATGGATGAATGGAATGGACGGATGGACGGGAGGATGGAATGGATGGAAGGAATGGATGGAGGATGAATGGATGGAATGGAATGGAATGGATGGAGGATGGACGGAAATGGAATGGATGGAATGGATGGAATGGATGGACAGGAAATGGAATGGAATGGAATGGAGGAAGGAGTGGAATCTGGACGGATCCCGGACGGTAATCAATCATATGCAATGACAACAACTTTGTCTTTCTTATCAACTTCATCTCTTCCTTTCTTGACAACTTTAAATGTAGCTTCTCTCCTAGATGACTCATCATCAAGCATTCTCATCTCATAAGCAGTAATTATGCCATGTACCTCATCAAGAGTGAGTTTATCAATTGCTCTTCCTTCTTCAATAACAAAAATCTTGGAGTTATATTTAGTTGTCATAGACTTGAGAACTTTTAACACATCTTCTTCTTTCAGATCTACACTATATCCTTTAATGAAATTTACCACATAATCGACTCTCTGAAGATAGTCTGCAATCTTCTATTCTTTGGACATCTTCAAGCTTTCAAATTTTTCTCTTAGCACTTTTAATTTTGCCAGCTTCACTTTGGTGTCACTTTCATAGATCTTCTTCAATTTTTCCCAAACATCATAAGCAATTCTACAATGCATAACTTTGCTATGCACAAAATCAGACAAATTGTTCATAATGATAAACCAAGTTGTCTTATTTCTCTCATAACTCTTCTTTCCTGCAAGATTGGTAGGAATTGTAGCAAGAATAGTATACTTGGTCTCGACAGACATCCAAACTTTAGTTCGAAGAGAAACCAAATATCCTTCCATTAATGAGCTCCACTTAGCATAATTTATTCCATCAAATTTAGGTGGCTTATTTGAACCTTCCTGAACTTCCATTGTGTTCACTTATCCAAGATCTACTCGAGCTGATTAAGCTTCTTTTAGGGAACCTGGTGCTTCGATACCAATTGTTAGAACATAATGATCTACTGAGAGGGGGGTGAATTAGTAGATGTAAAAAGTTTAGATTTGAATACCTATTTTCATGTTCAATCTTATAATCTAGATGTGCAGACTAAAATATAAACCAATGTAATAATCACATGCACATAAAACAACAACTCATAACACCAGATATATGTGGAAAAACCAAGATGGGAAAAACCATGGTGATAAAATTTTCTTGAGGCTACCGCTCAAATCCAATGTCACAAATGAAATCTTTGTTACAAAGTTTAAGGGCTACAACCCAAGGAAGCATCAACACCCTATTTTAGGTACTATAACTCCAAGGAGACTACAATCACCTAGTCTGAGATACAACTCAGTTCAATGAGGCTACAACCTCAACAAGATTACAAGTTCATATATGCATACAATTAAGTTTTGGGCATGTGTAGGATCATTATGGGCCAAAGAGTGGTGATATGAAAAAAGTAGCGTTTTGCATTCACCAAAAACGTGAAAATCCTGAGTTGATTTTTTTTTTGGGTTGGGTGTCAGTGCATTGCTCCATAGCAATGCCCAAGCCAAAGTAATACAAATCAGATATCCAATTTGGGTCAGGTAATATATACCCAAAAAAGGTCATTTTAAACTCATTTTAAACCTTTTAAACCTACAATGACAGTAACAATGACAATGAGGGCGAATCCGATATCAGATTTTTAAGGTAATTTTTTGGTTTTTTTTTGTTTTAATCAATTTTTGTATTAGCTTTGTATAATTTTAACTATTTTTAATGGATTTTTATTAAAAACTAGGGTTTTTACAATAATTTAATTTATATTGTGTAATTTCAATTAGATTAATTAGTTTTGAACTTCAATCAAGTATTATGGTTGAGAATCAAAACCCACAAATGCCAAACTCTCCACCACCTCTGTGCCCATCAATTGAAGAGTTAATTGGTGAAAAATTGGAGCAATTGAGGGGCATTTGTGATGTTTATAAGACAATCCCTCGATTATCCCAAATGAAAAACACATTGAAAGAAATAATTAAAAATATATAAACCCTCTCCACCCAACATAATGCCATTGTTTCGTGGCAAGAAACCATGAGGGAATATTACTCCTGTGGATTGTCTTACGAAGAGGTGAAAGATCTCAAAATCACAAAAGACCAAGTAGCCTCTTTATTTGTTAACCCCTACACCAGTCTTCCAGTTAATGTTAATAAACCAAAACTTTCTATAAAATGGTGCACAAATAAGGACATTGTAGATAACTTCTGGGATCATTGGTGGATGGGTTTTGATAAACCACCCAACAACAATATTGATGTACCATTTTACTTTACTAAAAAAATATACGTTGAGTTTGTGTTAGGGCATCATGTCAATTACTTCGACATTAAACCCTTCCAAGGCGTAGGTGGAGGTATGCCCCAGGATAGAACATGGGAAGTTAGATTAGTCCAAGGCCCATATGTTCCCCCTCCTCCACTTCCCCAGTCACCTCCAGTACATCATCCAAATACTATCGAGGATGCAGCCACATAGACTATTCAGGCTACTCACTCTTTGAGTGATCTTTTGGTTTCCCATATTGCTACAGTAGCTCAACCATATGTTGGTGATGGATCGAGTGCTACTACATCATCCTTCTTAGGTCCACATATCTATGTGCCACATACTTGCACTATGTGCCACCAGATATGCTTGGGTCCTCTTGTACAATCCGTTGAGCATCCCTTGGACACTTCTGATTATGACCTCCATGATGTGGAAGTTATAAGAGATCAGACGTAGGGGATTGAGGTACACCTTGCAGAGTCCTCTCCTGCTAGAGAGGGGGACGTTGGAATAGTTACACAGGTAAGATTTAAGTTGTAAATTTATAACTTGCATTTGTTTTTAAATGAATATTAATAAGAGATAGTATCAAGTACTAATATTTATTTACATGGTCTATTTAACAGTCGATGTCTGAGGAGGAGCTTACATAGTTTACTGATAGCACCCTTAGGGCCATTTCATTTGGCCTCAACATGCACACGGTATAAATGTTTTCACTCTCGTTTACATTTTTTTATTATATACTTGCTTGTCATTAATGAAATTATCTATTAACTTATATGTTTATCTTATTTTCCTCTTGTAGGAAACACCTAGTGCGAGCGAGGTGTAGCACTATCTAGACCATGGAGGTGCAATGGTAGATAAGGGAAAGGTAATTAAACTCAAATCAGATTGAATTAATATTTTTAAGATCTTATAGTGATTATACATGCACCAACATAGATTGGTAGCTTCATATACTTGTCATTTTTATGTATAGGCGGTGATGAGCTACACATCCTTGTTGATAAGTGTCATAGCACCTGAAGGAGTAGGTGTTGGAACACCTGAAGGAGTAGGTTTTGGAACACCTCAAGGAGTAGGTGTTGAAACACCTCAAGGAGATAAAGAAAAAGAGATGCCTAAAGAGGTATGTGTTTTTTTTTGGGTTTGGTAAATATGTTTCTATTACTGACAATTGTATAATAACTTGTATCAATTTTATGTTTTTGTTCACATATATAGATTGACATTTCAAAAGTTGGTTTGATTGGTTCTCTTAGAGGGGCATATTCTAGGACTCCTAACCCTTTGAAGAGATGTATATATGAGGTAATCGAGATTTCAATTTTAGAGTTCAATTATAATTCAATGCATATTGATTTTGATGTTAATTATTCAATTTTAAATTATATAATATAACTAATCTCAATTGTGGTTTGAATTTTTCTTGTGTAGCTACCTTTAGAGCAAAAGAGTGCTTCAAAGAGGCTCCATTTTGATGATCCACCAATAGTTTAGGATGAGATAGACATTTTGGCATGCATATTTTGAATAGATATTGAGATGGAATATGCCACATTTTGTAAAACTTTGTTTGAGTTGGTGTTGATGCCATTTTTGTATATGGAAATACAATTGATTATTGGATAATTTGATATACAAAAGATGAGAATCAAAATAATTTGTTCCTCATGTGCATGTTTAAACTCTTCGAAAATTTAATCTCGAGAAATGGTTAAATATCAATGTACAACAACATAAAAAATAATGGTTATATTATATAGTTCACAATAAAAAATAATGAATAATGGTTAAATTATATCATATATTGCTTAGTTATATTATGGTTATATTATATAGTTTAAACAACTTTAAAGACAAGAACAATGGTAAAGTTTAACATTTTAACTTTAAAGTTTAAATACACAAATTTCATTGTCTCGCACTACATATTTCATATTTGATGTAGTGACAACGAGGTCCTCAACTATCCAAACTCAAATTCACTTGAATAAATCAAACTTTGAACCTTCAATCCCTAACAAGGGTGATTACTCCACAAGTTCCAGAATTCAGACCTACTCACCTAGTAGGTATCCAAACCTCTATTTTTTTAATCTCAACTCTCAAACTATCTAAGAAACCTATAGACTATGAAACTTTTTGAGCACCCATTATGCCCAACCCAAACATATCAAGAAATATCATATGGTCACTTTGGATCAACTCCTGACAAACTAAGCTTTTACATTGAAAAGGGCTCCAATTAGCCCACTTTTACAAAGGAACACACCTCCAAACTTGCTTCCAACCCAAGATATCACTAGGAAGACCTTAAAATTCCTCCAAAACCACAAATTCTCCAAATTTTGGTTCAAAACTCGCCTTCTAGAGTCTCATTCCTTGAAACCCTCATTTTTCACAAAATAGCCAAGGGTTTATTGAAACACCCATCTCCAGACCACATACAACCTTGAAACCACTTCAAACATTCTCTATTCAGCCTACACAAGCTTAATAATCATTCAAATTATACTAACCCAAACTTTACCCACTTTTACACTCTAAAACCTCACTTTTACATTCAAAAACCCTTTTTTCTCAACTAGGGCTTCATGCCCAAACATACAAATGACCTCCCCTACCTTTGGAAACCTTCTATCTCATCAAAATTCACATTCTCACACTATTTACAACCTATTATATCCTGTTCTCAATCAATTTCTTCTTTTCACCACTTCTAGCCTTGCTTTTAAGGCCTAAAACTATATGTTTCCACCGGGGCAGCATGGGAAACCTCCTCAAATAACTTTTCCAACACTAAATTATTCCTCCTACACCTACACCTACTCCAACTAGACCCATTCCACTAATATATAGCAAGTACAATAGGTGGAATGGACTATTTCATCATATTACCCTCTCAAACCCTTGATTGAGCAAACACAAACCTATTTACAAAAAACTACCTCTAAGTTGCTTGAAACTCAAAGTAATTCCACAAGAATGGATTCAAATCAAATTTAATACAATCCTACGTCTGATCCAATCACTGTTAGAACAAGATATGCCTGTACGGATTCGTACAGAGCCTTGAATCCTCATAAAACAATGCAAAACTCAGAAAATTATTGAGAAAATGAATTTTTAATGATCTTTTGTTCACATTCAAACATCTAACTCTTGCCTTAGCTTATGGGAGGCCTATTTAAGCTCCTAATATATATATATATATATATATATATATATATGACCCGACCTCTTCAACTACCTCTCCAACCAACTTAACTGTTGGCATTCCTTCTAATTTTTAATTTTTGTCATGACAACATTTTTTTGCATTATAGCAACATGTTTTGGTGCAAGAGCACCCACATGCCTATCATGCCTCCAAGAGGAAAAGTTTTAGTTTTGTCCTATTTTGTGTTGTTTCATGTTAATAAGGTAATTTCATACCATTAATGATCATTTGGAGTCATTTTGAAAGTTTGTGGGTCGTTTGGGTAAAAGATGTAAAAATTGCCAAATGTTGTCAATGTTGTCAATGACAACTTTTTGAAATGTTGTTAAAAGTTATATTGAGTTCAGTTGGAGGCTGAAAACTACTTCTAATGGCATAAATAAATCTTTTAAACATGACCTCAGGGTTGGAGAAGTTGAAAATAAGAATTTGCATCTTTGAGGAAGAAGATTTATGTGTTTTTCCAATGTTCTGTGTTGTTCTTTTGATTTTGTACGGTCTGTATGGCCTTATTATGATTTTCAAATGTGTGGTATGGTTAGATAATATAGTTAGCTTTCAAATTCCTTTGGTTTGGTCAAACTTTATGGAGATTTGAATAAGTTATGGTAATTATACCACTAGCAGCCTGGAAGTTGTTTTTTTTTGCAACTTTTGTTCTACAACTCATACGACCAAACTGATTGTTCCAACACATCCAGATAGGTATGTTTAGGTTAGGTATCATCCCATTTCATATGCAAATAGGCTGAAGCAGTTCGAGCTACGTTCAACCAGAAAAATCCCTTAAGAGTCTAAAGTGCAAAAGGGCAACAATATTTGACAGGTCGTTACTCGAAAACCATGATGCTTACAATTTTTTTATCTAAGGCTACAAGATCATGTTGGGACCCTCTACAATAACCTCTCTCGGTTTTTTCTATCTTAGAGGCATTTTCCCGTGGTGACGAGTTTTCAGTTGAGGGAAAAGTTGACAAATGCAAGCAGTGTAAAGTTGCAAAGTGGCGCAACTTTCAATCTGCAACTCGTACAACCAAATGGATTGTTCCAAAATGTTAGGATGGGTATGTTTACACTAGGTATGGTCCTCTTTTGCACCCAAATACATTGAATCACTTCAAGCTACATTGGACCGACGATTTTGTTTAAGAGTCCAAAGTGCTAAAAGGTAGCAATCTTTGAAGGGCTATTTCTTAGAAACCGTGATGCTTACAGACTCTCCATCTTAGGCTATGAGATCGTGTTGGGACCCTCTATGATAACCTCTCTCGGTTTTTTCTATCTCAAAGGTGTTTTCCCGTGGTGATGAGTTTTTAGTTGAGGGAAAAGTTGTCAAATGCAAGCAGTGTAAAGTTGCAAAGTGGTGAAATTTTCATTCTACAACTTGTACAACCAAAAAGAACATTCCAACACATCTGGATGGATATTTTTACACTATGGATGGTCCTCTTTTGCACCCAAATATTTCGGATCACTTCGAGCTACATTGGACCAACAATTTCCCTTAAGAGTCCAAAGTGCTAAAAGACAACAATCTTTGAAGGGCTATTTCTCAAAAACTGTGACACTTACAGACTCTTCATCTAAGGATATGGGATTTTTTTGGGACCCTCTAAAATAACCTCTCTCGGTTATTGCTATGTCAGAGGCATTTTCTCGTGGTGACGAGTTTTCAGTTGAGGGAAAAGTTGTCAAATGCAAGTAGTGTAAAGTTGCAATGTGGTGCAACTTTCATTTTGCAACTCGTACGACCAAACAGATTGTTCCAACACATTTGGATGGGTACATTTACACTAGGGATGGTCCTCTTTTGCACCCAAATACGTCGAATCACTTTGAGCTACATTGGACTGACAATTTCCTTAAGAGTCCAAAGTGCTAAAAGGCAACAATCTTTGAAGGGCTATTTCTTAGAAACCGTGATGCTTACAGACTCTCTATCTGAGGATATGGGATTGTGTTGGGACCCTCTACAATAACTAATCTTTTTTTTATATCTCTAAGGCGTTTTCCCGTGGTGACGAGTTTTCAGTTGGTGGAAAAAGGGTCAGATGGATGCGATGTAAAGGTGCAAAGGGTTTTAGGGTTCATTTTGTTCCTCGTAAGTGAAAAAGTGATTCATTTACGCAAATACACTTAAGTCATGAACTACACACATGAATACAAAGTATACACATTAAAACACATAGTTCATAAATTATACATTAGAATACTCAAATACACTTAAGTCATGAACTACACACATGAATACAAAGTATACGCATTAGAACATCTAAGTCCTAAAGTATACATTGCAATACTCATAAGTGACAAAGTATACACACAAGTTTTAAAGTAAACACTTGAATACATGTAAAGTGTACACAATATGCATAATATTATCATTCAATAATTGCTATCAAATATAGGATTTATAAAATGCCACGTAGGCATACAAGAAATGACCCTAATACATAGTCATTCCCCAGTAGGGGAAGGAAATAGAGCACACATTACCTTCACGGTCAACACAGTCTTCCACAAGAGTAGCATGTTGACATTCTGGAGTGACAAGCACCTATACAAACCATCAAGGTAGCAGTTAAACTACATACAATAGAAAAGATGCTTAGAATAACAAATCTATATTATTGTAATTTGTATCATACCTCTCCCAAAGGATAAGATCTGGATATTGTTGCATCAGGTCCATGATCAATAATGCTAGGAATATCACAATATACTTAAAATGAGAAATCTATATTGTCACAATAGAAAAGATGCTTAGACTAACAAATCTATATTATTCTAAACAACCTGAATGATGATGAATTGGTAATGAAAACTATAAAAGATGCTTAGAATAACCAATCTATATAATTCTAAATGACCTAATTGATGATGAAATGGTGATGCAAACTATAAAAGATGCTTACAATAAAAAATCTATATTATTGTAATCTGTCGCATATCTCTCCCAAAGGATCAGAGTTGGCTATTGTTGCAGCAGGTTCATGATCAATCATGCTAGGAATATCACAATATACTTCAAATGAGAAATCTATATTATCACAATAGAATAGATGCTTAAACTAAAAAATCTATATTATTCTAAACAACCTTAATGATGATGAATTGGTAATGCAAACTATAAAAGATGCTTAGAAAAACCAATCTATATTATTCTAATTAGGTATGGTCCCCTTTCACACATGCAAGTTAGATTAAAAGTACAATAAAAGAATTATATTAATCACATTATAGGATAGTCATATTAATCACAAGAAGGCAAGGAGAACAATATATGTGATAGCCATCAAGAAAAGTCAATGCCATATTGACAATGAAGTGAATCACAATGACAAAGTGCATATTACCTTCTTAAGACAGTCAAGTTGCAATCATTAAATGAGAAGAATTCTCAAGAAAAAGCATTGCAAGAGTATACAAAATATCAGTATTAAAGACACCTGAATTGCAAGAGTATATAAAATCAACCACTGATATAATAGTTCCAATCGAAAAAGAGTATACAAAATCAACCACTGATATAATCAACTGAACTTTCCATTGTGTCATTTTTCAGGGATATTGTTTGAGATAAAGGAGTTAGATACTATGGAATCCATGCATCCACTCACTCACTTGAATCGCATTGATCCCACTCGTACTGAATACGAGTCTGACAAAACAAGCCAACTCTCGTGTCCAAATGGTCCATGTGCTTGCATTTGAGCTTTGAAATGAATGCATCTTTGAAGAATCTTTGATTGTATGAAAATCCAATCTGCCTCTCACTGTACCCTCCTCAACCAACCAAAAACATCTACACACTATTGAATCAAGTGTCCCTAATTGTGATAATGTTGAACTACACCAATCAACAATAGAACGTGCATCACTGAATTTTTCTCCTAAAATCTTCAATTACTCCTTAACTAGAGCTCTCTTTACACATGTACCTGCTCCATCATGCTCCCCTTTCCCATGGCCAACTCCAAAAAAAGTGAAAATATGAGGTACACCCCTCTCTACATGCATTCTACCCAACCAATAAAACATACAAGCATTCTTGAATTGACCTGTGCAGTTATCTGACCAAATGAGATGTCGGCCCACTGCTATATCATGCTCTTGGAAGAACTCAAAAAAATTCTTGAAACAATGTTGGACATACTCAGATGAGTGAGATCTATCATTACTCATATAAAAATTATACACTTTGATTATCTTTTGATCCTCTTTTGTACTATCAGGTGCATGTCTAAATGTTGTGTGGACAAAAATAACACTATGAATGGAATTTTAATACTAAGATTGTACCTCATTTTGCGGTTGCAATGTGTAGTTTTCTGCAAAATCAACCACTAATATAATAGTGCCAATCGGAAAAGAGTCCTTACACATCCTGAATTGTTGATCCAACCACTGAGACCTATGGCTATGCCTTGCATACTTGTAGAAAATATTGTCCTTAAAATTTGAAATGAAATCAGCAACATTGCATTCTTTTGTAACCAACTCTTATCTAGAACCTTCACCTCCACTCTGCAAAGTATATTTGACTATCTCATATCTCTTTTTCTCAACAAGCTTCTTTCCAAATTCATGTTTGGAACCCTCATGAAAATATTGAACAAAATTTGACAAGCCACCACATTGTGAGCACTTCGCATTTAAACAATCATTTCTATAGAAAAGGCAACCATCATAGCTAGAACATAAAAATAGATCTAGCAAGTCCCTTGATGATTTCAGAAGATGCATTGTACCACACTCTTGCAACATTTCATTAGTATGCAAAGTAGAACGGATATAGAATAATAGTTCATGGTAGATTGAAAACTCCACATGGTATTTGCAATAGCAAGTATTATGAATTTTAAGAGGCACACAACAAAATGGCTTCAAACCTTCAAAAGTCCTTTGTGAGATTTTCATATTTGGATTTGTTTCAATAAATTTTTTGAACAACATTGTTTGGCTTGATTCCAAGAAATGTTTAGGATGCGGTGTATGGTCTCAATTGCCAATTCTTAACTTTAAAACATCCTTTGCATTGGGTGACACTCTAGAGTTATCATGCCAAAATTGTTGAATTACCTACTTTACATTATTTATTAGCTTCTTATCAACACATGGAAGCCTCTCGAAAAAATCCCATATATCATTTTGAAGAGGATCATCTATTCTTTCTCTTCTTGCAAGTGCTCTATCCACAGTTTTATGATTTATGTCAAAATCAATACAAGTTTGTCTCATAAAGCGAGCCTTTTTCAATTGATGGCTTACTAGGGCGGTTGTAATGACTCTTCGAGCAGCTCTCTTATCTTTTTCATTGTTAAATATTCCAATAGACTTGAGAGCATTAAAAATATTTTTGACAATAATAGAATTTTTTTCGGTCTTCTTGTTCACACGAATCTTCAATTTGGCTAGCAAAGGTCTCATCTTTTGTAACTTTAGCAATTGTACAAAAAGTTGGCATTTCTCAATCAATGTCTTATTGCTAAAATATTGGTTGAAAATTTGCATATCCCACAATTGAACGGTTCGTGTTGACTACTTGCCTTCAAAATTGTTTATAATGTTCTCATCAATTTCAAGTAACCATTTAGGGGTTCTTGAAGGTCTTGAATTTAAAATATGTCTTTCTTCCACACAAGGTTCTTCATTTCTCATGTAATATGGTGAAACATAATTTACACTTGGTTCAATATTATGTTCAACATCTTCAATTCCAACATTTTCAATATCAATTTCAATAATTTTATTCCCAATTTAAATATAATGTTCAACATCTTCAATTCCAACATTTTCACCTTGAACATTTTCAATATCAATTTCAATAATTTCATCCCTAATTTTAATATCATGTTCAACATCTTCAATTCCAACATTTTCACCTTGAATATTTTCAATATCAATTTCAACATTTTCATTCCCAATTTCAATATCATGTTCAACATTTTCACCTTGAACATATTCGATTTCCTCTTCACTTAAAAGACCAAAGGGCTCAGGTTCACCAACATTTAACGTACCTTGTCTTCTCTTCCTATGACGTTCTCTATCTCTTTGTCTAAATGCTTCAATTTATTATTTTATAATCTTTCTCTTATGTTTTTTCTTCCGACAACTACTGCTCCCAATTATACCTCATAAAAGATTCCAAAAAAAAATGATTTGTTATGGAAAATTTGAGTAGAACATGCTCCAAAAAGTTGATCTTTGTCTCTTCCTGTCTGAAATCATGCTTTTGTCTCCTACAAATCCTGCAAACAAAATGTAGGGTCCGTTGGGATGCCCAAAATGACCCACATGGGGTTTTTCTATGGCCCACAAATTTGATATCGAATAAAATCCGATATCTGATTTGAATTTTTTTTTAAATGTATTGTAACGGTAAGATTTTGGTGTTAAAAATTGGATATCCGACTTTTGCACACATAGACCCAAGAGTAATTTAGAGGTGGAGGCGTTGATGGTCAAAACTGCACAACAACATTAAAACATAATATCTCTACCCTATTTCTCCTAAAAAAAGAAAGATAACATATAGTAATCTAACTCCCAAGGTCCTGGGAATTGGTTCTCAACTATGATGATGTTACTCAATCGCCAATATAACCGTAATATTCAAGGGGCCTTTGCTAGTTAAGGATACAAACTGCATGATGCAAATTACTCTAACATTTGGGTGTGTAAAATAAATAGAAAAATATAGATCTTGAGGCATACTACAACAGATATGAATAAAATTTCTTAATATCTAGACATGCATTTCAACAACGAGTGTTTCTTCAACAAACCAAAAACCACAACATGATGCAATCCATAGAATAATCTACACCATTACATGCATTCATAGTGCTTAATTCAATTACCACAACCATTCACTAAAAAACTTCAAGTTTTAAAATAGATTACTCACTCATTGCTAGAACACAAATCAAATAGACATAATAGTAATTCCATTCACAGATAATCCAATGAAATAATCTTAAAATTCTGTCTCCTCTATTGATTTGCATCAAATAGAAAACATTTAGGCACAACAACTCACTTGCATACAGATTTATTATGATTCATTAACCTTATCAAAGAGGTTTAACTTCAACAATAACATGAAAATTATATAAAACTATAAAAAGGTATCCAAGTTCAACTTGAACTTTAAAGTATCTTGCTAGCACTATGAAATCCTAAGACTATGATTCCTATCTACTATTGTATCAAGTGGCTAATCCTTCTTAGATCAACCGACCTTTACAAAATAGAGCCCAAAAGTACATATAGGCCTACCATGCATAAGTTTCTGTCAATTAAAAAAAAGATCCACAAATCAAGGAACCAAAACTGTATGAAGGAACTGGACTAGCTTATCTTCAGTTCAAAAAGTGATTGCCCTGTTGTCCAAAATCTGACGCCCAAGGAAGAAGATAGAACTGGCGGATGGAACTTTCATTCAACCCATGTCAAAACCCTGGAAAATAGGAGAGAAGAGGAAGCTATATGTCAAAGAGAGAATGTTTTGCTGCCAGCTCACTCCTGCGTTGCATGCTCAAGGAGATACTCATCATAACTAGAGAACACTTGTTGAAGGACGTCCACATCAGGTCCATCTACCCAACTATCCTCAAACTTGATTCTCTTCAATTCTACTAAGGTGCATTCTTGCATATCTTTCAATTTGATTAGCTCCCTCCTGACAACTTTTACCTCCTCTATCCATAAACCTATCCAACAACAGGTCTTCTCCATCATCCTCTTTGTGCCTTACTTCCTCAAATCTTCTGCTCCACTTCTCCTTCAATTTATCCAAAGGAATACCTTCTTTGACCGGGATATCCACATTGACTATAATAGCCACAAATGCTTCTAATTCATCAATTTATTCAAGTCCTTACAAGTATCTTGAACTTGATTCCTATGCTCATAGATGAATCTGGATTGGAACCAGATTATATTTAAAGTCTTCTCAAGTAAATCTGTACTATCCTCTTCAAGAATTGACTGCTCTAGGAGAGTTGACTTTGCCACCTTGCTGATGTCCTTCAACTTCTTAACATATTCTCTATATTCTTCCTCCTATTTCTTTAGGACTTCAGCATGATGATTCATCTCTGCTACCAACTCAAGTGCTCCTTCATGAATTCCAAAACTATCTACCAACACTTCAGCAACCTCCTGATTGAGCCTATCAATCCATCTGTCGAGCATCCCCATCTTACTCCTCATCTGCACTAAGTCATCAACTTCCCTTTTTCTTAGTAGGACTAGGGTTTCTAGAGAAACAACTTGTTGAGACACTGGAGTGGAGACATCCTTCAAGAATTTATGTAGTTGACCCAATTGGGCTTTAAGTTGATCTTTCTTCTCCTTATCCTTGATCATTTTAGACTTGATGGAGGAAGCTACAATATCAATAAGATTAATTTCTTGGTTCCTTGTAGCTCTCCCCAAATTGATCATGCCCAATTGGCAATCAGCTACCTGCATGTCTCCTCTGTCCTTATCCACCACTAGAATTGCACATTCAACAATAATTTCTCCTACATCTGTGAGCTTGATAGAATGAAGAACTCTAGCCTTCTTTTTGGGTCTTTCATTCTCTCTTTCTTTCATCATCTCATCCCAATTGATAGGTTGAGGTTGAGCTATCTGTTTCTTCTCTAAATCAAGTTTCAACCATGTAGGAGCATTAGGGGTAGTGACCACTTGTGTTGAGGAAGAGGCTACAGTGGTAGAAGATAATGGTTGCAATATGGTGGCTTTAGGTTGAGAATCAATCTCTTGCACATTTTGTTGTTCCCCTTGTGCATCCTCTTGTGCCAGCCTCTCAGCTTCTTCTTTATCCTTCTTCTCCTACAATGTTTTATTTTCCAACTCCTTCTTCAAACATTCCTCTTCTAACCTCCTTTCCTCATACATTTGGTCTCTTTCCTTTTCTAGCTCTTTGACTTTGTCCCATACCTCTTTCTCCTTTTGTTCATGCTTGTCAAGCTCTTCAGCCTCCTTTTCTCTTCGTAGGCGTTCTTCTTCTTCCTTTCTCTTATAGGATTCTTCAATAACCTTGAATTTAGCCTCAAGGGCTTCTCTTTCTCTTCTTTGTCTACCCTTTTCCTCCTCAAGATCACGGATTTTCTGCAACATTGTCAATTTATCACTCTCTTCCTTTGTTTTAAGTTCCTGCTCCTTTTGTTGAGCAATGCATTAGCTTGAGCCTTTGAATCCATCTCCTTATGTTTAGCTTGTGCCTCAACTTGTGCCTTGGCATCTGATTCTCTCTTAGCATCCTCAAACAGTTTCCATTGTTCTTCCTCTGTCAAAACATGTCCAGTCCCTACATCCTCAATTTCATCAAGAGATGCCACCACATGTGTCTCTTTATCAGAAGGGGTATTCTCAAAATCTTTCCCTATATCATGAATTTCAACTTCGGGCTCCTTTTCCTTTAAGGATTTAGCTTCCTTGTGGAGGATTCCCATAGGCATTCCTTCACTTGGTTGCTATGTAAGAGGAGGTTTAGTAGATGCTTCACCGGAAATAGATGTTGAGGCCCCGGGTCCTGTTGTGATTTCCTCTCCATGTGCTTCAGGAAGGTCCTGATCAGGAATTTCAGGTTCAATTTCTTCCCCAGAATTGGGAGGGAAGAACTCTAAAGGATCCTTAGGAGCCATTCTTCTTTTTGTCCTTTTGTACCCTTGAGTGGTACCTATAACTTTTCTCTTCTTGGAGGTCTGATCCTTAGGCTCCTCGATCCTCATCACAACCCATTAGATGCTTCAATCCAATACCGGCCTTGCAATCTACTTCATGTCTATGGACTCTTCTGCATTCCAATCCACAGGATCAAAGTCCTTGGTGCCTATATTTTCTGCATCATATTGGGGATCCAAAGTCAACCAATCATCTGACAATGTCTTAGGAATGTCCTCCTTTACCCCATACTCCACCATAAGTGGGATAGGAAACCTTTCATAGTTTCTTCTTCTTAGATCATAGTCATCTTGGAGATCCATCCATAAGTCCTCTAATAGGTTGAAGTGTTTGTAAAAAACAATAAGAATCTAAGTTTGCATCTTGTGTTTAGGATCATAATGTTTTCTAGAGGTGTAAAAGCCTAACTTCAAGTGCATCAAGTCATTGAAAATCACCTTGGCTACCACAAGGTGTGCACAACTATATTCACCCAACTTCATGGGGAATTTGTGGCAACCGATCTTATGTTTTGTAGCAAATTTGAAGTTAACCCCTAAGGCTTGATAAATAAACTCCATCAAGACAATCTTGTTGTTGCAGCACCTAGGGAGTAGATGAGGGTGGCTATCAAACCTAGCTAGCCTGAAATAAGTGAACCTAGGGTATTGGATAAACCGATGCCCCCAATTTTCAATAAATTCCATGGCTTCTCAGCTCAATCTGTATCTTGCATCTCCTGTGAGCCGGTTAATGATAATGTACATAAATTCATCATTAACCCTTTTGTAATGTAATTCAGAAGTCTGTAAGGTGAGTTGATCATAATGATCCACACCTTGTTTTTTCCTTCGGCTTCTTCCAATATCCCTACTACATTCAACCAAAGAAAGATGCCTCTTTTGGCTACTACATAAATCACATAAGAGGTCATGAAGAAACTTTTGGTTTCTCTTACTCTAAGCATTTGGTTATGTATGCACTCGAATGCAATGATAGGCCAGTCAAATGTTTCTTGCCATCTAGGATAGTCTAAATGAATGGAAACATCCATTCCTTGAATTGGGAGCCGAGAGGCATCTTTCTTCCCAAATACTCTAGATAGCATCACTATCATGTCCCCAATCTCCTTGTAGAAGTCTACCCTTTTAGGCTGGTCTAGAAGCTTAGCTAGAGAATTTTTCTCAACTCTCATCCAGCTCTTGTTCATATGAGTTATGCTAGTCTCCTTCTTATCACTATATAATTTTTGGGCCTTTGCCTCATTGAGTTGCTTAGGGTTCTGTGGGGTGGGTGCATTGAACATGAACCTGATCATTTGTGGAGTAAGATCAATAATGACATTCCCTTGTGAGTCTACACGTTGCCTGGTAGCAAGATTGTATGCTCTGGCTATAGTTATTATCAATTCATGACACTGGATTGATAGGGGAAAGAGGGCAACATGTGCTAATCCAAATTGGACAATTCTCTCAGTCCTCCTTGTTACCTCCTCACCAAATGTTTCCAAGAACAACTCCTCATAACATAATGGTCCCATGTTGGTATCAGTGATGTTCGCCCAATCAGAGTCCACCTTACTAGTAGTGATGGTAGGACCTTGATGCTTATACCTCAAGGTATAAGAGAGTTGTTCTATCTTGATCTTTTTAGGCTTATCTCCTTGACTTGAGCTCTTTGTGGGTTGGCTCCTTTCAGAAGCCTCTGATGCTCCTGGCATCTCTTAATTCTACAATAAAACCTAGTATTAGATGAACAAAGAGTATAAAAATCAATACATCATCCAATACCCTTATTTCATTCCTTTCATACTTAGTCAAATTTAACATTCATTTGAAGTGGAGTTAAAGAAGAAATAGGAATGAGAAGCAATTTGAACAGAGGTGGGATCAAGACTGGAACGAGATCAAAATCGAAATCGGAATGAAAACCGAACTTGAAACCAAACAATATTTCCAAGTTCAACCCCCGACCCGGTTCCGGTTTTGCCAAAGAGAAAAATGTGAAGACCAAAGTTACCAAAGATTGGAAGCGGGATCATTTTGGGAATACACCCTAATGCAAATGACTTATGGGAACAAGCTCATTCTTGGATCCACTTTCACCAGTTTATCATTTAAAGCAAAGCTATCTCTTGAAGGTATGGTCGCATGAACATAAGGATCTGGGTCACATGAGATAATATGGGAATGAAAAAAAGAGAGGAGCTTAAACTCACCTTTTAACTAGAGTAAAGAGAAAACTAACTTCCAGCGCTAGACACTTTGTAAAGGTCATTGAGAAAACCCTATTTTGCACGACGCATCGACTCAGAAAATTAGGGAATCAAAAACCCAACGCGAAGATCACAAAATTGACACAGAAGTAAGGTTAGAGGGGTCTCTAAACAGGTTTTAAAACATTTAAAGCACAAAGAACCCCATCAAATTAAACCCTAATTAAAAACTAGGGCACGACAAAATGAACCTGCCACAAAAGCAACAATAGAACAGAAACAAACAAACAGAAAGACAAGAAAAATAAAATGGGAAAACAAGAAAGGACAAAAAAATAAAAATAAAAAAGACCAAGAAATGAGCGAAGATTCACAAGAAAAGGATTTGTGGATGCACAAGAACATAAAAACCAAATGACAAAGAAAAATGGGAAAAGAAAGGGATGAGACCCTACCTCAAAATGTCAACAAGGAAAGACTAGAACTCGATAAATCTGCTCACCAATGCACCTCCCCAATAAAATCGTGCTCCTCTCAAAATTCTACTGGCTCTGGCTCACTAAAACAACTTAAATAACAAAGATAATGAGCCATTTAACCACAATTAAGATTTTAAAGTTACTCACACGTGTGAGGAGGCTATAATTAATGCCATAAATGCGGTAGATAGGGTGTAGAGAAAATGACGTAATCGAACAGTTAACCCCTATGGAAATCAAAAGTAGGCCGGATGTGGAACTGGACTCAAAACACGACGAGAAACTTTTACAAAGTCGCTCATCCAAGTTCGAACCTAGTTTCAGTCTCATGACAAGCAAAGACAACAAAGGGAAATTGGGCGGAATCAAAACCAACAATGAAGTTGAAACTTTTACAAAGTTCCAAATTTGACTTTTGATTACGTCTCCGGCCCCGACGAAGGAACACGAACTGAGACAAGGACAAAAAAACCAATGGGAAGCAAGATTGAAACTGAAATCGAAACGAAAACCTAACCGAACCCAAACACCAACACAAAACAACAAGATAAAGAAAAAACGGGGCCGAAACCAGAACCAAAACCAAACCTAGAACTATTTACAAAGTTCTAAATCCAATTTCCATTATTACTCCGCTTCCGCCAGACAAAAGAAACAAAGACCTAGGAAGAAAATGAACAACTCCTAAGACCCAAACAAAACAGCACAGACAAAACAAAAACAAAGGGGGGCCCATTTTTATCCAAACCAAAATGGGGTGGTTATGCAAGGCATAATAGGAGGGTGGGCAAGAGAGAGAGAGGGAGAGAGAGAGGGAAAGGGAGAGAGAGAGAGAGGGAAAGGGAGAGATAGAGAGAGGGAAAGGGAGAGAGACAAAGAGACATAGAGAGGGGGAGAGAGAGAGAATTAGGAGGGGGTAGGGAGAGGGTAAGAGGAGAAGAAGGGGAGAGGGGGGGAGAGAGTGAGGGTTGAGTGTAGAGGGTTGATAGTTTAAGGTTGAGGGTAGAGGGTTGACAATATAGGGTTGAGGGATTAGGGTTGAGGGATTAAGGGTTTAGGGTTAAGGGTTTAAAGGGTTTAGGGTTTAGGGTTTAAGGGTTTAGGGTTTAGGGTTAAGGTTAGAGGGAGAAATATAGAGGGATTGAGTGTGAGAGAGAGAATTGAGAGAGGGAGAGGGGGTAAGAGGGAGAGACTTAAGAGAGAGAGAGAGTAGAGGGTAGAGGGTTTAGGGTTTAGGGTTAAGGGTAGAGGGGAGATAGATAGAGGGAGTCATTGAAAGAGAGGGAGGGAGGGAGTGGGAGAGAGATAGAGGGTAGAGGGGAGAGAGATAGGAGTGAGTGGGAGAGTGAATGAGAGAGAGAGAGACCCGAGAGAGGGAGATGGGGTAGGAGAGAGGGGGGGTATAGGGTTTAGGGTTCAAGGGTTAAGGGTAGAGGGGAGAGAGATAGAAGGAGTAACTGAGAGAGAGACTTGAGAGAGGGAGAGGGGATAGGAGGGAGAGACTTGAGAGAGGTAGGGAGGGATTGGGAGATAGAGAGAGGGTAGAGGGTTATAAGGGTTTAGAGTTTAAAGGTTAATGGTTTAGGGTTAAGGGTAGAGGGGAGAGAGATAGAGGGAATGAGTGAGAGAGAGACCTAAGAGAGAGAGATAGATAGAGAGAGAGGGGGGGGTTTAATGGTTAAGGTTAGAGGGGAGAGAGATAGAGGGAGTGATTGAGATAGGGAGAGGGGGTAGGAGGGAGAGACTTGAGAGAGAGAGAGGGAGTGGGAGAGATGGGGTATAGGTTAATGGTAGAGGGTAGAGGGGTGCCAGAGGGTTTAAAGGTTTAGAGTTTAAGGGTTAAGGGTTAAGGGTAGAGGGAGAGATATAGAGGGAGTGAGTGAGAGAGAGAGACCTGAGAGAGGGAGAGGGGATAGGAAGGAGAGACTTGAGAGAGGGAGAGTAGAGGGTAGAGGGTTTAAGAGTTAAGGGTTTAGGGTTTAGTGAGAGACTTGAGAGAGAGAGAGGGAGTGGGAGAGAGATTGAGGGTATAGGTTTGATGGTAGAGGGTAGCAGGTTATAAGGGTTTAGAGTTTAAGGGTTAAGGGTTTAGGGTAAAGGGTAGAGGGAGAGAGATAGATGGAGTGAGTGAGAGAAAGAGAGAGACTTGAGAGAGAGAGGGTAGATGGTTTAAGGGTTTAGGGTTTAAGGGTTAAGGGTAGAGGGGAGAGAGATAGAGTGACTGAGAGAGAGAGACCTAAGAGAGGGAGAGTGGGTAGGAGGGAGAGACTTGAGAGAGATAGAGGGAGTGGGAGAGAGATAGAGGGTATAGGGTTAATTGTAGAGGGTAGAGGGTTTAAGGGTTTAGGGTTAAGGGTAGAGGGAGAGATATAGAGGGAGTGAGTGAGTGAGAGACCCGAGAGAGGGAGAGGGGATAGGAGGGAGAGGCTTGAGAGAGAGAGAGAGAGTAGAGGGTAGATGATTTAAGGGTTAAGGGTTAAGGGTTTAGGGTTTAGGGTTAAGGGTTAAGGGTAGAGGGGAGAGAGATAGAGGGAATTAGTGAAAGAGAGGGAGGGAGGGAGTGGGAGAGAGATAGAGGGTATAGGGTTAAGGGTAGAGGGGAGAGAGATAGAAGGAGTGATTGAGTGAGATACTTGAGAGAGAGAGAGAGGGAGTGGGATAGAGATATAGGGTATAGGGATGGGTAGAGGGTTATAGGGGTTTAGGGTTTAAGGGTTAAGGGTTTAGGGTTAAGGGTAGAGGGGAGAGAGATAGAGGGAGTGATTGAGAGAGAGAGAGAGAGACTTGAGAGAGGGAGAGGGGGTAGGAGGGAGAGAGAGAGAGATACCTGAGAGAGGGAGAGGGGATAGGAGGGAGAGACTTGAGAGAGAGAGAGGGAGTGGGAGAGAGATAGAGGGTATAGGGTTAATGGTAGAGGGTTTATGGTTTAGAGTTAAGGGTAGAGGGAGAGATATAGAGGGAGTGAGTGAGTGAGTGAGAGAGACCTGAGAGAGGGAGAGGGGGTAGGAGGGAGAGACTTGAGAGAGAGAGTGGAGGGTAGAGGGTTTTAGGGTTAAGGGTTAAGGGTAGAGGGGAGAGAAATAGAGGGAGTTGGTGAAAGAGAGGGAGGGAGGGAGTGGGAAAAAGATAGAGGGTAGAGGGGAGAGAGATAAGAGTGATTGAGTGAGAGACTTGGGAGAGAGAGAGAGAGGGAGAGGGAGGGAAAGAGATAATATTTAAATATTTTATATATTAGTAATATTAATTAGCTATATAATATTTTATATATATAAATATTTATACATTAACTAAAATATAGAAATAATATTTAAATATTATACATAATAATATAATATATTATATATTATACATAATTCCGTAAGAGATTATCATAAATTGTATATTATATATTAAATTATAAACTATATTGTATATTCTAAACTAGATATATTAAAATAAACTATAAACTATTTATTGCATTTTTAAAATCATATTTTATAAACTATATTACTTTTTTTTAAATCATATATTAAATATATCAGATATCCAATTTAATCAGATATCCAATATTTCTGACACAAACCTTACTGCCTAGGGGTTAGCCTCAGGTTTGCTTTAGAATTTGGCTAGGGCATGCCAATCCTAAGAAGTCAACATAAAAAACGTGTTTAACAACTTACCTTGCTTTTCTAGACTTCACCCATGTGGCTGACGACTTTTTTTTTACCCAAAATTGATGAAACGAAAAGGGTTTCTAAAGGAGATTCTCAACTTTCCACCAATATAAATTATGCTTTACTTTGAATTTAATAAATAATTATTATTCATTTTCTATTTGAATTACGACTAAAGTCCTGATTGATAAGCTAATTGAAAAACATCTATAGCTTTTAAACGGTATCACATTTTTTGAATCCAAAATATGTGTCACATTCTATGCTTCATATACTATAGGATTTTAAAAAAATAAAAATCATGAAGTTTTGACCAAGTTAAGGTGGTTAGACATACAAGTTTTTTATATTTTTTAAAAGTTGTAATAAAAAAATCATAATTAATTATTTACTTGGAAAAAAATTACAAAAAAATATGCATCACATCGGGACATGAATCCTCTACTTATATCTAAAATATTATAAAAACATATTATCATTTTATTGTGGTTAGGGTGGTCAAAAAAACACCTACTTCTTATTTTTTCCCTGAAATTTAAGTACTACTGCATTGAAATTTCAAATTTTCACCAAATAGATTAAAAAAAAAAAAAACCTAGTAGTTTAGAAACTACATTCAATTTGCTACAAATTCTATTCTTACATATTTTTGAAATAATACAGATAACTTATTCAATTTTTTACATCAAGTTGCCTAACTTTATTTTTTTTGAATTTTCATCACCACGTAAGGGCCTATTTTTTCCATGATGATCCTATATATACCCTTCTACTCAACCTAAAAAATGCACTATTACATTCAATTAATTGTTGCACACTCTACAACATATGCTTCTACTGGTGAAGTTGCACACCCAACAACACTCCCCTGCTCTACACTCTCTTCTCTCCTGCGTTCTTAGCTGTACATTACTCTATTAAGCACTTTGTGTACTTACAGACTCTTCACACACTTCTCTCTTTCAGATTCAACACACTCAATACCTAATGGTTTTCCTTTTTATTCAGGCTGCAATTATTGCCTTGAGATTCTCTCTATGGCTCAAAAAAATCTCTAAGACGACTGCTAGGGTTTTCATTACTTGCAAAATTCACTAGCAAGCTACCTCTACATTGAGCCACACACACATCTGTCCCAACTCATAAATTAGGACATCTGATAGGGTTACCAGATATCACCATATCTTGCATTGAGCCATCCAACAATAAATTTGGTTATAGAGAATTTTCCTCACTCTCTTCATCAAACCCTAAAAATTGATTATGCATTCAATGCGTGCTGCTGCCCATATGATTAGATTTGATTTGATCATATCAAAGATTTTTATTGCCGCCTTGAAGATCAAATCTTCATTCAATTGGTCGCTGAGTGCAGTTGGACCAATTAAATCTCTGCTCTATGTCGACTTCTAGTTAAAACCCTGTTTACACAGACTTAGTCGTTTGAGATTATTGCTTTTGAATTTCAGTTGTTGATCTTCTCCTTTCACACCTTGATCCTGTGATCTTCATTTACTGTCGTGTCTTTAAATCTTGACCTTTGGATAAGCGGTCATTTGAATCTCCTTCGTTGATCTTAGGGTTATTCACCATAGAACACTATCGTTAAAGCCTCGTCTTGACCAAGTGTTGTTTTGCAACAAGGATACAAAATAACGAATCAATGATTGCCAAATATTTGCCTTCATTGTGCATGTCATCAGTCAAAACTTTGTCTCTTACATGGTCGATCACTGTCTTCATCGTTCTGTCGAAGAGACTCATTCACATCTCTCTTCAATACCTCCAAGTCTCTTCTACATACATTACTTGCTTGAATAGAGGGACCCTCATACCTCTATCATCCATCGTAGACAACATTCCACCAATCGCTATCGTCCACCTGATATGCTACCTTCAATCGTTGTCGTTCATCACTTTGCATACGTCATCTTCCACTATCTGGTCCCACCAGACTCTTTAGCGAGCACCATTCGATCAACATAGAATAATCTACACCATTCATCGTTGACCTCACAGGTCTTGATTGGGTCCCACTAGAAATCTTGTGAGGTGTGCGACTATCGTTCGATGTCAACCATCGTGGATTAATCTCCACCGTTCCTCGCAGACCTCGCAGGTCTTGATTGGGTCCAACTAACATCTCAGCAGGGTATGCAAGTGACTACCGCGTGTACACCACTGATGTCACCATCTCATCGAGTTCCACTTAGCATTTCGCCTTATCGCTCCGTTGAAGAGACATCCATCAATGTCTTGCTGATAGACCAAAGTCACATTGATGAGATAACCATTGGTCTATCAGAGAGACATTCAATCCACTCTCATCGATATGGTATTGTCATGCCGATACCATTTGATGCTACAAACAAGTGGTCCCAACACCATCGTGTCACCATCCACTATCACTTTCTGCCATGTGTCCTATCATTCACTCTTTGACTATACCATCAATGCATGTCAACCTTACTGGATTCCACAGTCAACATCATACACTCATTGCCTTGTCAAAGAGACCTTCTTCAAAGTCCTGGTGATACACTAATGTCTCACCGATGAGATAGCTATCGGTTTGTAGAAAAGACATGGACGAAACTCCTCCCAACACTGTATTGTCTCACCGATTACATTTCCACACTCCTTATCGCTCCATCGGCAAGGCGCTTAAAATTTGAACTTCAAAACCTTTAGTTGGAGGTTGTGAACTTTGGCAAACCCGCGACATGCCGACATACAATTGTTTCTTCGCACCTTCAAGACACCGCTAATCTAGGTGATGGGGCTAGTTACCAACATGACTAGGTCACTAAGTTAGAGGGTTTCGAAACTTGAGAAACTTGTGACATAGGTTAGAAAAACTTGGAATTCTGCGACTCAAGTCTCCTTTGTTAGATTTTCCCTTTTGACATCAATGACAACTATATGCCAATAGATTAATCTAGATTAAAATGATTTGTAACAACATTTGATTCATGAATTCATGATAAGAATTAATTTGTACATGAAATAAATCAAATTGAATATTACAATTATACATTGACAACATCTATATAAATACCACAAAACAATAATATGTAAGATACACACTTTTATCCCTTTTACATAAAATAAAACTTTTAAAAAACAAAATAATATATATATATATATCCATCCTTGCACACAAATATAACCCCATATAAACAATTTTAACCACAACATCAAATAATTATTATTCTGTTTACATTAATTACATAATATAGTGTATCATTTTCAGAAGTAAACAATCAATTAAAATTATTAATTTCTCAATAAGGAAATTAATACTTTAAGATTCTCAATTATAAAAGCCTTAGAGACTATACTATAATTTGATAATATAAATTTTATATTAAACATCACTTAATTTTTAAGAATAAAAGTATGATTTGAGTCTGAAAACATTTTATGCAAGCAAACAAAAAATCATCCTATTTTAAAAAGTTAAAAATAAAATTAACCATTACCCAAGGTAATGTTCCAGTGCTACCAGCTTTAAATGCTATGATTACAGGCAACTTAACACTCAGTAAAAATGCTGCTAGGTACGCTATAGATTCTGAGTACCGAGATTTTGGAAGTTGTCCATTCTGCTCATAACGTTCCTGGAGAAAAACGATGACACCGTTTAAGCTAAACCTGCTGATATGCCACATGTCATTACTAGCGTTTAGCACGTCTCTTGAATAATTCAATCAAAATTCACGGCAAGCCTTAAGAAATTGCCTGGGCAACCATAACCCATCTGCAGGAGATGAATCACGAAAGAAGAAAATGTGGGTAATATGGATTTGCAGAGCAGGTCAAGTAACTGACATGTGAACTGATAACAACAAATCTGGTGAATAAGAAGATGGGTAGTGGACAATGGGAAAAGCAAGCTGCACTGCAAACACCCAAAAGATGGCCTGTTGCGGACCAACGATTCACAGCGAAAAAACCCAAACCCTTTTCCTTCCAAATTTCCAATCCGCACCCCGCCAAATCTGATAATTTAAAATCCTCCCTTTTGGATTCTTTCGAACATTATGTGGTAGCTCAGTCTTCTTATAAAAAGAAGAGAGATGATCAGTTCAAATTCATCGAATCACAGTTGATCATAGCAAATAAAGAAACAAAACAACTGATTGCGGAGAAAAGACGGCTTGCAGATAAATTGCACACGACTGCTCAAGAATTGGAACATTATAAACAAGTGTCTGATCAACTGAAAGAAGAGAAGGATAAGATAGCTGATGAGCTTCAAACCACCAAGCAGGAGATTGACAAATGCAAGCAAAAAACTGAACATAGTATGCAGGACTTTAACACAATGCAAGGTGAGATGAAATATTTGGCTGAAGAGAAAGGTCGGATACTAAAAGAGAAAGATCAAATAGCTGACAGCTTGCAAAAGTCGGAGCAGACGGTTGAATATTACAAACTCAAGGCTACCCAGTTGAGAGAAATGCAGACAAAGTTTGAGAAGTTCAAAGCTGTGTTGAAATTTGCTATTGAAGAGAAGAATCGGATATCAGAGGAGAAGGACAAAATAGCAGATGAACTAAAGAAGGCCCGTGAACATTCTCCAAAAGATTCTGATACAGATGATGACGCTTTTAATTGCCTTATTTGCATGGAACCATGGACTGAATCTCATTCTGGAGAGCATAATATCTGGTATGTTGGCATCACCAAATTATGTAGTCTTATTTTGGAGATTTTTAATGTGAAAACATACAAATTGTTTCCTCCATTTTTCCTCACCTCCTGAATAAACTTGGTGCCATCCTCTTTTATGGTTGCCACCAGTTATACACAAGAGGTGAACGTTTTATCCCTCACATCGGTCTTCCCAATGGCATTAGGTAGAAGTTATGAAACTTTCAGTCTTTTGAATTGCATATTTTTGTAGTAAACTTTTTTAAAGCTAAAACATCGAGCTATTCTTCCAAGGAAAAATATATAATGCTTGATTTGAGCTTTCTCCCAATCTAATTTGTGTTTTCTTTAAGCACATAGTATATCAGACATCTTCCAGCCCCTCCATATCACCACAGCCCTTTCTGATTTCCAATTCTATATCTTTTTTGCCAGTCTCAGTTTATGCTATGCTTTTCTCTTTGTATGCATGTGCAAAGGAGAGGTTCTCAGAGGTTCCAATGACAAGAAGCATACCATGCCGATGCCAAGTTAGGATAATTCTGTTCTGAACAGCTTTAATTTACAATCTTTAAGCAATCTTCAACGCTCATTCCTAATGCTCCTTTGTTAAGCTACAGGTCCTCCATCTCAGCCCTATTCTTAGTATTTAAACATAGATCTTTTTTGAGCAGATGTACAACAACTCTCCATTATGATTTCTGTAAACTCCTCCTGCCCCTGTTTTCCTGGATTTCTCCTTCCAACCCCAATCGAGTTTTAACTTTAGGGTTACCCTTCTTGGCTGCTCCCATTTGAGATATTTTTAGTGGTTCAGTTTCAGATCTATCTTAGGCTTTGAGTGTACGTATTCAATTCTTACTAGTTCTTATACATAATTTACGGAACAATTCCAAAGTTCCTCCGTACTTGTGGGTGTCTCTTGAAGAGTAACTTATTTCTCTCAAGTCAGATTGTCTCTACACAATCTTTAGTATCTTCCTCGTTATGAGAGTATCCAATGTCTACACATAACCTCTCCTTTAACGTTTCCACGATGGCTCAAGAAATGTTCTGCATTCTGAAAAGACTATCAATGAATTTTGTGCAGACATACATGGATCTAGGAGATGATTTGCATTTTCAGAAGTATCTCCCCAAAGAACACAACAGGGACCAAGAAATCCCTTATCCTTCAGGTTGAATTGTGTTACAATTCTATCTTATCGCCTATCACAAAGTAAGTGAAGATCTTTGGCAACCGATCTGATCTCCATATCATTGGTTATAGAGGGTTCTTTTTGTCCATGATGAAATCCTTCATGAAATGAGAGTAGCATACTTTGATAGTAAAATTTATGGCTTTAGCCACTTCCAAGACCAACATGTCCTTCCTTTCTGCAAAGGCATTTGATGTCAATAGAGAACACCTTCAGTCTTGAGCTTTCCTTCTCTAAGATCACTATCCACATTAACCATCTGTTTAGTTTTCCTATACATAATACCAGTGTGCTCTAGTTCAGACCTTAGTTCCTTCAAACTTCTCAAAGTATCTTTTAATTCCATCAAGCCCTTCATTCTCCAAGAGGGGAGTACACAGACATCAAGGAGTGTCCTAGAGATGATCTCGGTCACCTTTTCTCACTTCCAACCTTAATTTCTTAATATTATATTTTTGCAGGGTAAAAAGGATTCTCATAAGTTTGAGCAACTAAAACTAATTGCTACAGTAAATGTTCTTTGCAGTGTAACGAAATCCAAGTATTTTTCCCTCGACTTTCAGCTCGACATTTTCCAATGATTCTTGCACAAAGATTAAATTACTTTCTTCATTTTTATTTTTATTTTTTATGAAATAGACAATTACTTTAATATAAAAGTCTTTTAAAATACACTATATCAAAAAAAAAATTGGGTGGAAATAGTCACACCCCAAAGTCTAAGCAAGGCAATGCTTTATGCATCATATCCAATGAGAAAAAGAAAGATGCTAAGTAGAAAGAGCTATAAACTAGTAACAAGAGGCATGTGTCGTGATCCTTTGGTATTGACACATCTAGATTAAAGTCACACCCCAAAGTTTAAGCAAGGTGGAGCCTTATACATCATATCCACAGATAAAACCAAAGCTGCCAAGTAGCAAGAGATATAGAACTATTAGCAAGAGCTGGGTTACAATCCTCTAGTTTCCAAACATCTGGATTATTCTATCCATCAAGAATGGGCTCCTAGCTAGTAAGTGTGCCATTAGGGTTATTCTCACTAGTTTGCACTTCCCTAGGAGGTTGACTAGCAACCCTTGTAGGAGAAATGGCTAGGGAAAGCCAAGGAAATTTGCTACTGTGAGGAGATCCTCTAGAGCAGTGTTGAGAAGGTAAACACGAGTGGGATGACTAAGACCAACCATAGACATTGTGACCTCAAGCTCTATGCTAGGAAGCATGAGAAACATCATGCCCATGAGTATTCTAATGTCTGCCATGTTGATGCCCTTGTGGAGAGGATTGGCCCCTATGTGAAGGGTGAGGGTAAGTTAGTGAAACTCTAACAACCATACAAGGTGCATTATTCCAATGATCAAGCAAAACATGTAGGTGGGCCACTTTAAGTGTGACTTTATTAGCTTGCACTTGAATCTACATTAAGATGTTAGAAGTTAACTTAGAACAAACCATATATCTAGCATACATGGAGAAATTTATGTCCACAATAATTCTAGAAAAAAGAGTAGAATTCCTAAATATGGTTTCCACTTTGAAAGCATAGCATATCTAAGTAAATTTAATAGGAATTCTAGGCCAATCTTGTAAGAGGATCATATGCTAGGAAAAAGGTTTAGGTCTAAAGGCTTGAAAAAATCATGAACCTGATGCCAAGCTACATGGGCGCTAGGGAAAAACTAGAAAAGGTTTTGAGAGTTTCTAGATGCCCCAAAAAGGGCAACAAGGATTGGAAACTCCCAAATGAACCAACTACAACCAATAGAAAGATCCTAGAATGAACCAAGAAAAATGAGGAAGTTGTAGCTCAACGATAGCTTTCTATACAATTTGAAATTTGTGTTGTCATGTGCCAATTGAGACTGAAGAGCCCATCTATCATTGAGCTTTTGCACCATATGTAGATGTGGCGAAAGCCAAGAAAAACCTTCACATGGTTTATAATTATGAGATGGTACATATTGGGATACCATTTCTAGTCTTTCCATTGTGGATTAAAACTTCTAACCCCAATTTTGTTCAACATTTCCATGGGAATGGAATCAACAATAGTTTGGAAGGATTCAAAATCTTGGTTGGCAAATCTATACTTTACTTTAGCTCTAGGATGAAAAAAATTCTCGGTGGTTGTTGAAAAAGATTTAGTAGTCTTAATATCACTGTTAAAAATTTTCAAAGCATGAAGCAAAGGAATTTTAGCTAGAGGTTTATATTGGCAAATGATCACAAGAGACTATCAAAGAGACTATTGCTTGATGAACAAACTAGTTTTGAATCGATGCCCATTCCATAGAAGCCAAGGCTTAACAACTTCCTAGGCTTTCCATATACTTTTAATGGCGAAAATACCTTGAATTTGAATAGCCTCCTCCATAATTTGAATAGAATGGAGGCCAAGACCTCTCTAGGTCTTACACCTATATGGCACACATGTAGAGATACACTGGTGAAGCAGAAATTTCCAAGCTTTATTACCCACGAGGGTTTTTATCCATTTAGAACATAAGGTCGTATCATATATTTGCATGTCAATAAGAACAAGCCCTCTAGAGTTATGAGGGAAGCAATGAAATTCCCAAGCATCTCTATGAAAGCCATTACCTTGCTTTGATGAAACCCATAAAAAATCTCTGAGGTATTTTCTATCTTTTAATAAGAAAGTTTGGAAGGTACCCAACAGGAGTAATACACATGTGTGGCTTTTAGAACTTTAGATCCAACTTGAAACTTCCCTAGAAGAGATAGAGGCATAGTAATTCAATAATCCAATTTTTCCCATTCAATTAATAACAAGTTGCAATAGAGTGGATAAAAAAGATTAAAAGGCAAATAGTATCTTGAAGACTTCTCCATGATTAATCCAGTTTCAACTAAAAGAATTAAACAATGCTGGTTTAGGAAAGAAATATTTCTTATAACATTTAGTCTTTTTCCCTTGAATACTTGAACTAGAGGCAAGGTAGAATGTATCTAGGCATTCAAGCACCTAATTGACATTATTATCATCCTCTAGGAGAGAGAAAATAATCAAATTAGAAAAATTATCATTGATAGGTTGTTGAGTATAAGTGGGAAGAGTGATACCTTTGATTAGGTTTTATGGAGCAACATGAGCTAGAAGATATCTAAAGCCTAGATGGCATCCTTGTTGTATGGAGCGGAAAAGCACAAAATAAGATTGCTGGCCATTGGTAGTGATACATGTAGAAGCATCAATAAAAATCATTTCAATAGACCTCGGGAGTTGGGACCAAAACCTAAATCTTGAAGCATGGAAAGAATGAAGAGCCATTCTATATGATCATAAGCTTTGGCAAAAATCAATTTTAACAAAGATGACTTGCTATTGAAAATGTTTGGCCCACTCCATTCCTTCCCAAACAACAATGGTGTTATCAATAATATATTTGGCCTTGATAAACATAGTTTTCTTTGGCCTAAAAATTGAAGGAAGAAGATGATGCAACTTGAGAGAAAGAGCCTTGGCAATGATCTTGTAAGAAACATTGAGCAAGGTGATTGGATGCCAATTGCAAATATCCTTTGAATCTCCAATCTTAGGTATTAACTTAATATTACCTTTGTTAATAATACTTCCTAAGGATTTTGAGTTATAGGATTCCAAATGAACTCTATAAAGATCATTACAAACTATATCCTAGATTGCTTTGTAAATTCACATGAAAATTCATCACATCAAGGGGCTTTGTCATTAGCCATGGAAAAAGTAGCCTCATGAACGTCTTTGTATGTGAGAAGCAATTCACACAAGCATGTATGAGAAGGTGAAACCTATAGGGGATCACCTAAATTCATTATTGAAGAAAATTTAATCATTTTAGGCATTGCTCCCAATATTTGAATACTTGTTTATATTGTCGAACAAAAGGGCTTGGGTGATGGCAAAGAGTTCAAGAGCTGAGAGCCTTCTTTGATGCTTTTGATTGCTTGAAAAGAATGGCAGTCTCTTAATGGAGTCTCTGCATGTGAGCCCTGATTTGAGATCCATTGGTAGAGTGGTTATTTGCAATTTGTTTTTGCTAATGGAGTCTTGTGACATGAAGTTGTATCTAGGAGGAGAAATGGTTGTGTTTCAAGCTCAATGGTGGCTTGGTGGAGCTTGGTGATGGTGAATTCATAAGACTTATGGCAATATATAGCCAATTGGCATCCATATATATGTAAAAATATAGAGGTGCATTTAATTGCATCATCCCACAAATCTTGATGATGAGAACACGGGTCCATATTCCAAATTCATCAAATGTGGGCTATTGTAGGTTGATGACTCAATTGAGAGGTATTAAAAGAGTTGTGATTTTTTTTGTTTGGGTGCAACATATTGCCATTCAATGCAAAATTTAATAAGAATGCAGTTTGAAAGGACAATGTTTGATAAAGGTTCAACTAGCAAGGAATAGTAGCGAGCAAAAGAGAAAAATCATTGAGCTAAGAACATTTCCCTATCGAGCCTTATAAGAACCTATTTGGAATTAGAATTTAGGTTTCTCCACGTATCAAATATAGTTTAGTTATGATGGCAAGAGTAGAATGAAAAGTGTCTAGAACCCGTAGGATCTATGAGGGTTATTAGGGCTTACAAGTTGTTATCATCTATTTGTAAAAGATTATGGCAGCATAGCAACACCACAAGCAACTTTATAGGACTACTAGTGGAATGAGGCAACCATCAAAACATTTGAAAAAGTAAATGAAGTCATGTGCACCATTCTAGTTCTAGCTACCCCAATTTTTTCTAAAACCTTCATTGTAAAATGTGATGCTTCAAGGCATAGGATTTATTCTCATGCAAGAAGGAAGATCCCTTGAATTTGAGAGTCACCAACTCAAAGGTGAGAATTTACAAAATCCCATTTATGAGAAGGGAATAATGGCTTTGATCCATGCAGTCAAACAATGAGACCATATCTAATGGGAAGACACTTTAAGGTGAAGACAAATCATGATAGTTTAAAATAGGTCTTGGAACACACATTGTCATTTGAAGAACAATAAAAAGACTCACAAAGATGTTGGGATGTGAATTTGATATTATATACAAGAAAGGAAAGGAAAATGTTGTGGTTGATACTTTGTATAAGAGGGATGAATCCACAGAGTCACTATTATGTTCCAATTCCATGTTGTAGGCAAATTTGATGAATTAAGCATGAGAAGAATGAGAGGACACATATACATAAAATCTCTTACAAAAGCCCCTAGATGCGAGTGTGTCAAACAAATTTGTGTGGGTAGGAGATGATTTATGGTATAAGGATAGGTTGTACTTGTGTAAGAAATCAACCCTTAATCTTAAGGACTTAGTAGAGCTCCATGCTACTCTAGTAGGTGGGCATCTAGGATTTTTGAAGACTTATTTTAGAATCAAACAAGATTTCTTTTGGAATGGGTTCAAAGGGGATGTTCAAGAATTTGTGGTAGAATGCATGGTATGCTAGAAAACAAGAGGGAGTCAATTAAGACTTTGGGTTTTTACAACCTTTATCTATCCCAACCAAAGGTGGGAGGAGCTGCCCATGGATTTTATCATGGTTTGCTCAAGTTTGAAGGAAAAAGCGTCATAATGGTAAGTGTTGTGGATAGACTCACAAAGTGTGCACATTTTGTGTTTTTTCACATCCATTTGTAGCAAGTACTATAGCTACAAATATTATAGATACATTTAGAAGTTGTATGGGACCTAAAAATCATAGTCAGTGATTGTGATTCTATATTTACTAGTAATTTTGGACTGATTTATTCTCTTGTTTGGGTGCTCAACTCTCTTGTATCTTATCATACCATCCCCAATTATATGGTCAAATTGAGGTGGTCAATAAGTGTTTAGAAGGCCATCTCCATTGTTTTTCTTAAGACAAGTAAGAGAGGTGGGTGTAATGGTTGCCACTACTAGAATGGTGGTATAATGTTTCTTTTCACACTTAATCTGAAATATCTCTATTATCCCACTATATGGGTACTATCAACCATTCATGATTTCTTCTTTGAGAGTACAACCAAAGGTTAGACTAGTTGAAGGACACATTCAACACTAGCAAGAGGCATTCTCTAGTAAAAGGGAGAACTTGGTAATGCGTAGAACAAAATGAAGCAACAAGCTGATCAACAATGTAATGAAATAAATGTTGACATAGGAGAATGGGTCTTTATGCAATTACAACTATATAAAATGATTTCATTGAAACAATTGAAGAAGGATAACAAGATTTAAACTAAGTGTTATGATCCTTATCAAGATTAGTAGTGTAGCAAACAAACTAGAATTACCTTAGTCAATAAAAGTACATCCAATCTTCCATGTTTCCTACTTCAAGATGGTCATTAAACAAGATCTTCAACCTAAATAAAGCTATTGATGAGAAGGGAAAAATTGTTTAGAACTTGAGGGAATTTTTGAAATACACACTAAGAGGTCATAGACATGGATGATTACATAGTATCTAATCAAGTGGAAGAATATCGCCAATGAAAATGTAACATGGGAGGATGAAGTGTTCAATATAAGCATCCCTAGATCACCAACATTGGTTTGAAGGGGAGGGGCATGCGATGCCTTTTGCCTATAGCATTAATTGGTATATGGGTTGCTAAATTGTCTCTAGCATAACCCTTAATTAACTCTTATGATAATTTCTATAGGTTTATATTGGTAGGAGGGTTGGCTTTGGTAGTCTCATGGCATAAGTAGGGTATATATATGAGATTATGGTTAGTTATTATCATCATATTGTGAATTATGTTTTTCTTGAAGACTTTTGGAGGCTGTCCACTCAAAGTGGCTTATTATTATTAAGGACTGGCGAGTAATTTCTATTATATTCTCAAGTATTTCCTATTATATTCTCTCTTGTGCAATTAATTTCATTTCCATAATGGTTTGAAAAGACTCAAAGTCCTAGTTCCCATGTCTAAATTGTGTCTTTTCTTCAAGCCAATATAAACAATTCCTAGTAGTCTTAGAGAATGGTAAAAAATTGTCCAAACACCTTTGTGAAAAAATTTAAGGGCACAAACCCTAGGAACTTTTGGCTAAAGGTCTATCCTAGCAAGTAATCAAGAGACCACCAAAGAGATTGTTGGTTGATAGAAAGTGCATTGTGAAATTTGTTAATGGATGATAGCTTCGGTCAGATATGAATGATGATTGCTATAAGCATCATCGTCATTCATAAGTGATCAAAGATCATCATTCATGTTCAATATTTCTAAAGAACATTTAAATCGAATTTATGAGCATACATATAAAATTCGATGATGATATATTCTGCATTTATTTAAATCGGAATCCTCTTAATCATCCGCCACCTTGTAGAAGGGTGTATATGTGTTAATATGTACGTAACAATAATAATCAAAACTTGTTACAAGCCGCACCCTAAGGGACACGTCCCATGAGTAGACGTGTCTCCACTTGTGGAGACACGCCCTCTCATGAGGCGTGCCCCTTAGGGTGCGGCTTCCTCATTCGATATGCAAACATAGAAATCGGATAATGTTCTACAATCAACACATTTAATAAGAAGTTCAAATCTGGAAATCGAAGATCTGGAGATCGAAAATCTGAACATAGAAGTATAAATATTATTTGACTTAGAATTTTCTTACACAAAATTTCAGACCTTAGTTTGTTCTTAGATTTTAGGATCCTATTTGTAAAAGATTTGATTACATTTACATGGTATCAGAGCCACGTTGTGTGAATCCAAATCAAATCTAAAATCAGATTGCTCAGAAATTCGTATTTTCCAAAAATCGAATTCACATCACATTCTTCATAATGTCAACAGTGATCAGATTTGAAGATCGTTTTGCAGGAGCAGATAACTTTACATCATGGAAATTTAGAATCATGATGATCTAAAAGAGAATAAACTAGACTCACTTGTGAGAGAAAATAAAAGGGAACTTGAGGCTGAACCTGAGAAAAATCAATGTATTGAAAACAATGAAAGAGCCATGAAAATCCTTGTAGATGCAGTTAGGGATCGTATAGTACCTATCTTAGCAAAACATGAAACTGCATACCATATGTACAAATCTCTTGAGAGTACTTATGAGATCAACAACACCTGCAGGACTCTAGCATTAAAACGGCAAATCAACAATGCTCAAATAAACAAAGGAGAGTCCATTAATTCATACTTCATGAGGATTATTGAACTTAGGGATCAATTATCCACAATTGGATATCAGATTGACAACAAAGAGTTAACCCTAATTGCACTAGGAGGCCTACCAAACTCATGGGAGTCATTTGTTCAAGGAGTAAGTGCAAGATCTAAACTCCCTAAATTTGATAGGCTAAGAACTGATTGCCTTCAAGAAGAAACAAGACTTTCCACAAAAGAGAATAAATAGAAAAACATAGATGAAGACATTCATGTTCTCCACACAACATCTAATAAGAGGAGTAAGAAAAACTCCTACAAGAGAGGATTTTTTAAAAGAAAGAGAAATTCCAATGGAAAGGAATCTTTTTAAAAGAAAGACATCTCTCAAGTGCAATGCTTTAGATGTGATCAATATGGTCACTATGCAATGAAGTGCCCTGACAGATCTAAACAACAAGCATCTTTTGCCAAAGTAGGAAAGACAAATTCAGATCATGAATTTGAAGACCTTGTGTTCTAGGAAAGACAAATGGATATAGAGTTTTACCCTTATGGATGGGAAAATTCTAGCATGGCCTAAAAACTCAACTATTAAGAAAACTCAAACTATTGGTGTAAGACAAGGGTACCTTTACAAACTATGCACCGAAGTCTAAAACCATCCCATGAAAGAACTTGTAAAGGTTGTGTCTTAGGAAAGAAAATAAAACCTTAAAGACGGATAATAGAAACCTACACCTCTAAAATTTAAGAAATTCTGCATGAGTGCTGGAATTAAGAGGGAGTTCACAAGTTGCTTGACCTTAACATTGAAACCATTCAAGAGGGTAAGAAGTTCTAGTGAGATAGAAACCCACTCCCCTAGAGTACCTGAAGAGGAACCTGCTCCTGAGATTCAGAAGAAGCATCCTGAGGAAATGCCACATGAACTACCTTCTAAATTAGATGAGAATACAAATGACAACGACAGAAACATACCACTTTGGGCCAGGAAGATGATCAAAGAAGCCGAGGATCATACAACACCCAAAGGAATGTTCAGGGTAAAAGACCCTAACGGTTCTCTAGCTATGTTGCTTTAATGAACAAAATCTTAAACTCAGAACCTACCAATGTTACAGAAGCCTTCAGACATCAAGCTTGGAAGGATGCAATGACAGAGGAATATTAGTCCATCCTAAAGAATGATGTATGGGATATAGTGCCTAGACCAAAAGAGAAATCTGTTGTCTCTTCTAAATGGCTCTTTAAAATCAAGCATGCTGCTGATGGCAGTATAGAAAAACATAAAGCACGTTTTGTGGCTAGAGGTTCTTCTCAAAAGGAAGGCATTGATTATGAAGAAACATTTGCACCTGTTGCCCGTTACACATCTGTGAGAACAATATTAGCCATTGCAGTAGCTAAAAGCTGGAAGATCCATCAAATGGATGTGAAAACTGCCTTCCTGAATGGAACCATTGAAAAGGAAGTCTATCTGGAATAGCTTGAAGGTTTTGTGATACATAAATCTAACTCACATGTGTGCAGGCTGAAGAAAGCTCTCTATGGACTTAAACAGGCTCCCAGGGTTTGGTATGAAAGAATTGACAACTATCTCTTGGGATTAGGATTTTCCAAAAATGATGCTGACTCCAATCTCTACTTCAAGGTAATCAAAGGTGACATGCTTATAATTATTTTATATGTTGATGACCTGCTGATAACAGGAGAAGATCACCTCATTGCTCAAGGGAAACAGGATCTAATTCTTGAATTTGACATGAAAGACTTGGGTATTCTACACTACTTCCTTGGTTTGGAAGTATGGCAGAAATCAGAAGGCATTATACTAAATCAAGGGAAGTATATTATTGACATTCTGAAAAGATTTGGAATGTTGGACTGTAGACCGATGTCTACACCTATGGAAAAGAACCTTCTCAAATTGAAAGAAGCAGCAACAGAATCCAAATGTGCAAATCCAACCCTTTACATACAGATGATTGGATCCTTGATGTATCTGGTTAACACCAAACCTGATATTTGCTATGTAGTAAATGTTCTCAACCAGTTCATGTGTGAACCAAAGGAAATTCACTTAATGGCAGTATAACATATTTTGAGATATCTTCAAGGCACTATTGGATATGGTCTTCTTTACAAGAATGATCAACTAGATCTACATGGGTACTCTGATTTAGATTGGGCTGGAAGTGTAACTGATCAGAAAAGCACATCAGGATGTTGCTTCAGTTTAGGATCGGCTATGATCTCCTGGATTTGTAGAAAACAATCTTTAGTTGCATAGAACTCAACGGAAGCTGAATACATTGCAGCCTCAATCGGAGCAAGAGAAGCAGTGTGGCTTCGTAAATTGCTTGTGGGACTCTTTGGTGAGCCCTTGAATCCTACAATTATTCATTGTGATAATCAGAGTTGCATCAAACTCTCTGTGAATCCTGTCTTTCATGATAGATCTAAGCACATTGAGATCCCCTATCATTATGTAAGAGATATGGTGGAAAGGAAAGTGATCCAGTTGGAGTATATTAGTACAAATGATCAAACTGCAGACATTCTCACCAAGCCTCTCTCCCGGATCAAGGTAGAGCACTTCAGGAAGAAACTTGGTATGGTTGAAATGTAATTTGTACAAATGATCAAACTGCAGACATTCTCACCAAGCCTCTCTCCCGGATCAAGGTAGAGCACTTCAGGAAGAAACTTGGTATGGTTGAAATGTAATTTGTTATTTATGTTTGAAATACAAATTGTTTATAAATTGTACTAATATATAAAGATGTTTAATGTGTAAACTCTTTTTTCATGTGTGTGACTCCATGACTTTATGGGCCTACTCCCCCTGTGTACATTATCGAAAGGTGATGATCTTTCAATAATGAACACTTGTATTTGACATTGTAAAGTGACGACTCTACAATGATGAACTATCATGATAGATATCATGTGACTTGATATTTGTGGACATGTCATGATAGTATCTCTTGGACACCTTGATGGATATCATGAGACTTGATATCTGAAGATCATTGTGATCCTTAAGAGATAATCATGGTGCATATTTATATCCGTGGATATGCCATGAATTATGGTAGACATCATGTGACTTGATGTCAATGCACATACCATAATGAAGATGTGTTATGGAGAATGTCATGTGACTTGACACTTTTAGAAGCATACCATATCTTCTGATATCACGAGTTAGGTGATATCACTTTTGGAAGTTATCCTCCCTAGTTAAAGAGGGAGTGTTGAATAATGAAGATGTGTTATGGAGAATGTCATGTGACTTGACACTTTCAGAAGCATACCATATCTTCTGATATCATGAGTTAGGTGATATCACTTTTGGAAGTTATCCTCCCTAGTTAAAAAGGGAGTGTTGAATAATGAAGATGTGTTATGAAGAATGTCATGTGACTTGACAACATTGAGAAAGCATATCATATCTTCAATATCACATGTGAAGGTGATATCTTGACTTATTTGATTTGAAATATCTTCCCTAGCTAAGAGGGAGTGTTAATGGATGATAGCTTTGGTCAGATATGAATGACGATTGTTGTAAGCATCATCGTCATTCATAAGTGATCAAAGATCATCATTCATGTTCAATATTTCTAAAGAACATTTAAATTGAATTTATGAGCATACATATAAAATTCGATGATGATATATTCTGCATTTATTTAAATCGGAATCCTCTTAATCATCCACCACCTTGTAGAAGGGTGTATATGTGTTAATATGTACGCAACAATAATAATCGAAACTTGTTACAAGCCGCACCCTAAGGGACACGTCCCATGAGTAGACGTGTCTCCACTTGTGGAGACACGCCCTCTCATGAGGCATGCCTCTTAGGGGCGGGCTCCTCCCTTATTTATGATGGTTCCTCATTCGATATGCAAACATAGAAATCGGATAATGTTCTGCAATCAGCACATTTAATAAGAAGTTCAAATCTGGAAATCGAAGATCTGAAAATCGAAAATCTGAACATAGAAGTATAAATATTATTTGACTTAGAATTTTCTTACATAGAATTTCAGACCTTAGTTTATTCTTAGATTTTAGGATCCTATTTGTAAAAGATTTGATTACATTTACAAAATTCAATATCATTCCACATGAACCATGGCTTGATAGCCTTCCATATGCTTTAAACCTCAAAATTGCCTTGAATTTGAATAGGTTCCTTCATAACAAGAATAGGACTGAAAACTATGATATATCTAGGCTTTGCAGCCAAGGGGAATGCTAGTAGAAATACAATGATGAAACAAAACCTCCCAAGCTTCATTTCCATCAAGGACTTGAATTAACCAATTTAGCACAAACAGCCAAACTATAGCACTAAACATCAATGAGACCAAGACCTCCAAAACCATAGGGAAGGCAGGAAAAATCCTAGGCAATATGGTGAAAGCCTTTGCCTTGCTCAGAAGAATCCCATAGGAAATTCCCTTCATTCGTTTCTCTAACATCATGATTCTACAAGCTCCATAATCCTTTTAGAGGCACACTTGATTATAAAAAACAAAAGGGACATGGTGCCTTTCCTTAACCCCCTACTAGAGGAACTAACATTATAAAGAGGTAATTGTTTTCCTAACTTTGGCAAGAGGAAAGGCTTGAAATAGTTTGGCAAAGCTTGTATGATGAATTGGAGTAGTTGTATTGCTAGAGTGGATAGCACTTTTCCTTTCTTTCTATTTCTACTAGTTAAGTCATACCAAAAGATGTTAGTGAACTTTCCCTAGAAGAGAGCTGCCCAGAAACCACTTTTCAAGTCCTGTTCAAGTGGTATCTGTACTGTTATTGATCTGAATCTGTCTTCCAATCTTAGTATTAAGAAAGAGTACTTGAGAGTCCTAAGACTTTTGTGGAATTTACAAGTTTTACTTAATTTTCCTTCTGGTTGGAGAAATAGGTCACGCCTGAGCCATCATAATAGTCTAGCAAAAAACCTTGGTCACAAAGAGGGCTAGTAGCTCAATGGTATAGCACCCCAGCATGCACATGGTAGGTCCTAGTTTGAGTCCTAGCTGGTTCATGGAAAATAACATGGTTTCAAAGCCATATTAGGAGCCCAAAGCACCATAGTGTGGCTCAAGAGGGGGTGTTGGAGAAATAAGCCATTCTTGAATCATGATAAGTAGCCTACCAAAAATCCCTAGTCACAAAGATGATTGGTAGCTCAGTGGTAGAGCACTCTAGCATGCACATGTGAGGTCCTAGGTTGTCCTAGCTGATTAGCGGAAAATGACACTTCCAATGATACTTTGAGGAAAGAAATGTTTAAGCCCTGAAATATGTCGATATTCTCCATTACTAATCCTTTACCTTGTAGAATATTTAGCAATATACACATCATTTCATCCAAATTATTCATAGCAATCATGGGAGGAAGGATTCAAAGATCATAGAAATATGCTTTCTTTTTTTAAATCAAGAAATTATAGTTTTCATAGGCTTACCACATAGCTTGTCAAGTCCTCTTCTCCTCTCCTTACACATATTTGCCAAAAAACTTTTCATTTCCCATGTTACAAAAACATAACAAGCATCTTGAAATTATATATGTATCTTAATTACCATTCCACAAATGAATTTAAATGTCAATATTATTTTACCCTGTTACTCAAGGATTTTTATATTCAGTGACATAAAGCTTGCAAAATAATACCATGATGTAATAAATGTTATAGACTAGTATTTTCTGTATCAATCCTTGTATAATTTCAGAACTAACTTATAAAGGCAATAAAGAAATATGAAAGAGGAAGCCATTCTCTTTCCTCTGTGTGACAGTCCATTTTTATACCAATTCAAGTTTGGAAGTAGGGTCAAAGGAAGATGTATAACTTCATAATTGTGGAGTTGCAGCTCCCTTGCTTGTGGACACTTTTTTGGCAGGTCATGCATAACAAAATGGATTAAGCAACATTGCAAGGTAAGACTCCTTGAACCTACATTCTACATATTCTATTAATATTTTCTCAAATGACATTAAGGTTTACTCCTAGTTTGGAGTTTCATTTCATTATTTGCTTTGGAAATCAGTTAGGATGGTATTATTTTCTATTAAATCACTAATTTCATTTTGTTGCAATTCTATTCAGTGCCCAACATGCCAGAAAAATGCAACACTAAAAGACATAAGAAATCACTATGTGCAGCATATCTCCGTGGGACATGGAAATAATCAATAGATAGAATATTCTTATTAGCATGTCTTAGCAGAATCATATGCATTGTGGATTATACTTCTTCCGTGGAAGTAAGATATCTATCAAAACATATTTGACAGATAATTGGACATGGAAGTGTTAATCAGGATCTTATATCTAGATAAGTTACAAACCAGCACTGCAGTGTTCTAGTTGGGGAGTAGATTATCAGTTGTTATGGTTACCCTACTTGTGTTATATTATATGAATTTTTAATACTAAGGATATAATAGTTGAGGGCCTATAGGCAAACTGACTACAGTTCATTTATGCCTCCTCCCAATGAAGGGTCTTTGGGGAATATCCACCCTTGAACAAAAGGGTCACCAAAGAGCACCAATCATTGAGTTGGTGTGTGGTGCTTCTGAATTTTCTGATATTGATGTCATGCATCACCCCTTATTTTCAAATTTTAAATGCAATGGTGAAAATAACATATCTAATAACGAGTTCCACCCTTCAATTATTTCCTTTTTTATATTATAATCACTAATACAATTTCTGTTATTTACAGAAGTTTAAGACTATTTGATGAAGCTTGATGTCAGAAGTTCCATAATTAGAAGAGGACTATCCTTGGTTTTCAGGTTTATAAATTAATACAAGCTACTTAGAGGGTCCCCTGAAGTAGATTTGTGTATTTTCCATGATTATGGTGCTGGAGTGATTGAATGCAATTCACAAACATCTCAGCATTTTCAATGTGTATATGCACTGACTAAGTGACTTGCATATGTTGCTACAAGGATTAAGACAAGTTTCAAGTGTATGGTTGGACGTATTCTAAGGAATATTGTTTTCCTGTTACCTGGAAATGTGACTTAATTCTTTCTTAATAGCCCTGCAACAATAACTTTTATAACATTCACCTTGAAGTTGAAAAGTCCATAACCTGTTGCAATAGTCATGTACTTACTGAGGCATTCAATGTGCTATTTCAGTTTCTTCCGTAGTTGCAAGAAAGTGTGCATGCAACAGGGTGTAATTGCACCCAAGTATAGTGGTAGGAAGTTCAGCTGACATACCAGGAAACCCTAAAATCTTAATAAAAAGGGCCTAAAATCTTTGCTCTTAGCTTATTCATACATGTTCATGAAACCTATCACCCACACATTTGTCAATGACAGAGAGAAGTATAGCAGAGCATAGATACATGTAAAAGAGTAGAACAGTTGGCACAAACAGTCAGCTTGAGGTATGTAAATTTACAGTTTCACCCATGTGTGAAGATTTAGAATTTTCAATCAAGCTTGTTTCAAATAAGGTATAGCAAAAGTTTAAGACGATTCATTGCAATTCTATTCCAAATCAGGTAGAAAATTATAATCCAAATCAGCTGATTGTGTTTGAGATTGATTGTCAAGGGAAAAAACAGGAAGACGTAGAGTGAGCTAGTATAATAAGTGATCTTGAATTTGTGGGTAAATGGATGCCATTTTTGAATTAGTTACTATGTTATATGTGCCAGTCCATCTGTCCATATGGCCCTAAATCAACGAATTCCATGCATGAAATAAATCAGTCAAACATTTCTTAATTTAATACTATACATACTGTCTTTTGAATATGATGTCTGAGGGATTTTGTGGCAAGTTGCCAAATCATAAAAATGATATTTTAAAATTTTTAGACTGCAAAATGAATTTTGTTAGTGATCTAATTAAGCATTTTTTAATAACGTGCATTTATGTTATAGGGGAGAGGACCCACTACTAGTTGAGCATGTTTCAATAGTCGTGATAGTAGTTGTTTATATAATGCCCAATAGTTGTGACTTGACTATCCATAATTAAACAAAATGTATTCCTTTGATCTAAAAATCAACCAATCATGTGATGCCACATCAGTGCTCAACTACCCATGATGTGAATGCACAAGTATTGGTCTCACTTTTTTTGGGGCCTTTTTGGATACCTTGACAAAAAGCATGCTGATGTGGCATCATATTTGATGATGTGGCCTTGAAACGAAAGTTATAAGCACAGGGGACTTGCCAAGTAAGCTGCTGTAAAAAAATGGGAGTGATTTGAAATTTCCACGTAGGATAATTAGCTGCACAAAGTAAGGGTGCACAACTACTGGGTCCTCTCCCCTAAGTAGGTCCTCTCCCCTAAGTAGTTTATTTAACACGCTATTTGAAATTGCTTAGAACCATTTTTTAACTTCTCCCTCCACAATCCTGATCGTAGGTTTCAAGGTTGTTTGTAATATTTAAGTCAGAATGTAATTGAATTTATTTATTCAAATTTCACCACTTTCTTTATATACTCTCCATGTTTAATAGATTCAATATGGTTAAATTATTTAGATTTTATTTCAATGTTTTGAAGTATTCATATTTATCTTTTGCATGGTTCGTGCAATGTGCAAAACTGCTTTCAATATGTCTGTTTAATTGCCACATGCTTAATGATGAAAGGCATTCATTATTGTATTGGAGAATGGTTGAGTTTTTTGCAATATTGAAGAATTTTATTGTGCTGAATTTTTAATTTAAAAAAAATTCTAGGTGAATATTATTTATTGTCTTTGTTTTTTATTTTTATTTGTTTAATTTTTTTTTGTTATTTTTGTTATTGTTTTAGATAGTATATATGCATTACTTCTATTGTATAGGTTTATCAAGTTTATTTTTTTGTAAACTTGAATCAAATTACATTAGTTATTTTATATAAAATTCAACTTTGATGTATGTTTGTTCATTTTATAGTCATTTGAAATATATTTTTTGTTTGTATGATAAAAATTGGTCAATTTCAATATATGTTTCAAGAACTTGTTTTGTAGCCACAGCCTTTGAAACATTGTTTCCCATCACATTGCAGCTGTGGTCGCCATTTCTTTCTTGTAGTAAAAATGGTTGTCTAGCTATAATTCTATTTCTTGTCTTGAAATAAACATATAAATCTTTCATTAGATATATTTAATTGAAAATGCATATTTTGCAGCAAGTTATAAAAATTGAAGAGTTGTCTAAATATGATAGAGGAAAGATAAGATGGGGGGCTATTCAATACTTAATTTGATAGAAGTGCTAGCATTCTACATAAAATTTAACACACCATTGTACTAAGCACATGATATAATTACTAAAATATTGGATATTCAATGCTTAATTTGATAGAAGTGCTAGCATTCTATATAGTATTTAACACACCATTATGCTAAGCACCCATAGTCATTAAATGTCCATGTCTTTGAAGAGCAATACAAACCTAATGCTCTTTTTTAATGTAAAGGTAAATAGTTTGAATTTTTCAATGGATGACCTCTTTCCTCACCCTTATTTTTTATGAAGACATCAAACAAGCATTTTAAGAGTCTTGACACTTTTTGCTTGGCTTTCAAATCTACTATTTAGTTGAGTAAAACACCTAGTTTTCTAGCGGAGTGATCCTTATTTTTTATGAAGACATCAAACAAGCATTTTAAGAGTCTCGACACTTTTTTCTTGGCTTTCAAATCTACTATTTAGTTGAGTAAAACACCTAGTTTTATATGTGGTCTATCACTCCTCTATTTGATTAATTTTATATTGTTGGGTGGAAACTAATTGAACATGGGTATTACCATGGAAAGGTTCTCAAATTTATGGGAATTTCCTTTCAACGTTGTTTTTCTATGCTTTAGTAGTATATAGTTGACAAAAAGAAGAAGTTGAGATATTTAGTTACCAAGTCACTTTCATAGGTTGGTAAGTAAGCTTTTTAATTATTCCCACCACAAATTGGAAAAAACTTTTCTAAAACTTTCTCTAGAAACAAGCATTTTAAGAGTCTCGACACTTTTTTCTTGGCTTTCAAATCTACTATTTAGTTGAGTAAAACACCTAGTTTTATATGTGGTTTATCACTCCTCTATTTGATTAATTTTATATTGTTGGGTGGAAACTAATTGAACATGGGTATTACCATGGAAAGGTTCTCAAATTTATGGGAATTTCCTTTCAACGTTGTTTTTCTATGCTTTAGTAGTATATAGTTGACAAAAAGAAGAAGTTGAGATATTTAATTACCAAGTCACTTTCATAGGTTGGTAAGTAAGCTTTTTTATTATTCCCACCACAAATTGGAAAAAACTTTTCTAAAACTTTCTCTAGACCAATTTTTTTTTTCCAAAATTTTCTCTAGACCAATTTTGACCACAATAAGGGATTTAACAAAGTGGCTTGGGATTTATGGTTTCCTTGAGACTTAGGTAGTTTAGGGCTTTTCGATGTGACTAGACATGAATCATTGGTTTGTTAATTATTTAAATTAACACTTTTATTTTTGGTGAATTATAATTAATACCATGATTTTGCCAAAAAAAAATGGTCTAGTAGATGTTAAATCACCACTCCACTATTTATTAATCTTCTACATTATACCATTTTCCCATAGTAATTTATGCATGATTGATGACTAATTTCTTCCCATAGAAATCTATGCATGATTGATGACTAATTGCTTAAAATTTATGATATATGGTTCAATTATATGTACCATATTCACCAATACCATTAACATATTCTGTATTGTTGGGGCAATATTGGCTATGAAAATCACTACTCATGCTTTGGATCTTGGATTTTGGCCTTATCTATTCTTCAATTCTGATATAATGGATAAATCAATTGATTGTTGTCGTATTTTAAAATGATTTTTTTTTTATGCCTACATTTATTAAATCTAGATTTTAAAATATTAATTTAAATAATTAACTTATATTCATTAAAGTAAACATTAAATAAAAAATAATTTTCAATTACATAACCTATATTGTCTTATGGTTATTGTTAACTAAATTCCTACATATGTGTACTAATTATTTATGCAACTAGAAATGTCTCTCGATAAGGTTTTTGGTATGGTAAAAATGTCTAAGCTAGTAATTATTTTGACTAAATATCATTGGTATCTTCCATGGAATGTCCTCCTTCAGATAGAGGAATTGAGTGTCCCTTATAGGTTGAGGGACAAGATGGTAAAGAGAATTAATATTAATGGGCCAAAGACCAATCACATAAAATTTGATAATTATGCTAAATAATTTAACTTCCTCTATGAATCCAAGGTGATAATGAGCTTGGATGTTAAATTTCATAATCTACAAATAGAAATTCAAGATTTTTTTGATTGGTCAATTTCTCTTTACAATGAGCTTTGAGATCTTTACCTTGTTGGATGCTTTTGGAAGGTCACAATTATGCCAACAATGATCATCAACAAGCGCAAAATTTTCAATGAGATTAGCATGAAATTCACGAGATTTCTTAAGCTTGGAGAATCTCAAATTAGTTTCACATGGGTCCATTTGAGGAATGGTTGCTTCTTGCATTTAAATTCAACTACTCCATCAGATTTGAGGTGCATCGTGTCTTACCATCATTCAGGTTGTTACATGCATATTATGGGACAACTACTTTGTATGTTGTGAAGTCTAATGTGACAATCAAAGTGCAAAGTATTCTTCGTGATAGTGATAATGCATAGTAGTTACCAATTCATAAATGGTTGACTATGTGAGAGTGTTTAGAAACTATTAGTTATGATAGCAAATATTTTTGATATATTTTTGGACATATGTTTACAAACTATTTACACATTGTATATATGACTAAATCCAATTTTGAAAGAATTTTATAAATTTTGTCATAGTAGTGTTTATTAGTATAATATTGTTTTATTATTTTGTTTATCTAAATTGAAATGTCTATATATTGATGTGTAATTAAGCAATGCCTTCTTCAGTCCAAATACAATAGATGAACAACTTGATTTTTTTCATTATTATAAATATTTCTACTTTATATTCAAGTTTAAATTTTCATTACTTAAACATTATATTTTTTTGTTCAAAATTTGAAAATAATTGAGATAATAAATTATTTTATAACATATATCTATATATTTACTAATTTATATAACATTCTAACACAAACAATAAATGTAACACTAAAACTATTTGTATTTGTATATCTAAGTTTAATTTGAACTCACTCTAATGCTAATTGTAATCTTAATGTAACTCAAATCCTAATTGTTACCCTATTTTTAATCCAAATTATAAACCTATTTCTATCTCTAATCCTAACCCTAATCATAACCCTGATCCTAATTACATTTCTTACCCGAACCCTAGTCCTAATTTTATATCTAAGTGAAGTCTAATTTTAATTCTATGAGTTACCCTAAACTTAACCCTAATCCTAAACCAAAGCCTAATAACAATTCTATCTATAAACCTAAACCTAACCCTAATCGCAAAAGTAAAATTAATCCCAACCTTGACCCTAATTTTATCTTTAACTTTAACCCTAACCTTAACCCTACCCATGATCCTAATTATTTCTCTAATGTTAGCCCTAAACCCTAATTGTGATGATAACTCCACCCCACCCCAAATTCTAATTCTATCTCTAATTTTAATCATAACTGTAACCCTAAACATAATCCTAAACCTAAACCTAATCCTAACCCTAATACTAACTCCAACCCTAATACCAATTTTATCATTAAACCTAAACCTAACCCCATTCCCAATAATAAGATTAATCCCAACCTTAACCCTATTTTTTTCTCCAGCCTTAACCTTAACCCCACTCCTAACCCTCAACCATAAACCTAAACCTAACCCTAATGCTAATCTTAATAATAACGCTTACCCTAACCTTAATCTCTAAGCCTAACCCTAATCCCAATACTAACGTTAACCCCAACCTTAATCATAATTCTATCTCTAACCCTAACCCTAACCTTAACCATACCCTTGATCCTAATTTTATAATCTTAACCTTATTACTAAACCTAAACCTAACCCTAACCTTAATCCTACTCTTGATCCTAATTTTATCTATAATCCTAACCCTAACCCTAATTGTGACGATAACCCCAACCGAAATTCTAATTCTATCTCTAATCGTAATTATAACTGTAACCCTAAACATAATCCTAAACCTAAACCTAATCCTAACCCTAATACTAACTCCAACCTTAATACCAATTTTATCTCTAAACCTAACCCTAACCCTATTCCCAATAATAAATTAATCCCAATCTTAACCCTAATTTTTTCTCTAACCTTAACCCTAACCCTAATGTTCAGCCATAAACCTAAACCTAACACTAATCTTAATAATAATGCTTACCCTAACCTTAATATTTAAGCTTAACCCTATTCCCAATACTAATGTTAACCCCAACCTTAATCATAATTCTATCTCTAACCCTAATCCTAACCTTAACCATACCCTTGATCCTAATTTTATGTGTAATCCTAACCCTAACTCTAATTGTGATGATAGCCCCAACCCAAATTCTAATTCTAACTCTAATCATAATTGTAACCCTAATCCTAACCCTAACTCTAATCTTACTACTAACTCTAACCCAGCCCTAATCCCAATTTTATCTCTAACCCTAACCCTAATCCTATTCATAATGTTAACCCTAATTCTAACCCTAACCCTAACCCTAATAATTTTTCCTTCCATGTTGTGTTGTGAATGCTACTAGCATATATATATTATTTATTAATATCTATAAAAAGGCCGAGCGATATCCTTCTCAAGGTGTCTATTTTTTAATCAATCTCACATAAAAGTGCAATAGATGCCTTGGGAAAGATATCTCGATGTTTTAATATATATTATTAATAAACTATATATATATGTACTAGTTACTAAAATATTGGCTATTCAATGCTTAATTTTTTAGAAGTGCTAACATTCTATATAAAATCTAACACACCATTATACTAAGCACCCATAGTCATTAGTCAATGTCTTTGAAGAGCAATACAAACCTAATGCTCTTTTTTAATGTAAAGGTAAAGAGTTTGAACTCTTCAGATGGATAGCCTCTTTCCTCACCCTTATTTTTGATGAAGACATCAAACAAGCATTTTAAGAGTCTCGACACTTTGATTAATTTCATATTGTTGGGTGGAAACTAATTGAACATGGGGATTACCATGGAAAGGTTCTCAAATTTATGGGAATTTAATTTCAACATTTGTTTGTCTATGCTTCAGTAGTATATAGTTGACAAAGTTAAGAAGTTGGCATATTTAATTACCAAGTCAATTTCATAGGTTGGTAAGTAAGCACATTTATTATTCCCACCACAAATTGGAAAAACTTTTGTAGAATTTTATCTAAATCAATTTTGACCATAATAAGGGATTTAACAAAGTGGATTGGGATTTATGGTTTCCTTAAGACTTTGGTAGTTTATGGCTTGTCGATGTGAATAGACATGAATCATTGATTTTTGAATTATTTAAATTAACACTTTGATTTTTGGTGAATTATAATCAATGATTTTGCAAAAAATGGTCTAGTAGATGTTAAATCACCACTCCACTATTTATTAATCTTCTACATCATATCATTTTCCCATAGTAATTTATGCATAACTGATGACTAATTGATTCCCATAGTAATCTATGCATGATTTATGACTAATTGCTTAAAACTTATGATAAATGGTTCAATTATATGTACCATATTCACCAATACCATTAACATACTCCCTATTGTTGGGGCCATATTGGCTATGAAATCACCACCCATGCTTTGTATCTTGATTATAATCTCTTGATATTTACATCCACAATATAAAAACTGGTGGGATTCACTACATGTGAATTCCTATAAATACCATGTACAAGTTCTCAAATGATTCTTTTACACAGTTCAACTTTTGACTCATTTCATCCTTTTTTTTGGTTTCTTCGGTGCCTAGTGCCTATTCCTTACCTAAATTTGGTTTTTAGTCGTTACTATGGAGTATAAAGTGTGGGTATTATCTTGATCATCATAATTCTTGATGGTCATTAGTGTGGGTTAGAGATTGAAATTATCTTCATTCTTGATAGTTGTGACTAAAACAATAAGTCTACAAGGAAAAACTTGCATGCATTAGAGGGCTAGTGATAGGAAATGATTTTTTTATTGTTCTAGATGGTTTCTTTTATTGGTTTGATATTAAATATTTTTAGATTTTGATAATGACCTCAAACTTTTGTAAAACAAATAAATTTATAGTATTTTTCAAGTATTTTTAATGATAATGTATATTTACTTGGGTCAATTTTTAACCTATTTTATATTTATTGATAATAAAAATTATAGATTATTTTTCAATATATTATTTTTATAATTTTATTTGAGAGAGATGTTGAGCATCATTTCTAGAAAGTGGCAAAAGGTGATCATCAAAATGTAAAATCATAATGTCATATTTTGATGACGTGTATAATCAAGTAGATCAAGCTATTACATTACAAGTTTCACCATTTGTTAACAAATTAGACAATACTAAGAGAAAAATTGTAATGAGGTGCATGACAATGTTAGAGATAAATTTAGTTTGGAGGTCCAAGGGTAGCAAGAGTAACAATATAAATAAATCAATCTCACAAAGCATTCATGAAATTAAACATCATGAAACAGAAGAGAAAATAAATGTCAAATTAAACCCTCAGTGTTAGTGGACCCATTGAGAAATTTTTAAATTGATTGGTTTTTAAAGTACCTACAAACATTGAACTAGAGGAGAATGAACAAAAAGATGAACATTTGAAGGAATGTAAGTACATAAAAATTGTAGTTGGGAATATGACGGGGACAAAATGTTGCAATTAAAAGTTGACACCATAGAAAAACATGCTAGTAAATTTTATGATTTAAGAAAATTATATACAAAGAATAAAAATCAATGATAAGATGGAAGGCAAAGGAATAATTTTTTCATGTCGTGCACTAAATTACAATGATAAAATGAAAAAATAGGTGAAATTTGTTGCATGCATAAGGTATTCGGGAAGATGATGGATGTAATAGAAATGATAAATAATTTAGTGGGGTGTTATTTTTCATATTTTGACTAATGTGATGAATCTTAGCTAAATATTTATGTAAAATACTTAGATCTAAAATAACCAACATAAATATTGATGTGCAATGTTTAGATTTAAAATATCCATAATAGATAAAATATGTTTGAACACATAATTTGAAAGTTCACCAAACTATTAGAGTAGATTTATATTCATAAAATATGTAACATAATATTTTTTCTTCAAACAATTATAAATATTTGCCAAAATATTTTCTAATTACAAAGGCTACAATGATTACAATATATTTTGGAAATACCCAAACTGTTGAAATCTCCAAATGTTGAAATTCTTCAAACTTGAAGTGTAGATGTAATTTTCGTATGAAACTATGATTAGGAAATCAAATAATTTTTATCCTCCAAAATTTAGGAAACTAATGGGGTTTTTCCATTAATCTCTAGAACCTAAATGTTTTCATCTTTATCTAATAATTCAACACAAGTGCTCAAACTAGGGCTAGGGTTTGTACACAAAATTTGCAATAGATGATAATTGATGAATCCACCTAAAATATATAAGAACTAGAGGCTTACTATGGGGCCCATACATATTTATAAGAATTTTAAAACTTTCTTCCATTTCATTGCATTCAAATTGAGGCAATTATGGTGTCCTTGTTTGGCCATGTGATAGGTGAAACCCTTCATTTGAATAGTTGGGGTCCAGGGAAAGACAAACCCGAAGGAAGGGTTCGAGGATATGCATAACTCATGGATGCAAGGGCAAGAGGGACCGGTGAATGAAGAGTTGGGATGCTAGTCAAAATTATTTATATTTGGTATACTGAAATTATGTTCTCTAAAGGTATAAAGTTAGGGGTTTGGGGAATAGGATGTAAGGGTGCTAGGATGGAAAGGTCCATGAGGCCAAATAGGTAGGGAAATGATACAAAAAATAAATGGGGTGTCAAGATACCTACTAAATTTTTTTCCAAGAGGGGTGATGGTAGAGAACTTAAGTCTTTTGAGACTACCATTCACACAATACACTAAGATGTATCAACAATTCCTAAGCTATTTTAATTTATCCTTTTACGAAAAATTATAACTAGAAATTGCAAATGGAAATATAAAACATTCATTACAATTTAAAATATTCAATTATAAAGAATAGGTGAAATTATATATATGCTCAATGAAAATTACAATTTAATTTATATAGAAATAGAAGTAAATATTTTGTAGTTTTCTAGAAGTCTCAACCAAAAATTTCAATGCCTAGCATGGACATCCTCACATTTTTATATCATTAGATACATATGTGAAACAAAGAAAATAAAACTTCTAGGACTTGTTCCTACACACACAAAAATCTAATGGATTTATGAATGAAAAATATTTTGGATATCAAAAATACTGATACAATTAAATATTGAAATGGAAAGGAAATTAAAAGAAAAGTTTAAAATACACAACTAGATTAAGCTTATCTTCTTGAAAAATAACTTGCGCTTGCAAAAGGAAAGATAAATATTTTTGGTTTCACTATTTAAGGGGCTTGCCTTAGTCAAACCCCTATTTTGGTATTTGTACCTCCACAACAATTAGAATTTTTTTAATAAGATTTGAAGAAATGAGAATATGATAGCTTCAAAATAAAATACAATAGTTTGATATAGTAAATGATTTAATGAAAATATGTTAACACAAGTGAGATTTCCCAATGCTAGCATAAATTGTGAGATAAAATAAAGAGAACAACAAAATAGAGCAAAATCACCTAGAAGATTTTGAAAATCCTCCGAGAGAAATTGTTTTGCTTCAAGATTATTGTTTTGCACAATTCTATGAGGTGGTGATCAAATAAATTCAAGAAATTATCATACAAAGTAAGAAAAGCTTGTTGTGTAATCAAAATGAAAGAAATTCAAAAGTTGTGAGAGTCAAATACATGAGAGTGTGTGTGAGAGAAAATCGGCCTTTCTTTTTTCAAAATAGTAAGTCAAGTTGATTTTATTCAATGTGACTACATGCATAAGAATTACATCCAAAAATTTCATGGGAAGGTAACACTTCAATGATCATTAGAATCAAAAATTTTCACAAGATGCTATTGTGTTGCATGGACGCCCACACGAAGCACTCTCGTCTATAGAATTTTGGACTCAAAGATCCAAGAACATCATAAAATTATTAGAAATAGATAATTAAGGTGCCTAACATTTTGAAATCAAACATTTTATATCAAAGTACTAAAGAAATGGCATTGTGCAGGGTGAAATTGCAAGGGTACGCAATTCACAATGTTACATTTCCCCCCCACTTTAGGAAGCATATGAACTACACTAAATATGCATGCTAAAGTAAAAATGAAAATCACAAATATTACCCAAAGATACTATAGAGGATGTACAATCTTCAATCCAAGTAGATATTCGCCTAGAGAGAAGACTCTAAAAAACAACTAACATATCCTACACAAAACACATATATAATGCAAAAATATTTCAATTTACATGTTAATTGAAAAATTAATCTACACACAAGAGAAATACAAGACAAACATTCAAGAAAATAAATCTCCAAAGAGAGAGAGAGATAGATATAACAAAAATATCATGAAACACACGATTTCAAAGGTACGACTAACAAGTTGGATTATGCTAGATTCCATTCAATAATTTTGATTAACCATAGTTACTACAGGTTGTGTTCTAGGATAACCATGAAAATGGTAGGAAATATGAGTGCCTGTGTGGTCTAGCAAGTTGTATTAGGCTAGGTGGCTCAAATAATAGCAAGCTATGAGGAAAGCATAAATATTATTGATGCTTTTAAAATTAAGAAAGTAGGGTGTGTGTATTGTGAGAGCCCCCTAAAATAATTTAAAGATGTCAAGAATGTAAGTTATTTTAAGGAGAGAAAAAGAAAAGATGATTGAATAGAAGCATCAACAAGAATGTTGTATCATGAAATATAGAAGATTTTTCTCATGGAATGATATCACACAATGTAGGGATATCACATAAAAAAATATGACATCAATTGCAAAAAAAATTACTAAGGGATCCATAGATCTACAATCATTATGAATATGTGATAATCATGTACATCATTTGAGGAATGAGATGTAAATTCATTATTCCCCAAGTCTAGTGGAACTATGAGCATAAAGGGGGAAGTCACATGGAATCAAATAAAACTTTTATGTCCTTGCTTTCTTGTTCCCCAGATTTTGGTTGGGGTCCATGGTTATGTTGGGGTTTGTGAATCCTGGGGGTCCTACTTTGTTTTGCCTATGGTAGGGCTTTTGTGTTACAATTTTTTTACGTTGGGGCTGACTTCTGGCTTTTTGGTTGTTGTCTTGTTTGCGCTTTTGGCTTTGGGTTTGGTTCTCCCAATGAACTTCTTTAAGTCTCCTAGTCTCGCCTTCTTCCAGGTGGAGCTTGGGATCTGCTAGTGTTTTAGATTGTTCCTTTGGGGATGGATTTTCCCATGTCTTATTTCAATGGGGTTTGTTTCTTGTTTTGGTTATGGCATGCTCGGTTTTCTTGAGAGTCTCAAGTTTTGTTGTGCTACTGCCTATTGTTCCACTTCTTTGAAACTGTTGGTTTGGGGTGTTGAGTTTCTTTGGGCTGCTCTGATGAAGGTGGTGGATGGTTTAGCTCCCGATGGAGCTGGGGAAGCTTTTTTGGATATACTAACCTTTGATGGTTTTCTTTTTCAATTTATGGCTAGGTTGTTGTTGATTGTTAAGGGTGTTGAGGAATCCTTGATTTCACACATTTTGGTATTGATGGAGCTTCATTCAAAGTTCATTTTGATGGCTCAGATGTTGTTAGGGAGTGCTTTATCTTTGGTGGTTACTTTTGCTCATGATTCTTTGCTGGTTGAGTTGCTCCAAATTGCTTCATTCATGTACCTGAAGCTCGTGTTTCCAAGGGATTTACGAAGGACTATTCTTATGGCTTGGATGTGGTGGTGTTTGAGGTTGATGGTTATCTCTTTTGTCTTGTTCTTGTTTCTTTCCAAGCCTAAGGAGGTTGTGACTACTCTTTCTATCGGAATCCCTTCCTTTTTTAGGGTCTACAGTGGGTATCTTATATGGAGGTGAAGATTTCTCCTTTTGAGGTGGAGCCCTCTCCTCTAGAGGTGGAGTTGGTTGTTGTTGTCCTAGAGGGAAGTTCTATCCTTTACTGCTTATTTCTATTGAGGTGGAATTGGTGTGTGCAGGAGAGTGAAGGATTTGGTAGCAAGGGCTCTTATTTCTTCCTCTCCATTGGAAGGGAGCCCTCTTCTATTGAGGTGGAGATTGGGTTGGATTTTTGAGAGGGATGGAGCTACAAGGAGGTAGATGATTATCAGTGTTTCTTTCCTTATTACTCCCTTATTGAGGTAGGGAGAAGGGTTGGGTTGCAAGTTCTAAAAGGTAGCTCTAGCTGCCTTATTTGTTTTGGCTCAATGTTGCTAATATTGAGTGGTTGGTGTGTTGCGGTCTGGCGGTTGTTTTGTGCACCTTCGGGGTGGATGTTGGTTAAGGTTGTTGTGTTCATGGTTTGATGGGTGGTATGTAGGCCTGTACTTCTGGCCATGAGGCTTGTTTTGAAGGTTGATTAGGTTTTGGACCCATTTATACCTGCTTGTAATGGATCAAAGTTTTTCTAGCTTTTCCACCCTTGGGGTGGTATTTTTTTTGGCTGTTGTTTTGCAACTTTGTGAGAGACCTTTTGGCCTATTTTGTTGGCACTATTGCCCATTCTTCCTTGCTATTTTGTTGGCAATGAGAGTTGTTTCTTTTTGTTGTCTCATATAGTAATTTTTCTTTGTTTTTTTGTAATTGCTAAATCTTTCATGCTGTAAAAGGGATCAAGTTCCTTTCAAAATCCCTACTTACTTTATCAAAAACATGGAAGAGGCCTACATGTCACAAGACTTTGCATCATCCCAAAAAGTAAAAAAATAAAAAGTACAAAAATAAAATAATGATGACACAAATAAACGAATGTATGGAATTTCATCTACTTGGTATCTATGTACCTACAAGTGTAGATAATGAGTCCTTTAGGATATATTAACAAACATGAAAAAACAAGCACAATGGAGCAAAAAAACTCAAGAAAACATCTAAATTTATGGATATGAAGGTAATACTTTAAAGATCATCCTCAAATAGATCATTTGTCTCCCAATTTGGATCATAAGGGGATGGAGGTTGTAGACATGGAAAATGTACAAATGTCATTTTGGCACACTTGATCTCGATTACTAACAACATTCCTTCCTAAATCATACTCTCATCATTTCATCGTAATTCTATCTCTTAATCTAATGAATCATTATTCATCTGAATAGGTCTATCACCTCCTTTGATTAAATTAATCAATTTAATTTAATTAACCTTACATTTCTTTTTAATTAAATAAATCATTTTATTTGATTAAAATCTCTAAAGTCCTCTTATTGAATTAAATAAATCAAACTAATTCAATTAAACCTTATTTGATTTAATTTAATATTTCTCTCCTTAGTTAAATAAATCAAATCATTTCCTCTCAATTCTTGACTTAAATCAATTCATAAATTTAAGTCTAAATTGTCACATCATCTAATTCTTCATTAAATTAATCAAAAACATGATTAAGTTAATCCCTCTCATTAAAATCCTCTAGAGAAAGCAAGTTGCACAATAAATCAATTACTTTGATTTATTTAATTCTCTACTTTCCTTCACATGGCATAAAAGGGGGAATATTCCCTCATTTGAATTCAAAAAGGCCAAGTGGACTTGGTCCTTCCAACAAGGCATTTAAGACCTCTTACATGTCCTTGTCCTTGGCCAAGTGACATTAACTTCATTTCCCTTCCCTCTTCAACAAGTCATTTCACAATTTTAAATTCAAACTAAATGCATTTATTGGCACTTTGGCCAAAATGTGCACAACCACTAACCATTCATATCATGACATGTGGCATTCAACCATTGGATTGAAGGTTAGTCCCACATTGCTCAAATCTCTTTCATTCTTCTAAATTGAAAGTTATAAATTGGAGGCTTCTCTCCTCATTTCTCATCCACAATCTTCATGCAAAGCTACTCTCTTCACATTGAGAGCTAATTTTTCCCTTTTCACTCAACCTATCACCATCTTCACAATTTGTAACAAGGTTATGCTCAAATCTCTTTGGGAGATTTGACCATTTCTCAATCATTCAACATTGCAACTTAGGAATTGGGAAAGGGCCAATTGCAACACTTCATTGGCAACAATTCCCCCACAGGATCACTAATTTATTGGCTTAATTAGGATTTAACTTCTTTTTTGTATTTTGTTCTTCATTTCCTAATTTTAGTTTGAATAGATAGATTTCATGGGGAATCTCTCATACTTGTTTGCATACATTTGATCTAACAACTTAACATGTTTGTTGCTCTTGTGCATTTGTAGGTTTAGGGGTTCACATTTTGGCACTAGAAGGAGGATAGACTCAAAAAATTAGTCACGTTTTTAAAAATTTTCATGTTTTTTCTAACATTTTCTTGTAGGTCATAGGAAAACAGCCGTGCGACGTCATATTGAGCTGCTTTCATAGGCGCGGCACAATACTTCACCGCCTTCAAGGAAGCAGTGCCATACTGAACCGTGCATAGTTTCCAAACCTCATTGCTTTTTCTTCCCGCTTGTCATTTTTCAAATTTCCTAACTCCATCGCATTCATCTCCGTGACACCATATTGCATTGCCTTCAGCATTGCAGTGCCATATCGCACCGCGCTTCTGCTTTCCCGCCTAAAAAAATTGAAATTTTAAATAGGACCACTTCCAAACTGTGCCGCTTACCCATATCGTGCCGCTTATTCACTCTTTGTTTCTGTAGAGCGCCACCCATAGTCAACCACACGACGCTATATAGCGTTGCTTTTATCCAAACTGTGTCGCTTTTACAAACTGCACCGCGAAAAAATAGTGAGGTCTAAAATTGACATGTGATTTTTAAATTTTGGATTTTTTAATTCTTGACCTTGTTGGCTGCCTTTTTGCTCTCTTATTTTTTATCATTTTGTAGGTTGGAGCAAAGAATAAAGCAAGGGAAAAATTTCATCATGACCTCATACTCATCATGCAAAAAAGTGTTTTTAAACACTAAAGTGTTCTTCGACACTTTTGAGGGATTTTAAAATTCTGCTTGTTAAGAGAAATTTGTTAATATCTTTGGCCTTAGAAACACTAGATTTACTTTGGGTTTAAAAAGAACAAACAAATTCCCTTTTTCAAGCAAAGTAGGAGATTCGTTATGACACCATGCTCATTTTGTACAAAGTGTTTTTAAACACTAAAGTGTTCTTAAACACTAGAGTGTTCTTCAACACTCTTTAAGGATTTTTAGATTTTTGTTTAAAAGGAATTTGTTAATTTCATTTGCCTTAGGAACACTAAAACTTCTTTTGGGGTTCTAAAATAAATAATCAAATTTCTTTTCAAAATTTTCCAAGGGGCTAAAAAGAACCTTAGACAAACATACTAGTTTTTGTTTAAAGGATAACAATTGAACAAAACAATCTCACATTTTCTTTGGTGCTTAAAAATAATTCATTATTGCTTTGAGGGGTTTAAAATGAACATGTGTTCTTTGTGTCTTGTAATATTTTTTGCAAAGTAGTGTCATTTGAAAAGGCGTATGCGCTTCTCTCGCGCTTCACGGTGATCTTGAGAATCAAAAGTCTTTTTGGTGACACTAAGTTGCATAAAAGATTGCCTCCACATTTCGATTTGGGAATTTAAAATTGAACAAACTTGTCTAGTGTGAGAAAAAGGCATTGCGAGTGTTCTCTTTTTGTTCATGCAAACAAAGATGATCGAACTACGAATGCACTTACTACTATTGTACACCTTTAGAGAGCCTGCCTTGGTGGGAAAAAGTACTCACTGCAAGTGAACGACTCAAACCGGTAACGAGCTAAATGCCAAGCTATTCCCAACCAGTATACAAATTCAAATGGTGAGGAAAGTTCATCATTACAGGAGCTCCTACGGACAAGCAGGTGATACTCTTTATATGGGTTGATCTTGCCTCTCGTGTGGCCTCCTGAACGGGTACCTTGATTATGAACCAAATTTGTAGAAGGCCAAATCCTTATCTATTTTATTGGTGCAAAAGGTCATGTCCTTTGAAGCTTCCCCATGTTATACATGCGGTTTTGTTGTAGAAATAGAAAGTATGCCATGGGAGATTCATGGGTACTAATGCTTGGCTGACCTGAGAAGTGTGTACCGTGGAGGGGATCTAGTGTGGTCAAGCATTTAGCCATTCACACAAAATATGCGCAGCCGGATTCGTGCAAGTGGGAACCCAACAAAATATTGTCTCATCATCTCAGGGTTGTAAAAAGTTCTTGGAAGTGGAAAACACATTGTTTGGTTCTCAAAAACTTTTGAAAACAAACATACACAAAGACCTCCAAATTTAAAACCCCTTTGAGGAAACAAATATCTTTGATGAATTTAAGCACTCTTGTTTTCCCTAGGGATCATATCCTTAGAGGTTTCTAAGTGCGTGGATTCTATCGTCATTTGTTTTCAACAAGGTTAAATATAAGAAAATTTTGCCCTATTTTCCTTGATTTCCACACAATGGACCTTGTCGGATGAGAAAGAAAGTGAGACATTAGACATATAGTTTGAAACATAAAGCAAGCAAGTGTCTTTGGTAAAAATAATTCTTTAAGCCAAGATAAAAGACAAATTAAACCTCATATGTGTTGTTCCAAATGATTTCCCGAAAGGTCAAGATTCTAAAACCAAGGTTCAAAAGGATAAGTCTAAAAGCCCATGAACAACACCTTGAAATGCTCCTTGAAGTCGGAGAAAGACTAGTATACAACTTCTATAAAAAGGCTTCAAGGAATAATCCAACTTTGTATGCGTTCTACTATCAACAAAATCTCGAACTTTTTGAAAGGTTTGCTTTCCTCACATAGGAATTCTGGCGTGTTCTTCAACACTGAGGTCTTGTAAAGAGAGTTGTGTCTAGGTTCAAGTCTAGGATCAAAGTTGTCATCCTCATCCATCTCTCCATCAAACCAAATCTCATTCCATCAACAAACTCTCTGAGAACTCTAGAAAAATCACTCATGCTAAACTTAAAGGGCTAAACCAACATCACCCTATCTTGGCTTAACACACCTAGAAAAAATAGTCAAAACTCTTGGACGAATTTACCTCTAGGATAATGCAACTTCCTAAGGTCTACTAGTTCACAATCACATTGGCTTAACACACTTAGCCAATTCACTTGCTTGTGCAAGTTCCCCTAGGATAACACAACTTCCTAGGGACTACAACTTCACTACAATATTGTTTGACTCAATACACATAGTCAAACCATCGCGATCAATCTAAGTCCTAAACAGTTTAGCATCACCCTTCAAAAAGTTCTCCAAAAAGTTTCACTCACTCACTTCATCCATTTATCCCATCATCATTACCACCCTCTTTGATCTTTGACTTCCCTAGTTCTTCTCTTTTGAGCCTAAAAGGTTAAGATCAAATGATCCCTATTTTTTATGGTCCAAACAAGATCACAATACAAGAAGAACATGGAAAATATCAGCGAAATATCAAATTCCCTTGACATGAGTCAGGTAACCTTCGAAATAAACCTTGCGGGATCAAGCAATCCCCCAAGTAGCTCTCCCTTACCATCAAAAAATCCTCAAGAGGAGAGTTATGAAGAGGACATCACAAACGAAGACATGGGGATGACACAATCTGAAATGATGAAAATGGCTCAAAATCCAGAGAACCACAAAATTGTTAGTGCCATGTTCAAATACTTAAGCACACTAGCGGAAGGAGGGGTGTAGCTCCCTTTTGACCTTGACGCAAGCACTAGTACAGATATGCCTCTTACAAATGCATCCCCAATGTCAAATGTCAATCAAGAAATACCTCACATCACATCAGCCATCACACCAACCTCACCAATTGTGAACAAAGGAAGTGTTGTGTTTCGAGAGTTACAACAACATTGCCTTGTGACCAACAAAGAGGTGGCTATCACTACTGCACCAGATAATTCTATTCCAATGAATCCATCACACCCATACATCCCACTCACCTTTCATAATCCCGCCGATTCATCTTCATTCCGTGCTACACCAGCAAGTCAATCAAACATACAAACTTCTCTATCGCAAGGAGAAGGTGGTTTGTTTGGGACAACCGATGTTGCTAATCCTTTTTATTTCCAAGGTAGCATACCATCCTTTCCCCCATTTCCATTCACAGCCACATCACCTCTTGGATTGGGTTTTCCTCCCCTAAACATCAATAGTTTCTCAGAATCGGGCAATGTGAACATCACATCAAATTCCCTCTTTTTTCCCGCAACATCACAGCAACAAGTGTCAACCATTCAAGCCACTACGACAAATACATCAATCAGTCCTCAAATATCCCAAAGCATACCCTCTCAAGGACCAAACATCTCAACCACCCCTCCAATAACCAAAATCCAGACCACCACCATAACCCTCTCACCTGTCACAATGGTTGGCGTCATTCCCATTCCACCACCCTAATCCAAACCCTTCAAAAGGCCAACCAACAAAGAGTACTCAAGCAAAAGCAACAAGCGCAAGCTGAAGCTCAAGCACAAGCCCAACAATAAGCACAAGCACAATACCAAGTGTAACTGCAAACAATCCATCTGCAATCATACCAACAAGCCCTGCAAGACTTTCAAGCACAACAACAAGCTAAAGCTTTGTTGGCACAATAGCAGCTCGATCAACAACAAGCTTTGTTGGTGCAACAATAGCTAGACCAACAATAAGTTTTGTTATCTCAACAACAACTAGACCAACAACAAGCTTTGTTAGGGCAACAGTAGCTCGACCAACAACATGCTTCATGGGAACAACAACAGATGGACCAACAACAAGCATTGTTGGAACAACAGTAAAATCAACAACAAGCATTGTTGACACAAATGCAGCATACCAAAAAGCCTTGAATGCACAATAGAGCTTGAAACAAATGCCCACTAGTACTCCTCCCACCCATCAAACACCTCAAACACCTCACAACTCATTCATTCCACCTCCCGACCCAAGCAAAGATGTCGCAACATAGATCAAACTACTCTCGCAACAAGTGTTGGACTTACAAGTAGGAAAAACAACAAGAACACTGGGCAACTTGTGCCCTTATCCTTTCGACAGAAGTCTCACCATGATACCATTACCATAGGGATTCGAGATTCCCAGATTTGACAAGTATAATGGAACGGGTAACCCTAAAAACCACGTCAGGGAATTTCAGGTGCATTGCATGGAGGTTGCATACGATGACATGTATCTAATGCGACTCTTCCCCCATAGTTTGACTGGTCCAGCCATGGAATGGTTTTCTCACCTACCCACGGGCATTAAAACATTCGAGAAAATTGTGGAAGCTTTCCTTAATAATTATGCTTTCAACATGGGTGCGGATGTTAGTTTGGAGGAACTATCAACACTCAAATAGAGAAAAGGAGAGATATTCACATCATTCTTGCAAAGATGGTGATCCAAGGCCAATAAGAGCAAGTGGACCATGCTAGAAGAACAACAAGTTTGTACCATCATATCCAATATAGATGAAAACTTGGCATTCTACTTAAAAATGCAATGCATCACATCATGCAATCAACTGATCCCAAAGGCACTCAACATTGAAAGAGCCCTTACTGTGTGAGGAGGCGCATCAACATTCACTCCACCACAAGATAACCATCCGTCCAATAACTATAATGATAAACCTTGAACATGGTCGAGGAACATAAATATCACAAACGATAGTGTGGTCGATGCTAAAGTGGTCATCAGTGCCCCTAAGCAGAACATCCAAACCCATCATCAACCGCAAAATCATAATCGCAACAATGTGCAGACTAATGCGGTAGTAGGAGAACAACAACCGACTCCCACCAATCAAATCAATAACTTGGGTAATCAAGGAGGACCACCTCCCCAAGGCAAATATCCCCCCAAAAGGAAGTTCACGACTCTTGGTGAATCTATCGAGTCCATCATGAAGAAATTGGTCAAGGAAACTTGATCAAAATCTCTAACTCTGAGCAATACGCGGAACCCATGACCAAACCGCCATGGTATAATGAGAATCTCCTTTGTGACTTTCACAAGATCAAAGGACATACCACTACCAATTGCATGAGGCTGAAAAACATCATCCAAGACCTCATCGAGGATAAGATCATCAATATCGAGTAGCCAGCCGGAAACCAAGACTTGAAAATATACATGAATCCGATGCTGAATGACAACCAAGGGAACAATCAAGGAAATAATCAAGGGAACAATAAGGGAAAGCAAAAATATGCTAGTGCTAATCTAGTGTATGATGAGATACTCGGATGTGTCGATGAAATGGTCACTGTCATAAATATCAAAGGAGCCAACAACGACTATGGAGTCACCACACATGGCGAAAAGGTTACCATTGCTGGGGCACTAGCTAAGACCCCCATTTCTAATACAAAAGCCATCCCCTATGACTTCAATGTCATTGACCAGCTGAAGAGAATCCCCACCCAAATTTCCATCATGGAACTATTGAAAATTTATGTCACCCATAGGAAGATCCTTGATGAAGCATTAGCCGCATCCACCGTCTCTGCCACTATGGGCACAAAGCAGTTCCAGGCTATGGTGGGTAACATCATTACCCCAAATATCATTACATTCTTTGACCATGATTTCCCCCCACAACCATCTCATAACCGTGCACTCCACCTTCAAGTGCTCATCCATAAAAAGAAAGTAAAAAAAGTTCTGGTGGATGGAGGTGTAGGCCTTAAAATTTGTTCTCTAAAACTCATAAAGAAATTGGGATTCGCCGAGGATTCCATTAATAAGAACAAAAGCATCACGATAAGGGCGTATGATGATCAAGAAAGAGTGTCTCAGGGCACTATCAAAATCCCCATCTAAGTGGGACCGACAAGTATGGAGACCACCTGTTAGGTCCTCGACCTCGACCTACCATATAATATCCTCCTTGGACGCCCGTGGATCCACGAAATGAACGAAGTGGCTTCAACATATCACCAATGTATCAAGTTCTCACACCAAAATGAAGAGGTCACTATATATGGGGATCTTGAACCTTTCGCCTACTGCAAAAACTTCGAAGCCAAGTTTTATAAGATCCCCCAAGTACCAAAGAATGATGAAGGACTGTCCACGTCATACATCGACCTAGCCAACCTCACTTCCACTTCTATGATAGAGACACCCGCCATCCCTGACATATTTGACATCAAGAACATGATCTGGGACAATGGATGTGGTGACTACAGAATGAAAAGAAACAAATTGTTGTAGGAGAGTTACCACAATCTCCTAGATCACATGGGCAACCTCAGCTAGCTGAAACACCTGTCCACACTAGGGCAGACCCTTCTGGATTCCACCATTGGGGGGATATCAGTTGAGAAAATGTGGATGAGGGAGATATTTCAAACACATTATACCAAGATGAAAGGCCCACCCCCACCCTACCCATGGATGAAACTAATAGAGGGTTGCAAATGATGTTTGGTATGGGCTATAACAGGAATGAAAGCCTTGGAAGAAATAGTGATGGACAGCTAGAGCCCATCATTGTAGAAAGAAGAATGTGGAACCTTGGCCTTGGGTATACTTCTCTGAGTATAATCGTACATGGAAGAGGTACTCCCAGTAGGGCAGTCAGGTCCTCTCCTCAGGTAACAACAACCACTCCTAGACCACTTGTATGCCTAGGTATCCCACTTGATAACTTCACCTTTGACGTCACCGATGTTTGTGCTAGTAGTGACGATGATGATACCATAGCAGGTCTCCCTAGGCTCTTTGAAGATTCCACCTTGTTAATAATTAGTGCCTCCCTAGCTAAGTCAAACCAACAAACCCACCGAATCACCTTAGTACACCCGTAACTCATTGATCATGATCAACGAGGACCGCCAATTCTAGACTCATTCAAAAACAATGAGGTGCTCTTGGAATTCATGGGACTAAGGGATACAGTTCCATGTGGGGATCATAAGGTAGGCTTCAACATCACACTAGACACCCAGGCATACTATGGGGAGATGATTGAGTCCTTCAGTTGCAAAAGGAAAATATCAAGAATAAGCTCGAGGTTATGGAGTGAAAACCACACTGTGGCACTCTCTAACCACAAAATAGTAAAAATAAAGGATGCATCCAATGGTGAAAACCCCTATAAGGCACCAGAGGATGAAGAATTCATTCTCCCTCCTACTGCTCTACATCAAGAAAGGTCAGCAGTCCTGGCAGAGCAGTGCTACCCTATCAACTTGGGAATGGAAACAAAATCGCAAATCACTTTCTACGTCGAGTGTCTCCTGGTAGACAAAAGTTGAGGAAAATGCACCCGCAAATAGCCTTGCTCGTTAAGATTAAGTTACAAAAGCTCCTGGATGTTGGCTTCATACACCCGATTGACTATCCAGAGTGGGTATCTAATCTTGTACTAGTCTCAAAACCGAATGGGGGCATCCACATCTACACAGACTTTAGAGATCTAAACAAAGCATGTCCTAAGGATGATTTTACACTACCCAACATTGACATGATAGTGGACATGATGGCCAGGCATGAGATGCTGTCCCTAATGGATGGCTTCTCGGGGTACAATCAGATAATGATCACAAAAGAGGACCAGCATAAGATGACCTTTTCATGTCCTTAGGGCACCTACTGCTGGAATGTGATGCCATTTGGGTTAAAGAATGCAGGAGCTACATACCAAAGAGCCATGACACTGATTTTCCATGACATGATCCACAAAACTGTCAAAGATTATGTGGATGACATATTGGCCAAATGAAAGAAAAGGCAGGATCACATAGCGACTTTAAGTGCAATTTTTGATAGACTGGAAAAATACAAATTCAGGCTCAACCCAAAGAAATGTGTCTTTGGGGTGCAATAAGGAAAGTTGTTGGGGTACGTAGTTTTAATGAGAGGAATAGAAGTAGATCTCACAAAGGTAAAATAAATCCTTGATATGGGAGTGCCAAGAACACTAAAGAAACTCAGAGGATTACAAAGTAGACTCCAGTCCATCTGAAGATTCATAACACAACTGGAAGATAAGTAGATTGCCTATCACACCTACTCCATAAGGGAGTAGCATTCAGGTGGGACGTCAAGTGCAAAAAATAATTTAACAAAATCAAAGAATATCTACTTACACCACCTATGCTGATGCCACTGATCGTAGGGAAACCATTGATTCTATACATCTCAGCAACGATAGCCGCCCTTGGTGCCCTTTTAGCCCAACATGATGAAAAGGGAACCAAGCAGGCCATTTACGATATCAACATAACAATGGTAGGGCATGAGATGAATTACACATCAATAGAAAAAGCTTGCCTGGAAATGGTGTTTGTAGCCCAGAAATTTAGACACTACATGCTAGCTCATCAAATTAAGCTAATTGCCAAGATAGACCCCCTCAAATATCTATTGTCAAAAGCAATGCTTACAGGTAGAATGGTTAAATGGGTTATGATACTATCTGAACATGGTATTGAGTATATCGAGTGAAAGGTGATCAAGGGACAAGTTATTACAGACTAGCTAGCAGAAGCTCCCCTCTACACAGACAACCCGCTCATATCAGAGTTTCCAAATGAGTCCCTTTTCAATCTCAACATAACCGACCATTGAAAACTATACTTTGATGGCTCCCACACACAACATGGATCAGGAGCCGGTGTGTTCTTCATCACCCCCCAAGGGGACTGTATACCAAGATCGTATAAGTTGGCATTCCCCTATACAAACAACATTGCAGAATATGAGGCTTTAACCATAGGTCTCAAAATAGTGGCACAATGGCGAATCATGGCATTAAAGGTCTATGGAGACTCGCAACTTATCATTAACCAAGTCAACGGTGAATACCAAACTAAAAATGATAAGCTCACACCATACAAAAAGGTGGTAGAAAGCCTCAAGGAATCATTTATCAACATCACCTTTGAGCAGATACTGAGGGAAAATAATAGAGCAGTTGAATGGCAATGATTGGATCCTTGCTAGATATCCCTTGCAATGTCTCGAAACATGAATTCCTCGTAGAGCAGCTTCTCGTACCAACTTTCGAGGTACCAGAATCAGAATATACATGCGAATTCGTTGGTACCAGTGATCTTTGGTACCATAACATTTACACTTACCTAAAATTAGGAATCCTCCCAGCTGACATTACCTCGAACCTCAAGCAAACCTTTGTCAAAAGGTCCTTACAATTTTTTATCCTAGGAGAAACCCTCTTCCATAGAAGTATCGATGGAACCTTGCTACGTTGCTTAAAACCTGAGGAGGCCTTGACTTCTTTAACTAAGGTACATAATGGCACTTGTAGTTTGCATTTGAGTGGTATGACCTTGGCTAAGAAGTTGCTGAGAACCGGGTACTATTGGCCGACAATGGAAACGGAGGCACACGAGTTTGTCAGAAGGTGTCTACAGTGCCAACAACATGGAGACCTCATTCATGCACCAACTCAAGAATTACATCCTATTGTTACACCTTGGCCCTTTTCCCAATGGGGGATCGATCTCATAGGTAAAATCTCACCCACCTCATCCCATGGCCACAAGTTCATTATCATCGCCACCGAATATTTCACAAAGTGGGTCAAAGCAATTCCCATGACCTACATCACGGGTAAACAGATATCCAAGTTCATCCTGAACTACCTCATCTACTGTTACAGTGTTCCCCAATCCATTATCTCTGATAACGGGACACCTTTCAAGAATCAGGATGTCCGTGACTTGTGTGAAAAATTCAAAATCCAACACCGCTTTTCCACCCCATATTACCCACAAAGAAATGGCCAAGTAGAAGCTACCAACAAAACTATCCTGAAGATCCTTAAGAAAATAGTCAATGACTCCGATTGTGACTGTCATCTACAATTAAACCCCACCTTATGGGCCTACCACACCAACATCTGCACACCAATAGGCACCACCCCATTCTCCCTGGTCTATGGATTAGAAGCCATCCTCCCTATTGAGATCGAGCTTTCGTCACTAAGGATATCATTGCAAAACCTCAACACAGATGAGGAATACAGGGTTACAAGACTGAATGAGCTGGAGTTACTCGATGAACAATGCATGGATGCCCTAAATCATCTATAGGTCTACCAAAATTGCCTAAAATAGAGCTACAACAAGAAGATCAGGCAACACACCTTCCAAATCGGTGACCTTGTGCTAAAAGAAAACCAAAAGAATGTGCCCAACCTGAATAGCAAAGGAAAGTTTGAGCCCAATTGGCTGGGACCTTTCATCATCACCGCAAGCTATAAATCAGGGGCATATCAGTTATCAACACTAGAAGGTGAACCTCTGCAGGAGCCCATGAACAGTTCTCACATCAAAACGTTTTATGCCTACAAACTTGCAAGGTATAGAATCAGAAAATACAAAAACAATAAGAAAAAGTCTTGAAAAAATGGTTACCTTGATGAAAACTTCACAAACAGGCGTCTTGGTGACAACAAAAGAATCAAAAAATACAAAAAATCCAAAAAAATAAAAAAAAAGGAGAAAAAAAATCGTCCTCTAGTGAAAACCACTTCGGTGGCGCTTTGGACAAGTACCTTGGTGAAAACCTGGCAAACAGGCGCCAAGTGTAAATAAAGCACTCTCCATCCACCAGGATCTATACAAATCACTCATCCATTCCATCACATTTCATTAATCATCCATCCACCCATCCACTCGCATCCATATCATAGCCTGAGTTGGTGTCCATATCATATTCCACCATAGTACTACTTGGAATATTCCTAAGGTCAGTTTATCCTGCCTTTATCGAAGTAGTCTATCGCACCACGTTGGGGGCATGTTCCAGTATCGGCATCGGATCAAATTCATGTATAATCTTGAAATCTTCTTGAATTGTCAAAAATTCAAAACATCAAAAAATTCAAAAAATTCAAAAACATCCAAATCATCAAAAATCCAAAAACATGTTGAAATACTAGAAAATCTTCAAAAAATTTCATCATTGAGTCTTGTCAGTCTTCCACCTTATCCAAACTACATCGTCTCTGAGCTTGAACATAGGCAAGGTTGATCTTTGATCATCCCTCGAGACATTTAGGTCAGTCCTTAGGCACGTGTCTCATTGGCAATCCGTTTGCCCATCTAGTCTATGTGTTAGGTCAATCCTTTAAGCAACAAAATGGCAACCCGTTTGTCCATCTTATCATCAAGTCAGTTTGTCATTAGTTGAACTATGTGGTCTCTGTGTGTATAACGTAGGCAAGGCTAATCTATGGATCAACTCCCAAGACCCCTAGGATAGGTCTTTAAGTTAGTCCTTTCATCGTAAATCCTGAAAATACCAAAAATATTGAAAAAATCTGAAAATACCAAAAATAGCCTCAAAATATCCGAAAAATCTAAAATGGTGCATCCATTTCATCTCGCTTTCACTCATGAATTTTATCACTCATAATAAATTCAATCATCGCCTTCACCCTTTGGTACGTCAGTCAGAAGCAAGTCTAGTAGGTTCAAAAGTGAACACTCTAATCGTCAAAGTCTTGAAAGTCTAGATTAGTGAGTCAGCAAGTTGGTCAACTTGGAATATCGATAGCTTATCACCCAAATCAGTCCCATCAAAACCCTGACCACAACATGTCCTAGGATGAAGCTTTCATGCGATGGAAATAAGCATCAGGTACCCCATAGTAGTTAGTCTTGGCTAGCGGTATGAAGAACATTAGCTTGTTTGACTTGCTTTAATTGGTCTTTTATTGACTTATCTTATTTTGTACTCATTCCAAGGACCTCTCGATGATGCCTAAACAAAACAAGTTTAGAGAGAAAGGAATGGGGTAAGGATTATCATCTTTTTTTATCTTCTGTGCTTGTTGGTTAGTCTTGTAAAATAACTTCGGCACGTGCATTTTGTTTTGTTTGTAGGGAGGATATTTTAGGTGTCTCTGTTGACCACATAAGAAGGCTTACCTTCTTATGTTTTGGCCCGAGATGTCTGGACTATCTGAACTGCATCCTGAATAAGGTTACGCTTGTCAAGTGTGAACAAGGATACTCCTCTATGTTTGTCAAGTCAAAGTCCACCACACTAGATACACACACCATCCTGGTCCTTTATACCTTGATGCATTGTACCTATGTGTGTTATCAAACATAACATAATTGACGCTTTAAAAATCCCAAATCCTAACAATGCAAATCACCATCATCATCCTAACTAACTCATCAATTCTAAATTCTTCTATCTTCCTTCCACACTAACATGGTATCATAACAATAATCATAACATCGCTAATGCATACACTCTACATCTGCATAATCATTAGCACATTGCATCATATCATTATCTTAAGACATGAGGAATAATATAAAGCATCTTAAGAAAGCATTACATCATACATAATCATTTTCATCCATTACCATTTGCATATCATTACACCATCATATACATTACATCCATAGGATCATCATAAAAAGCATGAAAAACATACAAAAAAAAATGCATCCATTACATACATTACATCACATAAGCATAAGAATAGAAACATTTCATAGCATCACATCAAATTAGAATGCATCCATACATGTCATAAAAGACGAATCATCTCATATATATATCATCAAAAAATACACTGTTATGATACACATCGGATCAAGTGTACATTGAATACATGGTACAATAAGGCCAAAATAGTGCAGCCCATAAATCAAAAATGCAAAATTGTCCATGATCAAAAGGGCTAGCCCTGTTGGCTACTGCCCTCCCCCACCTGTCTATCACCGTGATCCTCTGCCGACCACCTTTCTATTTGCTGGGAGAAATCTGGCACTGTACCTGCTGATGGCACTGCCTATCGGTAGTGCTACCGATAGTACTCGGCCTCTCTGATAGCCTCTTTGTACTCCTGAATGTCAACTGATCGGCCCCAGGATGTGGAAGCTATGCTCTCTAACTGTCTCTGTAGACCAATCTCCTGATCCTTCTCAGATTGTGCCTGATCTCTCTCAATTGTAACTGCAGCAACCTGCTATCGGGCCTCATCTTGCTCAGCTATCAGAACTTGTACCTGGCCCTGTAGCTGCTGAATCAATGCATCATGGGGATTTGGTTGCCCTGCTGGCTGTCCCACTAGCTGTGTTGTTTGTTGGTGCTATGGTACCACTTGAGGCTACCCATCTGGTCCTACTAGACCCTGTGCTCCATCTCTCGGAGGTGACTGCTGAGGAGGTGGTACACCTCCCCGACCCCTACCTACTGACCTGCCCCTGGCCCTCCGACATGGAAGCACTGTCCCAAGAGCTAACAATCTCAATGGAGGCCAGAAGCATGCCTTGTACACTGGAGACACCCCTGCATCTGCTAGCCCTTGATCATATGGCCACGACCGGGCCACTAACTGTCTAAATGAGGACACTGCCTCATCTACTGGAATAGGCGAGCCCCATGCTATCTCCTTCGCGCTACGGGTGAAGAGTGTCATGTACTAATCGTCGGGCCTGTCCTGCATCTCACCAAACTGTCTGGCTACCCTGTCAGGAAGGTACCTCTCTATCATAGTATGCTCTCAGCCTTGCATGAACTTGTCTTGGTGGGTAAAGAAAAGCTATTGAGCATCATCGTACCACAGACCTATCCCCATCCACGACCTCCATATGAACACTGTCATCTCATCGAAAACTTTTCGCCAGTGGGCTATACCGTCTGTACCCATGTGGGTAAAGTGAATCTCTGCCTCACCATACTGCCACACCACATGATCATCAATATCTATAACAACTGGTGTCACAAGTGGGCAAAGCACTGGGATTCGCTCCCATGCCCAAATGTGTAGAAGGGTCAATCTGGCCCCAAGAGCCCGACCATCCAAATAGGCAAACTCGTGCAAATCTCGGTACAAAGAGGCCAATAGTATTGGTGCCCAGGCAAAGCACTCTCAACAAACACACCTTCGCTTCCATGCCAATCCCTAACCTGGACTGAAATATTGGCCACGCCGATCAGGAGATACAAGACCATAACTAATGGCGACCACAATCAGTTTGTAAGTAGGGGCTATACCCCGGTATCGCTCCAAATCTATCTGACCATCGCAAAGGATAAGCTTGTCAACACCCATAACACCAAAGCAAGCATCCCTACCCTCTTCCAGATCATAGATCACTCAAGCTCCGTGAATGGGTAGTCACAAGATGCACCAGACATCCTGTAGAGTAATGGTGGCCTCACCAGTAGGAAGATGGAAGGATAATGTCTCATTATGCTACCGCTTGGCCAAGGCATGCATCATACCCAGATGTGCTCGAATAGGATGGACATATGCAACGTGCCATAGACCGAGCAACCCAAGCTACTCCTAGAGATATACATGCATATCTTGTAATCTCTCAAGTACTGGCCATCGGTGCTCTCTCAAATGAATGACCTCATGACTCTCCTGCACAAGGAAGGGTACCGTGTTAGTTTACCTAAGAAAAATCTATTTTTCGTATCGCATTTCGGTTTTGAAACAGAAAAAGCAACGTTGTTCTCAAAAGCGACGCAGTTTGTAATGTTCCAAATTATGCCGCGCGGTGGACTTTGGCACCCCATTTTGACAAACTGCGCTGCACGACGCTTATTTGTGCATGCAATCGAGTTTGGTGATCGAAACCCTAAAAACCTAAACTGTGCCACGCGGTGCTCTATGCACAAGCGGTTCTATACAGGACCACATGGCCCCGACTTTGCAGTTTTCGAGGCGTTATATCACGCTGTGCCGCCTAGACCGAACCTAAACCCTAATTAATGCAAGAATAACGAGAAAATAAAAAGTCAGATAGGGGTACATACCATGGTTCCTGCGGTGACTGGTCACTGATATACTCGTACGCACTTCGACACGTGCAGAGGAAGCTGTCGTTGTGCCATTTTGACCAAGACTTAGAGCTCAAGGTGTCAAATGTTCAAAGGTTTAAGATTGCAAATGTATTGAAAGTGACCCCTTGAGGTCTATTTAAGCTTGAAAATTAGGGTTTTTTGACCTAATTTGACCTTCCAACTAAGGTTTTGTTCTCCTGATCCCATTTTCCTCCAACTGAAAGCCATTTTGCATCCTTTCTGGTAGTTTAATGCATTTTTTTGGCATTTTGGGGCATTTCTGGCCTATTGAGCACCTTGTCATCTTTTTTTCGTGAGATCATCCAAAAAATCAAAATTTTCATCTGATCTCTCGAGGGGGCAATATCCAACATAATCTTTCCGCTAGGGCAGTAGTGGGGCATCTGAAAAATTCAAAAAAATTTTGAACTTTTGATCATAGCAGTTTATTCTTTGAATCAATGCAACAAGTACATTGCTTCAAAGAGGGGCAAAATGTAGACATGGAAAATGTACAAATGTCTTTTTGGCACACTTGATCCTGATTACTAACAACATTCCTTCTTAAATCATACTCTCATCATTTCATTGTTATTCTATCTCTTAATCTAATGAATCATTATTCATCTGATTAGGTCTATCACCTCCTTGGATTAAATTAATCAATTTAATTTAATTAATCTTACATTTATGTTTAATTAAATAAATAATTTTATTTGATTAAAATCTCTAAAGTCCTCTTATCGAATTAAATAAATTAAACCTTATTTGATTTAATCTAATATTTCCCTCCTTAGTTAAATAAATCAAATCATTTATTTAATAAGTCATTTCCTCTCAATTCTTGACTTAAATCAATTCATAAATTTAAGTCTAAATTGTCACATCATCTAATTCTTCATTAAATTAATCAAAAACATGATTAAGTTAATCCCTCTCATTAAAATCCTCTAAAGAATGCAAGTTGCACAATAAATCAATTACTTTGATTTATTTAATTCTCTATTTTCCCTCACATGGCATAAAAAGGGGAATATTCCCTCATTTGAATTCAAAAAGGCTAAGTGGACTTGGTCCTTCCAACAAGGCATTTAAGACCTCTTACATGTCCTTGTCCTTGAGCTAAGTGACATTAACTTCATTTCCCTTCCCTCTTCAACAAATCATTTCACAATTTCAAATTCAAACTAAATGCATTTATTGGCACTGTGTCCAAAATGTGCACAACCACTAACCATTCACATCATGACATGTGACATTCAACCATTGGATTGAAGGTTAGCCCCACATTTCTCAAATCTCTTTCATTCTTCTAAATTGAAAGTTATAAATTGGAGGCTTCTCTCCTCATTTCTCATCCACAATCTTCATGCAAAGTTACTCTCTTCATATTGAGAGCTAATTTTGCCCATTTCACTCAACCTATCACCATCTTCACAATTTGTAACAAAGTTATGCTCAAATCTCTTTGGGAGATTTGACCATTTCTCAATCATTCAACATTGCAACTTACGAATTGGGAAAGGGCCAATTGAAACACTTCATTGGCACCAATTCCCCATGGGATCACTAATTTATTGGCTTAATTAGGATTTAACTTCATTTCTTGTATTGTGTTCTTCATTTCCTAATTTTAGTTTGAATAGATAGATTTCATGGGGAATCTCTCATACTTGTTTTCATGCATTTGATCTAACAACTTAACATGTTTGTTGCTCTTGTGCATTTGCAGGTTGAGGGGTTCACAGAGGTTAAGCCTATAGAGGAATTACTATAAGATTAGTAATAGGTGTCTCATAAAAAATAATAGCTAAAGACTTAGTTGCAAGTACATCTTGAACATTTTATTTGGAAAGTGTCGATGATCTTGTGAAGATCAAGGATAATGTACAAATATCCATGAAATATTCAAATGAGAAATCCCCATGAGGGTAGGCTAGTGAATCACTACCAAAATATGTCACAAGAGGACTATCATTGCTAATCTTTTGAATGGTAGAAATGATAAGAACATAAGAATTTGGAACTTACTCTATAAGGAAAATATATGAAAATTGGTGTGAAGGTGGCAGAGAATTAGGTGGTTTAGATTTTGTTTATGGAAAGGTGGAGTGGGATAATGCTTGAGCTTTCTTTTGGGAGGTGAGCAAGGGATATTAATATCAAAATTGGTAGGATGAAGAACATATGAAAAGATTTGGTGGTGGGTATGTTTGAATAGTACAAGGTTGGTGAGTGTAGTATTGAAAATGAAAGATGTATTTGGAATTTTCAATGGTGTGGAGAGAGGAGGAATATTAGGGAGGTTTGGAATGAGAAGAAGGTTCATCATAGGAGCCAAGAATACTTGCACCCTTTTGGGATGAAATTCATCGAGATTACAATGAGTGATATGAGGTAATGCAAGAACAACATAGGGATGTGGAGAAGGTGGACAAGAAGGTACAAAAATACTTGGAGGAAATTGCATGGGAGGAGGATGCTTTGTAGTGAGCATATCCATGGTATCTTTTTCTTGAGCCAACACACACCAATGGAACTTTCCACTCACACACAAGTTGGTTACATTGATGGTGGGGTGTGAGTAAAAATATAAGAGGGGGAGGGAGATCAATATTCTTTGATCGTGGGGTTGCATTCACTTGTATAATAGAAGGAAAAATAGTCTCAATAGGTGGTCAAGAGACCTATGGTGCATGCAACATAACCTATGTATCACAACTTCTTTTCCTCTTTTTGTCACATGGGTATTTTGAGGAACTAGACATACCATTGGTAGAGGAGGTGAAGGTAGTGCATGATAGAATTATTTTCCAACAAGATGCATTCAACTTTCTACTGAAGGAGTAGGTCTAGGAATGGAAGGATCCACAAGAGGACAAAAGGCTTGTGGATAATATCTGGAAAACATGGATTCCTTTACTTTTTTTTATTGTAGTGACATGTGGAGGAACATAAAGCACTACTAGAGGTTGGGAGACCTTAGGGGGAATGGGGGGTCTACCCAAAAAAACACTCTTATCCTTATCCATCAAAGGAGGAGGCATAGGGAGAAATTAATGCTCTTACAATTGGGTAACCAAAGGGGATGCAGTTGTAGGGGAAGAAGGAGATGAAGAGGAGGAACCTATACAACTCACTTTTAAATTTGAAAATTATTTATAGAGTAAGTCACCATGAGGTTACAAATGTCCTAGAGTGGTGGGCCAAAAATGATCACATGATAAGGCACCACAAAAGACAGGTTGTGTATGTCTAGTGTGCTAGATGGTATGCAATATGCCTTTTTGGGAAATTTTAGATATTTGTGAGTTACTAAATTAACTAATTTCATAGAAATTAGAGAAGGAATTCCTAACTTCACATGAAGTAAGTTAGATTTAGGAATAACAAAGAAGACACTTTCAACACACTTAGGTCTGACCTTGACTAACAAAGTGATAGAACCCATAGTTGGAAGAGATAAACCATAGTGTGTATGTATGGTTACCTAGGAGTCATAATAATTGTATTTATGTAACTAATTGATAAAGATGATATCCTATGTGGTGGCTTTAACCCTACTTATGGGATTGACAAGAACCCCATTAATTATTTTCTTATTGAAATGAGTAGGTATATAAAGAAGGCTATCCTCTATACCAATCATTGATCATTATCAGAGAATGATATGGTAGGGGTAATTATGTCACACACCTGAGATGATTGAGGGCAAGCATCCACCAAGTTAACCATATCGCTCATTGGGGGAGATCTAGAATAAAAAAGAAGAATAAAAAATAATAAAGTTGCATGAATGTGATGAAAAAGGGTTGATGTAAATTTGTAGATATTGATTTAGTTTTTCTATCAATTTATTCACATTCTATTTTCTATCAAAAAATTGGATAAAGCTCACATTGGTGTGGTCTTGCACCAAGTGACAAAGATGCATATATTGCTTAGTATCATGTCTAGGGACGTGATGGAATTGGTAGAAGGATTTTAGGTTGTAGGAAGTTGGAAGAGGTTGGTTTGTTGGAAGAAGATGAATAAAAGGTAATTCTATCAAATTATATTTTAATAATTTTGCATCACACTATATAAAGATTTAGAACATTTTATGAACTATCTATGTTGTTGAGGAATTACAGTAGAGACATAAAAAATTTGTGATGTACTTATTGTGTTTGTGTTTTGGAAGAATTTAATTTTCTTATAATTATGGAAGAAGCGCCATCTTAGGTGTCAAAGGGACTTGATGAGATGGAATCCACATACTGACTCACAAACTACTTATAGTCACATAAGGCCATGCTAAGATGAGTAAAGTAATTGTACTTCATCAATAAAATTTTATCACATAGCATTGGTTGTAAGTTTTTAATGAATACTCTCTATACATTAGGAAAGAAGTGAAGGCAAACCATGCCATGGGTTAACTAGGACCCAAATCTAAATCGAAACACATCACCACTCTTCCACAAACAACAAAAAACTTATGCAATTAGTGCTAGCAAGTTAGGTCAACCAAACCTTGCACTAACACGAACAAGCAACCACATAAACACCTCTCTAGGTCTGGAAGCACCACACAGACCACATAGTAACACTCCACAAATTTATAGAATATTACACATCATCAAAATATCCAACACCACTATTGCAACCACCTAAAATTGAAGAACACATTCATTCAATGCAACCAAACACATTACCACATAACAAAACTTATCAATCTAGACTTGCAAAATAGCTGAACATCAAAAAATTCAAGGGAAGGTAGATATAAAAAATATAAGCATGTTCCCTAATCTATAAGATAGGAATCAACAACGAAGAGAAATGTGGAGCAATATCATTTCTCCAAAACAACTATTTTCATAGGCAAACACAATGTCAAACACAACTTCCTTTGCCACACAATCCTAAACCTGAAACTCTTGATATAGAACCTCTAAACAACTTTGATCATCACATCCAAACCGTACTAGCATATATTCAACCATGACAAAATATAGAAAATAGCACATAACACACCTCTATCACATTGCACACTCTTTTATTCAAATTTTCTCAAAAGCGCTTGGAAATCAAGTAAACCAACTTTGCATCAACAACACTGCAAACATATCCTCAACTTATCTACAACACTTGCAATACCTTCTCAACAAATTTTTTTCTGAACATAACCACATAACATAACTATACTAGAGGTTGACATCAAACCACAATACAAATGATAACATTGTGCAACACTTATTCAACAACTTCAACAATCTCCACAGTAGGGATTGGAATCAATGTGACATCAAACCACAACATATCCACACTTAGCACCAACACCGACAACACTAATAACAACACCACCAACAACTCCAACACTAGAAATCTCCAACAATATCCATATTATTGACATCAATGACCAACTATTGACATCAGTGAAAACACCTACAACATACTTACAACAATCTCAATGTAAATCATCAAACTATGTTTTGTCTCATAAGATGGTTGAGTGATACTAGATGATAATTTTGCATGTGTTATATCTAATGATTAGGTAAAGAAATACCATGATTAATATGAAGTTTATTAATTCATTAATTTGTATTTGAATATAATCTTCTTATGTATGTTTTTTCCTCCCACAATAACCACATTTTAATTTTCATTTATTAGGAGGATTACAAAGAAAAATGGAATAAATTTAGTGTGAGATTAACTATCTCAAAACCAACAAATACAAGAGAAAAAAGATATGATTAGCCCCTTGATTTAATAAATGAACCCCCCAAGAAATTATAGTAATTTCACACTTTATTTTAAGTGTTGTGGATTTGATGTACAATTATTATTGCAACATGGAAAAATAGGTTCACAAAAATGAAAACTATGATGCACCTATTCTTCTAGATTTCATTCAATATGTAAGCTAGACTATGCAAATGAGAAATGAAAATTAAATATAACTGAAACAATGATGAAAAGGGAGATCTGAAAAGGGTCAAATGTTGTGTACCTGCCACCAAAGTTTCTTTTTCAAATCTCACTAAGGACTCATTCGATCTATGGCGAATGGGTCCTAGTTAGGGCTTCGAAAAATCTGTTTTTGGGTTCTCTTCTACTGTGTCTGCACTTGCAGATTCCTGATTCTCACTGTTGGGTAGCCAAAAATATATTTTTTAGAGGAGTTTCCATGATATGACAACTTACAACTTTGACAACTTTGCAACTTTCTTCAATTTTGCTCTTCAAATGATCTTCAACCTAAAATCCACAATCACACATCAAAGGGAGAAAAATGTTGTTTGTTAGGGAATGGTGGTTTTCCTTGGTCAAACCCCATTTTGGTAATAAAAACTTGAAATGAATGAAAGCATAAAGGAATGATGAATAAATAAGAATATGTAACAACTCAACAAACCTTAATTGAAACCTTGGAGTACAAATATGAAATCTAGCATGAAGTGACCTCAATGAATATAGATCTTGATTGAAATTTGATGTGAAATAATTCCTTTGATATTCTTGATTAGATCTTGAACACTACATCAACATATTAGCTCAAAAAACATGCATGATGCAATACATCTTTGACATGACAAATGGAATCTTGATTGTTGTAATAATTTTCTTCAAATCTGCACTTGAATGCCTTAGAAATTTCTCTTGAATGCTCTCTTGATCATAAGTTTTCTATTAGTATGCTTGCATAAAAGATCTTAGGTCTTAGGATGAACTTAGTGAAATTACCTTGTATTTATACATATCTTATCATTAATTTCCAAAATTCAAATATCACAAGCCAACATTGAATTATGGATTTCAGATAATTAAAATACTACCAAAAACATATTTCAAAGAGGGGTCCTAGGTCTAAATTAGGACCCATTCACCATGTGGTGAATGGGTCCTAGGACACTTACCTAGGACACACATCGGACAAGGTGAAATACTATGTAAAAGTAGGGTTCTAGGACCAAGTGAGGACCCATTTTCCATATGGCGAATGGGTCCTAGGTCACCTACCTAAGACACACAACTACCAAAATTAAGTGTTGTGTAATGGAATTTATGAATGTCATATTTTATCCATCGAAAATTGTAATCAATTAGGCTTGGATTTGAATTAAAGGGGCCAATTAAGGAAAATTAACCCCAATCAATTAATAAAGCCCTAGATTAGTGCGAAAGTGAAAGGTACACTTTTGAAAACCCTAAATAAGGCACAATTAAGTCCATTTAGTTTAAAAGGGCCCTAAAATCAATGTGAATATGAAAACCATATTACAACACTAAATTAAGGAAATATTAGGCCCATTTTATCATTAATTATTCCCAAATTAAGTGAGAAAAAGGGATACTTTTTCTATTACTATATTTTCCCCCCACAATAGTGAGAGTATGACCCCATGTCAAACTCACACTAAAGTAGACATTCAAGAAACTTATGTATGAAAAAATGAAAAAGATACACAAACATACAACATCAAAGACCAAGAAGATCAAGCCTAGATTGTCCAACGCGATGTGAAACACATCTAAACTATCAATTTGTGCTCACAGTGAGGTAGCATAGCTTCGAGCTGTCTACTAGGCGAGTCTTCTAATAGGGTGAAAAATGAAAGAAGCATATTAGGCTCCCATACCATATCAAAGCTATCCTCCTAACAACTTCAATAAGGAACTACAATACTAAGCAAGGCTCCACATGCAAGCAAGGTGTGTTATGCTAGGAGACCTTGAATTTAGGGTTTTGATCTCCATAGGGCTTAACAAGCCGTGTTATACCAAACACCTATGAACATGGGGAAGGCTCCATAGGAAAGCAAGGTGTGTTATGCTAAAAACTTATGAACATTATACATAGGTTTTTGTTCAAAGGGACTTTGCTTCATTCATGTAAGATCTTCTTCTTAGGGATCATCATACCTAATGTATCCTAGAGATGATAAATCAAGAGTAAAAAATTCACAACTTAGCGAATGTAGTGTGTCACATCAGTTCAACTAAAAGGAAAGTTGTATACTGAGAAATATCACATTGTTGGAGGACATCAAACCCAATGACACCACCAAGAAATGGACACATCACAAGAAAAAATAAAATTGCACTATGAAACATGAGAAATATCAAAAGATATAATCGATGTATGTCCCCACTTTAAAGTGATTGCTAACACCATTTCTATGAGTAATTTCTTTAAAGTAGCCAATGTTTACTCAGAAGACATGAGATCTTACTCGAAAAGCCCTATGCCAAGTCATATGTTTCTAAAATAAAGCTACGTCATGAAAAAAAGGAGGGAGGGGTAAGCCCCAAAAATACATAAGGGATCTATGGATTAAGGGTCAATATATCTTTGCTACAATGTTGTTATAGAGCTCAAAAGCATCATCATTCCCCGAATACTCATAGAATTGAAATAATGACTTAAAAAGAGAAAAAATAAAGAAAAGCCTTTGGGTCAACATGGAAGAGACCTAAATGTCTTGATGCCTTGCATCATTCCCAAAAGGAAAACATAAGCCAAGTGAAAAAGATCAAATGTTATGGCATATAGAAGAATGTAGATACATATGGAGGAATACACAAAAATAGAGATAGATACATCAAATGAAATAGCACAGGGGATCACATTACACAAATGCAACCACATAGAGAAATATGAAAAAGAAAAAAGATGAAAAATACTAGTAAGGCACATGCGAGTCAACCTATACCAAGTCGTCTGCATCCCAATATTGATCAGTATATATAGAAGGTAGACAACTAGCCAAAGGGACAACATCAAGTACCAAATCTAGGAAAATAATATCTAACCCCTTTCCCCCACTAAGTGCAAGACAAGGGTGAGTTGAGATAGGTGATGAAAATGAGCTCCTTATGATAAAGAGAATGATTTTGAATGATTGTATAACATGAAATAGCGAGGATACTAGGATCTTACAACTATTACATGAAAAGGAGAGTGATGCATGGATTAAGGGATTATCTCTATTATATCAAGTTTGTCCAAGATCCTTTGTAAAGTACGACACTCATCAGTACTATGCCCAAGGAATCTATCCTATTTACAATGAGACATGTTTGTGTTTTTATGTTTTGGATTTTTATTTTCTTTGATAGGTGGTAATGTTATGAGTATGTGTAGAAGTGTGTGTAAGATTCTTTCATTTTCAGACATAGGACATGGAAATTTGAGTTTATTCATTTTGTAGGGTTTTTGTTTCTTGCTTGATTCACCAATTTCTTGAGGTATAGTTTGAGGAGGAGGACATAAGATTCCCTTATCATCCTGAGGAAGCATTAGTTATTCCTTAGGAAGGAGGACACTTATGTCAGGAGGAGGATCTTGATATCCTAATTCTTTGGTTTTTTCAATAGGAAGTTACTCCAAAAGTTTATGAATTTTATGCTCATTAGTTATGCCACATCCTTGGTTGGTTAAAATATTAAAGCCTTGGCCATAAGTCTCTTCAAGGTTGATAGGAGTGTTTGTCACTTTGTTAACATAAGATGGATAGGTATGATTAGAGGAGCTAGGTTCACTCATTATTGGAAGTTTAGGCTTAGTTTGTGACTCAATTTCAGGATGTAAAAGACCAAACATCTCAAGTTGTGTTGGTTGTTTCATGGAAGGATAGAAAGATGCATTATTCTCAAGATTGTTAAGACAATCATTTATGAACTCATGCATGCTAGCATCATCTTCTCCAATGATGTCAAATTCATGAGGACACTCATTATAAGCTGGGTGGGCATGAGTAGGTTCAATTGCATTAGGATTATTGCCAAAACACAACTTGAAACATCAACCAAGAAGAACAAAGACTTCCACATAGTGCCAAAACAATTGTCCATTTTTTCAGATTTTCAGATTTAAAACAAGGTAATTTGTTGATTACACTATGTGACAATCTGAAAATGAAGTCTTGTAAATGCAATTTTAAAATAAAAAAATGCACTAAATGTACCAAATTAAGCTAAATATGATCAAATTGATGGAATATAAACTCAACAAACAGTAACAAAAATATGAAAGCAACAAACAAAAGTGCAAAAATAAATATTTTGATGCCTAGAAATTCAGATTTGACCTAATCAGTGACTCATTCACCCTAGGGCGAATGGGTCCTAGATTATGGTTTTGAAATAATTTTTTATAGATTTTTTAAGTGCTTTTAAGTGGTTTTCAGATTTAGGTTTGTTACAACAAGTTTCAGTTTGATTTTTTGTAGAATGCAATGTGAAATGTAATTGTAAAATGTGACAAAATTATAACCTAGAAGACCTAGTTTGATATGCAATTTTGTTTCAATTTTCAAATGCAATTTAATATGATGTAAATGATATGTAGGATGGCTGATTTTTTTGTATTTTTAAAATTTGAAGAATGCAAAATATGCAATCCCAAAACCTTTAACGAGATGCAAAGTTGAATGCAAATTAGACACCCTAAATGAGACCTATTTCAATGCAAATGAATGCAAGATCTAAATCTAGGATGAAATAGGACTCCGAAATTAGAAAATGAAATGATCAAAGGTCGGGTTCACCATAATGAAACATGGAAAAATAGGTTCACCAAAATGAAAACTATGATGCACCTATTCTTTTAAATTTCATTGAATGTGTAAGCTATAATATGCAAATGAGAAACATACATTAAATCTAATTGAAATAGTGATGAAAAGGGAGATCTGAAAAGGGTCAAATGTTGTGTACCTTTCACCAAAGTTTATTTTTCAAACCTCATTGAGGACTCATTTTCGCTATGGTGAATGGGTCTTGGCTAGGGCTCTGAAAATTTTATTTTTAGATTCTCTTCTATTGTGTCTGCACTTCTAGTTTCTCAATTCTCACTGTCGGACAATCGAAAATAAATTTTGTAGAGGAGTTTATGTGGTATGAAAAATTTTCTTGCAACTTTGACAACTTTTGAACTTTCTTCAATTTTTCTCTTCAAATGATTTTCAACCTAAAATCTACAATCACACATCAAAGGGAGAAAAAAATTGTTTTTTAGGGAATGGGGGTTTCCTTGGTCAAACCTCATTTTGGTAATTAAACCTTGAAATGAATGAAAGCATAAAGGAATGATGAATGAAAATGAATATGTAACATGAGCCAAACCTTAATTGAAACCTTGGATTACAAATCTACAATCTAGCATGAAGTGGCCTTAATGAATGTAGATCTTGATCACGAACTTTGATGTGAAACAATGCCTTTGATCTGCTTGATTAGATCTTGAACACTACATCAACATATTAGCTCAAACAACATGAATGATGCAATACATCTTTGACATGACAAATGGAATCTTGATTATTGCAATAATCTTCTTCAGATTTATCCTTGAATGCCTTAGAAATTGCTCTTGAATGCTCTCTTGATCATAAGTTTTCTATTAGGATGCTTGCATAAAAAATCTTAAGTCTTAGGATGAAATTAGTGAAATGAACTTGTATTTATACATATCTTATCATTAATTCTCGAAATTCAAATATCACAAGCCAACATTGAATTATGGATTTCAGATCATTAAAATACCACCAAAAACATATTTCAAAGAGGGTTCCTAGGTCTAAGTGAGGACCCATTCGACATGTGACGAATGGGTCCTAGACCACTTACCTAGGACACACATCAGACACAATGAAATTTTATACATAAAAATAGGGTCCTAGGACTAAGTGAGGACCCATTTTTCATGTGGTGAATGGGTCCTAGGTCACCTACCTAGGATAGACAACTTCCAAAATTAAGTGTTGTGTAATGAAATTTATGAATGCCAAGTTTTATCCCTTGGAAATTACATTTAATTAGGCTTGGATTTGAATTAAGGGGGAAAATTGAGGAAAATTAATCTCAATCAATTAATAAAGCCCTAGATTTATGGGAAAGTGTAAAGGTACACTTTACAACACCTTAAATAAAACACAATTAAGTTCATTTAGTTTAAAAGAGCCCTAAAATTAATGTGAATATGAAAAAAATATATTACAACACTAAATTAAGGCAACATTAGGCTCATTTTATTATTAATTATTTCCAAATTAAGCGAGAAAAAGGGATACTTTTTCCATTACTACAATTACAAATACTCAAAATGGAGGCATATGATAAAATTATAATTTTGAAATATTTGAAGAAAGATTAATAACACCATCATGTAGTTCTAAAAAAATAGGTGCTAGCAAGGTCAAAGCACCAAAACCTACATCAAGAAACCACATAGGACTTGTGGAACCTAAGGCCTACATAGGGGGATTAGAAAGAGGTGTCCTATAAGGGCCACATCTCTCTAAGAGACAATGTATAAATGTGTGTATATAGTAGATGCCAAATATATAGAAGTACAAAGAGAATGGTAAATACAGAGTAGAGACTAAGACCTACCTTTGTAACTATTATCTATTAATATATATATGGAGATATAAGGATTGATCAATATATATATGTTATGAATGAATGCGATTCTTATTTAAGTTACATATGGAATGCATTTAGATATAGTTTTTTCTTTTGCAACTGCTCTTTTCTCTGACTATATCCCTTGGGGTATAAAAATCTACATAAGAGATATTAGGGTAAAGATCTCCAGACTATAATTCCCCTCTTTGTCTTTCTAGGATTGGTTCCATTTTTGAGACACTAGAGAGAATAGTGAAGAATATATAGGGTAGGAAAAAAATAGTAGTGGAAGAAAAGAGAATAGTTAACAATAGTCAATCAAAAGAGATAAATTTTTACAAATATACAAACATAACCCTTAGGTACCACCCTTGTGAGAGGGGGTACACACTTAAGGGATGAAAAATGGGAAGGCAAAGGGATTTGAGAAGATCCCTAAAAGGATGTGACTATTCAAAATTTAAAATAAATTTGGGATATATAAAGATTATTGAAAATACATATAAAAAAGATGCATAGAAAAAGAAAACAACAAAAGGAAAAGAGAGCTTATTGAAAGAATTATGTTGAAAATGGAGATAAACACAAAAGAAAGAGGGTTGAAAGAAACCTACGATTGATAGGAAAGGTACTACAAAAGAATGAAATAAGCATAAAATAATGAAAGGGAACAAGCCAAAGTGTTCACGGTAGAGATTATGAGGGTGCTCTTGAGTGCACCATTGTGGGTGCAACCAAAGATAGGAGAAAGGATATAATACAAATAGGAAGCTTTAATATGGGTAGGATAAGTAAAATCATACATAATATTGAAGGATAAATCAAGGATTATGGAAAAACTAAAAAAAATAGAGCAAGAAGTTATAAAAATTATGACACCACCAATAACCAGAATGTTAAGTACTTATCCAAAGTGGGAAAACATTAAATTAAGGATAGATGACAATTGGCTACCAATAGTTACTCCTCTTCAAAATCTCTAAACAATAATAGTTGATGCAAAATACTTATATGAGTTGGTAAGTAGAAGTGTTGTAAAAATACGAGGAGAGAATGTGGTAGGAAATAAATCAGATCCTATGCATTTAACATGTAATAAAAAGATACCATTAACTAATCAAATTCCATTTATCAATAAAATAAAATCTCTGAGTAAAAAAATATATTTTGGAAAGACACAACCTTTGGACTAGGAGTCGCCCTTAAATTCCATTAGTGTGAAGTCGAAGAATTTTCAAAGAAGTGGTAGAGAAGACATTAAGTATTTTAGAGACAATAAAGAGAGAAGTAAAGGAAATTAATGTAGTAACCTTGGGGACACAATACTTTAATATCAACTTGGGAGATACAGATAGCAACAGTGAAGAATAATAAAACATGAATACCTCTAGGAAGTTACTTGTTTTTAGAAAAGATACCAATGAAGTCGCATAATGTATTTTTGTCTTGGAATCAATGTGGAAAAGAAAAACATAAATAGGGACAACACTAAACTATTCAATTTAATTTATACCTTACAAAGTGATGACCTAAAATGGTATTGCAAGACTTATCCCACAAACAATAAGGTATGGGATATAGTTAAATGAGAATTCCTAGAAATTTTTAAATCCCCAAAATTACCAATCGAAGGGGTAAGTAAACTAAGAGAACTCACATAGAATGAAGATGAAACAATAACATAATTTGATAAGAGATTCAAATAAATAACAATGAGATTGGAAGAGTTATTAACTAAAAAAATAAAATTGAATGGTTTATATCAAGAGTGACACCATAAATTATAATGGGCCTAGATGGAAGAGACTTCAATATATATTTAAAATTTGTAAATTTGGCGTGTTAGATAGAAAATAAATCTTAGAGAAAAATTGAGAAAGAGAGAAAGAAGAAATATAAATATTATGATTGGAAGTTGAGAAACTAATACTCAATTAAGATATTAAATGGAAAAACAAGATATCCTTCCACAAAGACCCAATAAATGGTGTGCATATTGTGCTTGAGAAGGTCACTTGTGGAATGCATGCCCAAAAGAAATAGGAGAAAACAAGGTAAATACATTAAGAGTAGACCTAGAAGCACCACTTAAAAATATTAACTTGGTTTATTATGGAGTCTACTGTGAATGGGATGAACATGACATAGAAGATTTCCCATCTCAACTATTTCAATTAAGAGAAGAGCCAAATCTAGGAAATTATAATGAGGAAAGAGGAATGACATATGTAAAAGGATTGGGGGAAAGACCACTTTACATATAATACCATGGATATAGAATTCAAAATGTCAAAACTAGAGAAATATAAACACCATACAAAAACAAAAAAATCAAGGATAATATAGTAATAGAGGCTAATTTAGAGGATATAGGGGTTGAATTAGAGGAAGAAGAAGACATATGTCATATGTTTCAATTTCCGTAAGCAGGGTCACTTCACAAATGAATGTTTGGGATATAACAAAAAATAATGTGGATTTTTTAGAAGTACTAAGCATGATATATACAATTGTGATAAAGCACAAATATATTATAAGAATGTGGCACCACAATCAAAAAGTGATGAAATCAAAAACTTAAATCTATCTAGAGGAGCAAGAATCCTAAGAGTAGTAAAAGAACTAGATCAAATAACTAGGAGATGCCAACAAGCAGAGTGAATTTAATTTGAGACTACTGAGACTAGTAGCTTCAGAGAAGGATATCATACCCATAAAAAAATAAGAAATAAGAATAAAATAAATAAGAAGTTGTTACTAGACAAGTCCCACAAATATCACATATAAAAGATACACAAACTATAATGGCGTGAATTTGCACCTCCTGAAAATTCGCCATTTACACCCCTTACCTTAGAAAAATCAAACCCGATGATGCTATTCCACATCCTCCATCTTCTCTCCATCCATTTGGTACTTGTCTATAATGTTGGTGGGGGAATTTCTGTCGGGGATGCGAGTGTGATGCGTAGACGTCAGTGCAATGTGCTACCATTCTGATAGGATTCCCACCTCTGGAATCTACAGAGGCATTACACTTCTCCATTGGTGATGAAGCATAAAACCTTTGCCCCTCCAATCGACCTTGAATGACTCTTTTGGCTCCCATTTTATCTTCAAAAAACTATCCCATTCATTCAATTCATCTTCTCTACACACTCATTCGAGCTTCTTCACAGTTCTTCACAGTTCTTGATCTTCTTGAGAATTCTACACACTTCATTCATAACATTTTAACCATATTTGAAGCTCCAAGTTGGCTCTCTACTGGTTTTACTCCTCTGATTGTTGTGACAACATTGGTATTCGCAAGCTTGCTAGCTCACATCTTCCTTCACGTGCCTAGATATAATCCTTTTGGGAAGGTGATATCCATTCATTTAGCATTGTTGTATTGTTTTCGTTGCATATTGTTAGTATATCACATAGTACTTCCATTTCAATTATTTCTTTATCACAATTTCTCTATCGTTGCTATTCTGGCTATCTATGGAGGTGGGAACACTGAAATAGGGGTTTGACTATGGCATGCCCCAAAACAACCCTAAATTTTTCCTTGTTTTTGTGTGTGTAGGTATTTCGTTTGCATGGAGCTTGCGAGAGGTTGGACCGACTGTAAGTTGGATTTCTACTATCCTTGCTCATAATTTTGTTCATAATTAGTTTATTTATCAAATTAAAGTATTCTTCTTGTTATTTAAGTTGTTTTATGTTTTTTGTCACTATCTCAAACTACACTTTGTCAGGTTGATAGTAAGTTTTTCTAAGTTCTTAGACTATACTTTGCATTCTTTTTCCATATGGATGCCAACACCCAACTAGGATGGTAACACACCGATCTATCATCTGTCTTCTACGTTGGAGTCCTTTGGTAGAGAGTTGCCTAAGTTACAATCTGGACTCTAGAAACCCACTCACCTGACTTCCTAAACTCTTGGGTTGACCAAAGGAAAGTGAAAGACTAGTTTTCCTTCCTTTTCACCCCCTCAAACATCAAACCCATCTTAAACAATCCTTTAGCATGAGGTAGATTAGGGTAGTTGATTGTTATAGACCCTCCCATGACCTAGGGTCTTGAGCAGTCAGTCCCCCTCCTCTACATTTTGGTGAAACCAACGTGAAAACACCTTCCCCCAAAAAAATTTCACCCCATTTCATACTGTCAAGGTGATATGTTGGCCTTCAGTTGACTTGTCTATATCTCTATTTAAAAATGTACCTTCTATCTCTTTCCATCTTTGTTAAGAAACTTCAAGAAGTTCTCTTACAAGCATGTAAAAGTAAGTTCTCTCCTTTCTTATTATTCTTTGTTGATCCCTCTCCTAAAGTTTCTTCTAAGGATATTTTGGCACAAGAGGATGAAATCATTGATGATTTTCTTAACGTTACTCTACCTTCTCTTCATTCCAATGTACTCTCTTCTAGAGATGTTTCATTCATGAAGGATGAATCTCATCTTTGTTCTGATGCACTCTCTTCCAAAGATGATGCATTAGTGAATGATGAAGTTCCTCTCACATTGGATCCTCCAAGGATAGATGTTGATCATATTTCTTCAAATGATTCTTCTACAAGTTGTAATGAATCTGTAAATATATGTCTCTATCGCCCCTCAAAGGCCTAAGACACCTATTAATTATCTGACTCTAGCTAGTCCTTATCCTAAAAGGATTTTTTCTATTAATGGTGTTCCATTTTATAGTGATTCTCCTTATCTTTCTAAGTCTCCCTCTTATAGAGTGGTAGCCCATACTTATAATACTAGAAATAATAAATTAAATGCTAATCAGCCTACTTCTTTACCACCTTCTCAGCCAAGCCCTCCTCAAGCACCTAGACCCACAACTAAAGCACCTAGTGATTACAATCTTCTCATGCAACTTTGTGTTAGTTTGACTAAGATCTCAATGTGGTAATTGCTTTAGTTTGCTCCATTTTATCAAGGTATGCTTCAAGAATCCTTGCAAAAGATCCTCTTTCCTTTTTTTGATGGGTCGGTAGATGTTAATTCATTGATAGCTCATATTGGTGCGGATTCATCGAATATTACATTCTATCCATAGGAACTCTCTCCTCTGTAAGTATAGAAGAAAGCGGACCCTCCAATGATCATAGTAAAAATTAATAATATCGACATTAGACATACTCTCATTGACGTCAGTTTGACGGTCAATGTATGTAGCATTGATCTGTTTCCTAAAATCAAAATTGATTAATCTTCTCTTTTTTCTACTTCTCTTGTTATTCGTGGGTTTGATAATGTCGATCGACAAGCTCTAGGTATGATAGTCTTTCCTTTGAGGTTGAGGCCTATTACCATGCCCACCCTCGTATATGTTATGTCAAAAAATTTACCATATAATCTACTCCTCGGTAGACCGTGGATTCATACTATGAGTGTAGTCCCATCTACCTAGCATAAATTTATTAAATTTGTTCATAATAATCAAGTAGTCATAGTCAGAGCCGACCTTGATGTCGTACACTTATGTGAGATGGTAAATGTCGGTCAGGCTTTGGTTGTGCCTACTCTTATCCCTTCAGTGTCTTCTAGTGTATTGATGTCTACTCTAGTGGTATCTATTACAAAGGACACACTTGAGGTAGATGTCCCTAAAGAAGATCCTTCTGAAGAAAGAAATCCTAAGTTTACTCCTTCTACCTCTTCTCAAGAGAATGCATGTCTTGGTGATGATTGATGTTCTTTAGACTTTATAGAATCCTTCATTAGAGAATATAAATTCAACCCAATCCACTTGGACCTTCCGATAACATCATCCAAACCCACTATCAAAGATGATTATTCTTTTGCATCACGGGATAATGTGAACACAAATTATAATGTTCTTAATGTTGATCCTTCCCCTTTTGAGGAAGATGATCACACCTATGTTAAAGAGACTAATGTTGGTAGTTCTATCAAGAAGGTTGATGGTGATCTCGTAGAGGTGCATAATCCCCATTTCTGGAATAATTCTCTCTATGAAGATCCTCCTCCTTCTCAAGATTGCAAACATGTTATGGCCATGGTTTTTAACTTGTGTCTAAATATGGCTATGGCCGTAAAGGTGTGGGAATAATGAACAAGGCATTCAGGTCCCTATAGAATGTGTACCTCATAAGCGTAATTTGGGCCTTGGTTTTTTGAATGAACAGTCTAAATAGAAACCATGATTGAATGTTGACATGATTTCTGCTCAACCTTGTTCTCTTGAATTGATTCATCTGTCATTATTTTTTCATCTTCATTTCCTCTGCTTGTGAATAATCAAGCTTTTCTCCACAAGAGAAAGGGTTGCTTCTTGATCCTCATTCTTAATTTGAGCAAGAGCATATTTTGTTGAGGCTTCTAAAAGCCCACCTGATTACTCTTCCTCCTCTTACACATAATAAATTTCATAAAAATGATAAAGAAAAACGTTCTTTCTATGCATGCCATCGAGTGCCTAACCATTTCACTACTGAATGTAAGGCCTTGAAGGATAAAATACAACTTTATGATTTTGGTGCCATCAAACTCCCGTTTGTTGATGCACCTATCTTTTCTTCGCATGAAAATTGATATCGAGGTCTAACTCTATCTTGTCCATTTTAAGCATCTTCTCATGAGCTTCTTACACCTCCCTTCTATTGTGTTGTTGCCTACTATGTGGTAGTTGTAGCTTTACTTGCTCATTGTCATTTATGTCCGTACACTATTGTGTGTTACCATAATTTTTGGTGGTAGCGACAAAATAGTATCTTGCATGATTTTCCTCGCTGCTATGCTAGGGGTAGTGATAGCTTGTTCTAGAGATGTGTGTCCTTCTTAAGGACCCCCTCTCTTCTCTCTATCTTTCAATTGGAGTTTTCCTTTGAATGGGCCCCTTTGTGTCTTGAAGGGTTCCTTGCCAAAGGAACCCCCTTTGAAAGCTTCTCCTTCAAATGAAATCATTGAAATCTAGCTTGAGGGTAGCCTGACTAGACCTGTCTTATATCTTAGTGTCTAGCTTGGGTAGCCCGAATAGAGCTATCTTTTTTGTGACTATCCTACAACACAACTTGTAGTAGCCATAGGATTATCTAATCGGTATTGCTCTGCAGGACCGAAAACCCATAGAGCTTCTTTGCATCAAGCTTGCCTTGTAGGACTGAGCACTTGTGAGGACCAATCAGACTCTATAGAGCCTTTCACATTTGTCCCCTAGTACTGAGAACCTGTGGCACCTCCTTTGTAGGATCAAGCACCTATAAAGCGCTTTCTCTCTGGAGGACCGAGCACCTATAGAGCCTTTTGTTCACCTTCTGTAGGTCCGAGCGCCTACAACTTTTGTTCAAATCTCTACAAGACCGAGTACCTATGGATCCATCTCTTCTCTTATCAATTATGTATACTAGATTGAAGACTTTCATTTTATTCATCCTAAGTATATACCTCTTTCTCTCTTTGACATTGACTGCTTCCCTGACTTTTGGGTTTCATTCTTCTCTTCATTTAATAATTCTTCTATGTATTATTTCTTAATTTAGGGATCACACATAGTACTAAGACAACCTTCTACATCAAGGTCTCTTTCACTTTGCTAACTCAACTCCTTTAGTTTTTTATGTGCCTTTGTGTGTGTGTTATTCATGTATATGTGCTAACCCCATGATGTAATGACTTTTTATGTTCTAACCTTATTGTCTTGTGTAGCTCTTTCTTGTCTAATGTGTTTGTTTTGAAGGTCTTCAACCTAGGGGCATGCTTCCTTGGTTCAAAGAGTCTCCTGCTTCCTCTACAATATCCTTTTGGTATCATAATGTTATTTATGTTTAGTATATTCCCTTTAGTATGCATATTAGTGTAGATTCATATGCCCACTAAAGTTGGGGAAAAATGTAATGTCATAAAATTACACCCCTTACAATTTTACATACATTCTTGTATCCACTTTAGTGTTCACTCCCTTAGCATTTGTGTAGATTATTTTAGCCCTTGCATCAGAATTTTCCCCTCTCAAGATGCTCAGGACCCCTTTTCAGTAGCTACCTTTGCGCATGAGCTTTACATCAAAACCTTGCGCTTTTCCCATTCTTGTCATTTTTTAGTGTAATGTGTTTGGACATTAGCATGAGGTGTGGACATCTGCATGCCATGCTAGAATCTTGTGACATTTAAATGTTAAAACAACTGCTTTCGAGTGCCTTGCCACTTGTCAGCTACTTTTGTCGGTTGTAACGACCCAAGATGCCTTGTAACAACTCGAGAAGCTTCTTTTCCATTCTCTTCTCTCTTTAAATGCTATCTTTTCAATTCATTTGGCCTTCTTGGATTCTATCTTAAAATATCTTCTCCTTTCTTGGAAATTCTCTTCTCACTCTCTGAAACTTGCATACCTCTCTATAGCTTTCTACAACAACCTCAAGCTCTAAAGTTCTTACAATGCTCTTTCTAACTCTCTTGGCTCTTTATCTTTCTCTTTCTCTCTTTGGCTTCCTCAAGCCTCATAGATGATATCTATCTTGTGCCTTGTATCTTTGAGAATCTTGGGATTTATCACATCCCCTATCTATTGCATCTCTATTTCATGATATGAATTCTCCTCCTTGAGAGGGGATTTCTTTTATCACTCTTTTGTTCATTTCATTTTTTCTTATTATTTCCCTCTATCTATTTGGTTGTTTATGGAGGTGGGAACATCGAAATGGGGGTTTAACTGAGGCAAGCCCCTAAACAACCCCAACATTTTTCCCTCGGTCTTATGTATGCAGGTATTGAAGATATTTACTTCTTAGAGGCTTCACTTCTTGGGTTATTATAAGCATTCTCTTCCTCTCATTCTCTCACTCTATCATTTATGTTTTAATTACTTTATTTTACTCTATTGCTTTCCCGCATTATAGAAGTTCTTAGTAATTTGATTTCTAGTAGTCACTTTGTTGTTTTATGTGATATTCTCTATTTTTGGTCCATATGGTATGCTAGCACGCCTCTAGGATGACAGTATGCCATGTTGTAGTATGTATATCACGCTTCCATCCTTTGTTGAAAACTTGATAGTTTGTCTAGAGAACCTTTATGACCTACTCTTTCTAATTCTAGAACTCTCATTTTTGGTTGTTGAGGTAGTTTAGGGTAGTTTGTTCCCTAGGAATCTCTTGAGAAGAAAGAGACTCGTGAGTAGTGAATCCCCCTTTTCTACACAACCATTGAGGAAGAAAGCACTACATACAAAGAAGAATTCCACCAAACCAAACAACATCATGACTAGATAGTAGAACCAACAAAGAAAATTGTTACTAAGGAATGCCATAAAGAAGGAAAATAAAATGACTTCTCCAAACAAGAGGTGGGAATACTAAAACAACTCATAAAAATGTCAAAACATTCTAAACCTATTAGAAAAACTAAAATAGTTTTACAAATACTAGATGAAACATAAATCTCGATCACCACAGATAAGAGCAATAGGGAATAATGGCAAGCAATGGAAAACTAGACCCATCATGATTGCTATTAACATAAACCATAATAAAATTAAAAATATGATGGTATATGAAGGATCTAACATAAATATGCTCCCTAAAAGAGTTTGTGAACAACTAAGGAAGCCTAAACTTGAAAAAATAACCTTTAACATTAGCCTAATAGATGGTACTAGGATGAAAACCTTAGGAACTTGGAGATAGGTAGAAGTAAGTGTGATAAGAGTAAGAAAATTTGTAGACTTTGAGGTAGTTTCCATCAAAGAAACTTTTGATTCATTAATACATTACTTGGACTAAGATGGTTTGTCAAAAAAAATGGAATTTTAGACTCAAGAAAAGAAGAAATATCATTTTCAAATGAAGAAACAATAGTTCACATTCCCCTAGCGAAAATTCCAAATGAATCTTACACAAAGGAAGTAAACAAAGAAGAATATCATAACTCTAATAATAAAAATATTTACACAATATACAAGTTACCACTAAATGAAACTTTTGAAGAACCTAAACTAGAAGGGGAAGTCAAAATAGAGCGAAATGCTTACATTATAGACATCGAAGAGGCATTAGGTACATGGATGCAAGAAGAACCAAAACTTCACTCCCGGAGGATCGCTGGATTTTGAAGGATATTTATGATAAGAAGGATATCAGAGGATGTTTTTCATTCCATCAAAAATATAAATAATAAACCAAATAATTCTTATGAAAAATTCAGAGATTATGAGGATAACGTAGCTAGTAGATTCCGCTAAATAAATTATATATCACGAGGAATTTTTCTTATCAAACTCCCTAAGTACATTCATGTGTAGGGGACCTACTATCATATATTACATAAATAGAACAAATATTCAATAATGAGGAACTAAGGCTTGACATATTATAACACACTTATTTGTAACACTGCAAGATGGTGCAATATACATAAGGATAAACCTACCAAATGGGAGATATTTAAAATCCTAATAAAAATAAGATACCTACTAGATGAAGGAGAATGAATGCATATACCAAAGTATAATGGTGATATATTACCAGAGAATCACTTAAACACTTGTATTGAAAGGGGGGAAACAAGGAGTGAGCATGATAAACAATTATACATTCAACTATTTTACTATACAATCATAGTATTTTCCTAGACATGGTATATCAACCAAGAAAGAAGAGGAGAAATTAAATCTGTTATTACCCTACCCCTATAGTGTGTATAATGTTATGAGTAATCGGCTTATGGCTACCTTAACTCTTAATTAAGTAATATTAACATTATTATATTGTTATTTAGTTATTTAGGTTGGCCTAAGGCTTATATAGGGTTATCTATGTCAACCTAGGTGATATCCTAGGCATAAGAATACCATATATATGAGGTATAGGTAGGTTATTATCATCATGTTGAGTATTATGTTATTGGTGAAGACTATTAGAGGTATCCCCCTCGAAGAGGATTAGGATGTTTCATCCTCAAAGTGGCATATTATTATCTAGTATTTTCAACATATTCCTATTATATTCTTCTATTATGCAAGTTATTCCATAACAAGTGGTATCAAAGCATGATCTTGGCACTATGATAAGACATTTTTTTTCAAATTTGGAGGTCATTTTGTAAAAAACATATCTCCCAAATTTTGGAAAAAATTTGTTTGTTTTTTAAAGTGTTTTTGAAGAGCATATTTAAGAAACTGCAATCTATATTTCAAAGGAATTAGAATAGAATTGAGTAATTTGTTATAAAATTAGGGTTTCTAACCAATTTATTTGGAAATAACATATCTTCCAAATATTGTTGAATTTTTTCATCGTTTTTATTGGGTTTTTGAAGAAGTAATAGAGGAGCTTATAATAAAAAAATAGAGTAATTGGAGCATAATTAAGGGTTTCTAATAAATTCACTCTCAAGGTTGCAAAACACCTAATTGTTGGGATATTTTTCTAGGAAAGTGCAACCTAGGCCTTGGCAAGTTACAAAAAAAATTAGAGTATTTTGACTTCATTGGTTTGATTTATTGCAAAATTATCTTTCTAGAACTTCTTCACAACAAAAAGTAGCCACTAAAAAGAAGAAAAAGAAAAATAACAAGAAAAAAGAACAAGGGAAAGAGAAAGATAAAGAATAAGAATAATAGCACAAACAAGAGCATGAATAAGGAGAATAACAATGACCACCACTAGAAGCAGAAGCGGAAGTAAAAAAGGAGATGAAGAAGAAAAAGAAAAGGTTAGCATTAAGGACAATGCTTTTGTAAAGAGGAGGGCAATGTTATTCCCCTACCCCTATACTGTTTATAGTATTATGAGTAGTCATATTGTAGCTACCTTACCTCTTAATTAATTCATATTATCATTATTATATTGTTATATAATTATTTAGGTCGACCTAAGGCTTGTATAAGGATATCTAGTCGGCCTATGTGTTATCCTAGGCATAAGTTGTTGGAGTAAATAGGTCATTACTTGATAATTAATTAATCATTAATTAATTATTAGATACATTTTTACTTTAAATACTTAAGTTAAACTTAGGAGTTGCTTTTGTATACTAAATTGAGCTAAATATAGGTCAAGTTGTCTCATTGCACTTGTCACAATATAATAAAATCCTCATCTAGGGTTTTTTTTATGCCCTTATAATCATTCACCTTCATTGTAATCAATCATTTAGGTTATTGCATCAATAAAATTTCTCAGGTTGTTGAGCACATCATATTTCTTAGATCTCTCTTTTGTGAAAGGATAATTTCTTGTGAGTGATTTTTGGGATTTGTGGGGTTCAATCATCAACTCCAACATGGTATGAGAGCTTCAAATTTGCAGCCTCTTATTCAAAATTTGAGGGATCTAGCCATGAGTGAATTTTTGGTGCATCTTAGACAAAAATGAACATTCCCATTACATCCAGAGTGACCAAAAACCTAAAGATTGACTATTGTTTCATGAAAATCTAAAAATTTGAAATCTAGGCAAGATTTTTAGGGGGCACATTTTTTGAGGTCAAATTTCTATACAGTCATACATAATCTATATGGTGTACGGATCCATATGTTGTACTATGCCTATAGGTATAGTCTCCATTAATACACTCCTACATAGCCATCATATAAAATTTGGTGCGAGTTTATTAAAAAAATTGGTGAAAATAAAAAATAGCAGAAAAACCAATAAAAATCTATTAGATTTGAAAATTGGTACTGAATACTTTTGAATATTCTCGAGAACATTCTTTATCTTTGCAATGATCATCCACCAGCCCTACACAACTTATCCACCGCTCATTCACTATTCATCTAAGTGGCGTCGCTCATATCATCACTCTGCCACCTCCTTTGACCCTCTATGGTGGTCACATTGGTGACCATGCACTAGCATTCCCAACCCCCTAGTTGCCAATACAACCAAGGGTTTCTTTTTTCCCCCTAATTTTCCCTAGAGGGAAAATTGTGCAAATTTTGGTAAATCAGATATATCTTGGTGGTGCAATCATGGAGGGAGGGTCCAAAAAGAACTATCCAATAGTGCAACTTAGAGTCAACATAGTAGAAATAACACAAGATATTGATAAAAAAACATAAACTTTCATTGATTCAATGATTGGAAGTCTTACATGCATCATATGAAAAACAATTAGGGCTCACAGGTCTGCCACAAAGGGTATTCCAACATTACAACTAGTGCAAGGCCTTAATACAATCCACAACCTCGAAGGCTGGATTGAATTGCACACTATTTCTAATGATCTAGTTGATTTAATATTGAATGAATACTTTCAAAGGATTACAAATGATCTTAAATATGAATCTCTAGCTCCAATAATAGTCTATGTCGGCCTAAAGGGTTTATAAACCCCAAGGAATGATAAAAAATGTAGGTCGGATTTAAAACAAGAAAGATAATCCTTCATGAGATGAAACAAATTTCGGATCTCCAAGAAATATCCTCTTGTACCCAAAATGCTTGTATGATCCATTAAGCTTCACACACTCTAGAATAGGTCTGCATAATGAATATTGGACTAGGTTAGCCCCAAATGCTCTAACTAAGAATGATAGTGAAATTCTAAGAGAGATAACTTTCTAAAAATGAATGCAATCAACCTAAAATATGGATATGATGTAGATGACCTTGTGTAGATTCTATATCCTACTCTGTGAGCTGAGAAATCATAATGCAATGAAATGTAGAATGAAATGATGAAACTGCTACAAACTGAAATGAAAGAAAATATTTTTTGGTTGATACAGGATTGCTTTACAATCAGAGATGCTCTTGCATCAGACGTTGGAGGTTAGAAGAAAAGTGAATCCCTCAATTTCCAAGGGCTAGAGGAAAACCAAAGTGGTTCACCTCATCTAGATAAATCCATGATGAATCCTCCACTGGTATGCCTTTCCACTTTAGTAAATATTCCTTGTACTGCATGTTCCTAGTGCTCCTATCACTTTTGGTATCCAAAATCTGCTCAATCTCCTCTGGTGGTTGATGTGGTAACTGCTCCTTCAAATCAACTTATGTGTCACTTCCACTTGATTGTCCTTCATGGTACTCATATATGCCTACAAGATTAAAAATAGGTGATATACCAAGTGTCTCTGGTAACTCCACTTCATATGTATTTTTGGAATTAAACTTCCTTAGAATCTTACATGGTCTAAACCTCCTCATTTTCAGCTTATTATATTTTCCCACTAGAAACCTTTCCTTCCTAAGGTATACCATAACTTCATCTCCAACATGAAATTACTTATGTCTCCTTTTCTCATTTTCCTTCTCCTTGTACTTGTTATTCATGTCTTCCAAGTGTTTCCAGACTTGACTATGCAATGTCTCCATGATTCCTACAAACTCTTATGCCTCTGCACTTCTCTTTTTCTCTATACTGATGTCTCTAAGCTTTGCAACTCATCTAGCATGTACTCTGGTCACAATCTCAAATGGTATCTTCCCTATACTTTGGTTTACTAAATTATTGTATGCAAACTCTGCTTGTGGTAGGAATATATCCCAATTTCCTACCTTATCTCCAACCAAACATCTCAACAAGTTACCCAAACTCCTGTTCACTACCTTTGTTTGTCCATTTGTTTGTGGGTGATATGTTGAACTCAATTTCAAGTCTATCTTCATCTTCTTCCACAATGTCCTCCAAAAATATCCAATGAACTTGGTTTCTTTGTCTAAAACTATACTCTTAGTTAATCCATACAATCTCACAATCTCCTTGAAAAATAGGTCAGCAACATGCACAACATCATTAGTCTTCTTGCAAGGAATGAAATGTGCCATCTTAGTAAATATGTCCACTATCACCATTATAGAATCACACCCTCTCCGTGTTCTTGGTAGTCCCAATATGGAATCCATACTTATATCTTCCTAAGGTCTCTCTGGTATTGTCGAAGGTTCGTACACTCCACTATTCTAACTACTCCCTTTTGCTACTTGAAAAATTGTACAATTCTAGACATATTTCCTAACATCTGTATATTTTTAATAAAAAATAGTGTTCACTCACCAAAGTTATTGACTTATCATATCCAAAATGACTTTCTATTCCTCCACTATGCTTCTCCTTAATTAGATTCTCCCTCATTGAACCCTACAGAATGCACAACTGATTTCCCTTGAACAACAAATCCTCTTGAATAAAATAGTCCAACGATTAGTTCTAGTTTGTTACTACTAGCTCTTTACATGCTCTCCAAGCTTCAACAAAATCTGGATCATCTTTATACCTGTGCTTCAGTTCCTAAAAATCCAAATACTTCTACTCTCATCTCTATCAGCAAATTCCTTCTTTTTCTAAATGCATTTGTAACTTTGTTTGAATTTCCACTCCTATGCTTCAATACAAATGTATAACTTTGCAAGAACTCAACCCATCTCATATGCCTTTGATTCAACTTCCCTTGAGTGTTCAAAGACTACAAATCTTGATGGTCAGTATATAACAAAAATCCCTTAGGCAATAAGTAATGTCTCCACTTCTTCAAGGCTTGAACTATGACATAAAAATCTTGATCATAAACTAAACATCTTCTTCTAGCATCATTCAACTTCTCACTGAAATAAGCTACGGGTCTTCCTTCTTGACTCAACATTGCTCTTATTGCATTTCCACTTGCATCACAATCAACATGAAATACTTTGTCAAAATCAAGTAGTGCTAACACTAGTTGTTATGTCACCTTTTTCTTTAACAATATAAAACTTCTTTGTGTTTCAGATGTCCACTTAAATTATTTCCTATCTCCTCTCACTTTTTCAGTCATAGGTGTAAAAATTCTACTAAAGCTTCTGATAATATTTTGATAGAAACTAGGCAATCCATGGAATGATATTACCTCTCCAATATTCACCAATGTAGGCCAATCAAAAATTTCTCTAACCTTCTTAGGGTCCATCTTCAATCCTTCAGTAGAAATGACAAAACCCAAGTACACCACTTTGTCCTTGATATTAATCAACAACTTCTCCTCTCTCAAGCTTTGCAATACTTGTCTGATGTGCCACAAATTTTATTCTCTAGTCTTACTAAAAATTAAAATATCATCCAAGTAAACAATGAAAACATTACCCAAGAATCACTTCAGTACTTCATTCATCAACCTCATGAAAGTGTTAGGTGCATTGGTCAATCCAAAAGGCATCTCTAACCACTCATACAATCCTTCATTAATCTTAAATGGAATCTTCCATTCATCTCCTTCTCTAATTATGATTTGATGATACCCACTCTTTAGGTCAATCTTTGTGAAATATTTTGCTCCACTCAAACAGTCCATAATGTCATCCATCCTCAAAAATGGGAATCTATTCTTGATAGTGATCCTATTGATTTCTCTTGAGTCTAAACGCATTCTCCATTCTCCATCTTTATTTGGTGCAAGTACAACTGGTACCACATAGGGGCTTAAGATTTCTCTAATCAATCATTTCTTCAACAACTCTTGTATCTATTGGTTCAATTCTATATTCTTTTTTGGTGTCATTTTATGTGCTGCCTTGTTTGGAAAACTTACTCCAGGTATTAGATCTATATGATGATTGATACTATGGACTGGGGATAAACCATTTGGTACATTATTTGATATGATGTCTTCATACTCTATCAATAGTTCTGCTACTTTTATTTGTGGTGGGTCTTCATCCTTTAATGGCTCCAGAATACCACCCTTATTTGGAATCAAAACACATATTTTCATGCCTCAATCCATCCAAAAATTTCCTTACATCTACCAAAAATAGTCTAGAAATGCTACAAGCTTCACTTTTGTCCTCTTCCTCCAAAGGTATCAACGTCTTAATTCTATTTCCATTTGAAGTCATAGTATAGGTGTTCCTTCTTCCATCATGAATTTATTTCCTATCATATTGTCATGTCCTCCCTAACAGTAAATGCCATGCACCCATATGCATGATATCACATAATACTTCACCCTTATATGATCCTATATGAAATTTCACCAAAAACTGCTCATTCATAGTTATCTTATGCTCATCCTAAATCTATGCTATCCTATAGGGTTTGGATGTTTCAATCTCTTCAAGTTCAACTTGGTTACCATCTCTTCTGAAGCTAGATTAATTGTGCTACCACTATCAATGATAACTTTACATAAATTTCCTTTGGACTTATGTTTCATTCTGAACAAAATCTTTCTTTGTGGTGGTTCCTCAGTCACTTTTCATGCATCAAAGCTCTTCTCATTACCAATGATTCACCCTTCTCAATTTTTCCCACTGAATTAGGGGATTCAACAGGTTCTTCATCAACATAAGGTGCTCTTTTGGTATGCTCATTTCTCTTTTTGGTACTTCTATGATGACATTCAATGATTTGTGTCCTTCACATCCACACTTGAAATAGGTTCCTCTAAATAGTCTCTTCTCAAATCTTCCTTCATCTCTTCTATATCCATCATTGCGGTAGGAATTATTAACCCCTTTATCACTACAGTAGAAATCTCTATCTTATCTTCCTCTACAATATGAATTACAACCCTTCTCTTCACTATGGTAGGGTTTTCCATCTTTTTTTTTCTCTGCATAAGGTTTTCTTTCTCCAAATTGTGATACGCTTCTTTGGAATATTCCTCTTACACTTCTCTACCTTTGTTCAAACTTCTTGTTCATCTTTTCTTCTACCTTCAATACAAATTGTTATGCTTCTTCAACTGATTTCATCTTCACTAGGCTCAATTCTTCATGAATGCTTGTTCTTAGTCCATTGATGTACCTTGCCACTTTCTCTTTGCTCTCTTCACTATGTCCAGTCCTAATGGTAATCTTCTAGAATTCTTTACTGTACTCTTTCACATATCTCTCCCTTTTCCTCAGGTTCTACAATATTTTCAGCAATTCAATCTCATAATCAGTAGGTATGAATTGATTCTTCAATTTTGTCACCATCCTATCCCATTTTATGATTTTCTCCTTTCCTCTTCTATTTCTATCTAATTGAAATTCTTTCCACCATATAGTAGCATGTCCTTTCAACTTTGTTTTTACAAATCTCACTCTTTCTGGATCTTTGATTTCTTCATATTCAAAGTATCTTCCATATCATTGGTCCAATCAATCAATTCCTTGGGCTTTAAATTTCTCGTGTAATTTTGAATTTCAATTCTAGGTCATTTACCAATCTTTAAAATAGCTTTCAATATCTTCACTTGATCTAAATCTTATTGTCTTCATCTAGGGCTTCTTCATTTTGATTCGCAGCATGATCTAACTCATCATAGCTTTCATCCTCATGTCTAGGGTTTAGGCCTTTCCTTTGATCTTCTTCAACTGCATCTAATCGGACTTGCATTGCTCACATCATCTCTAACATCTCATCCATTCTTCCAGCAACATTCACTATAGTAGGAAATATTCTTGGCAAAATCCCTTTCCTTAGGTTTAGTGCAATTACCTCAATTCAGTGATCTGGCTATAAGGGTTTCAATTGCCTCACAGTCAACAATCGATTGAAAACACATGCAGTTTTCCTCAAATTAGCAATCTATTCACCACAAGGAATGCCTTCAGGACTCACAATCTCACACTAATACCACTTGGTGCAATCACGGATGGAGGGTCTCGAAAGAACTGTCCAATCATGTAGCTTAGAGTCAACACAACAAAAATAACACAAGATAATGATCATAAAACATGAAATTTCATTGATTTAATGACTAGAAGTATTACATGCATCATATGCAAAAATATTAGGGCTCACAAGCCTACCGCAAAGGGCATTACAACTAGCGCAAGGCCTTATTATAGTCCACAACCTCCAAGGCTAGATTGAATTGTGAAATATTTCTAATGATATACTTGATTGACTATTGAATGAATAGTTTCAAAGAATTACAAATGATCTTAAATATGAATGTCTAGCTCCAATAATGGCCTATGTCAGCCTTAAGGGTTTACAAACCCCAACAAAGGATCAAACGTGTAGGTTAGCCTTAAAACAAGAAAGATAATCCTTTGCGAGATGAAACATATTACGGATCTCCAAGAAATATTCTCTTAGACCAAAAATTCTTGTATGATGTTCCATTAAGCTTTGCATACTCTTAAATAGGTTTGCACAATGAATTCTAGACTAGGTCGGACTCAAATGCTTTGACTGAGAATGATAGTGAAATTCCGAGAGCGATAAATTTATGAAAATAAATGCAATCAACCTAAAATATGGATATCATGTAGATGCTATATCATACTCCATGAGCTAAGAAATGACATTATGATGAAATACATAATGAAATGATGAAACTACTACAAACCAAAATGAAAGAAAATATTTTCTTTTGGTTGATACAAGATTTCTTTACAACTAGGGATTCTCCTACATCACTTGGGCATCCCGACTCAATTTTTTATAGACTTCATATCATTAGAAATGTGGTTCCAATCCCGATCTATTATTGTAGGTAATTTTCTATTTTCTACTCTTGATTTATTCTACATGCCTCTAAATTTAGATCAATTTATTTTCGCTCAAGAGGGAATATTTAGTCTTCATAGATATCAGACCTATTTTTCTAGAAAATTAACCAGGTATATGTTGTTTCAATTAGATCTCAAGTTTTCCTTTTTTGGTTAATTTCTTGGAAAGTATACAAGCAGGTTAAATTTTTGGGATTAAAGGGGAACTTTTCTGGATTGAGGTGGTCTATACTTTTGTATCAATTCATTACTATACTTTTTAATCATGGACGCAACACATATTTCTCCACTCACTCCATATAAATACTATAGTTGGAAATCACAAATGGGGATACATCTGAAGAAATCAAGGTTATACAAAGTGACCATGGGTAAAAAACTTGAACCTCAAGTTGTTGTTGAGAAGATAAAGTGGTTTAATAGGGGTGATCAAGCTTTTGGAATATTATGCATGTCTATGTCTCCTGATCTTCTCTTTCATGTTGAATCTTGCACCACACCCAATCGGATCTAGACTCAATTAGATTCCTTGTTTGGGAAGTAAGATATTATGAGAGGTTTTTAGTTGGAGAATGTGCTTATCAACTTGACTCAATATTTTGGTAGTATTCAAGAATTCATCACCAAACTCAAGTCTCTTAGATTATAGTTGACATAGTGTGGTATTTAAAAATAGAACACACAGTTGATTCTTTCCATCCTTTCCAAGCTTGGTCTTGATTATTCAATTTTTGTTTCTACCTTTTATGCCATGGGAGATGCACTTGGTTCCAAATTCACTATGCCTTCACTTGATGATTTTTCTATCAATCACTTGAGAGCAATGAAAGTTGGTATAGATGGTCTCATTGAAGTCTTTCAAATCATAGATTGTTATTACATCACCAAGCACTCAAGATCTAAAGGCTTCAAATGACAGAGGAAAGAAACATAAACAAAAGGATTCCAAGTCACATGATCAAGCTAAGGAATCACATTCAAAAGATACCTTAGATTCTTCTTCCTCTTCTAAGAGGGACTCATCTAAGAAGGATCAACCAAAATATGCATATTGCACAAATATAAGACATGATGAGCATGAATGTTATACAAAGAAGATTGATGAACTAAATAATCTTGTATAAATGACAAATATTTAGTTTCCTTCATCCTATTCTTCCACTTTAGAACCTTCACAATTAGGGTTAGCCACCATGACATGTGGAGTAGATAATATGAAAGGTCATGCTCTCTTTGCACCCACCAATCTTTCATCCAACAAATGGCTTCTTGATTTAGGAGCCTCACATCACATGGTTGGATCTTCAGGTATGTTCTCTTCATATGAGCCTTGCACATTACCACATATAAATTTTACTAGGAAATGATCCATATATTTTTATGATGGTAGATTTCATGATGTACTTTGTGTCCCTTCGTTATCTTTTAATATCCTTTCCATCTATCAAATTGCACAAAGTGGGGTAGGTAATATCATAGAGTTCACACCTAATTTATTTCATATTAGAGACCTACACGATAGAGAGATTCTTGTAGTTGGGATAGTAGATTATGTCTCTTGATTGTATGACTTCTATCATTTTGCTCCAAGTGAGATAACACTACCATTGACTAGTCCTCACTCTCATGCATCTAGAGTGCACTAGATATCTAAGAAGTTTGGCCACTTGAACATATGTGTACTTCCATAATCCACCTTGGTTTATGAGACTTGTGCTAAGATTCCTCCTCCTACACCTCCTGCATCTTCAAAGATTAGTTCTTTTTAGCAGGATGTTTATAGTCTTTCAGTTTCCACTTTGTGGGATGACTACTTGCCAAACATTACAAAGTTATATATTGAGTCTTACATTGCAGATATTGGGGACACACTTGATTATATTCAATTACTCTTTGATGATAGTTATGGCCCCCACCATTCATCACATTATAATTTCCTTTGGAGGTTGTTCTATAGGTATCTTCATAGTTGTTTGGATTTTCTTCAGTCAAGATTTGAGTTCATTTGATTCAGACATGTGGGCCCTTGATAATTTCTCTATAAAATCCATCATGAGACCATTTATCCTAAGAGAGTATCTCCTATATGCACCATTGGATGTGTTTCTTCCTAAGGAGAGGAAAATTGTTTTACATTTTTGGATCATCTTAACATTCTTCTTCAAGCATTTACTTTTGGCAGAGGAAGCTATTCCTTCTAAGGGGATTCATTGTTTCATCCTTTCTCTGCTATGTGGGCATCTTGATTGTACCTATGTGACCAAAGCAACACTTGAGGGAAAATTTTGAGTCCTACATTTCTTTGTCACATGTATGATTTCATTTCTTTTATCTCTTTTGGAGAGGAGTTTTTCACATGAGGTTTTCTCCTTTTCTCCAATTATGAGAGATTTCAGTTGCTTGTTCATAGGTACCTCATTAGGCCTTATAGCTATGACCCATTGTGTATTAATCATATCTTCATTTATCAATTGTTTAGTTTCTCCCTAAGTTAATATTAAGGGGGGTGTTGGAGTAAATAGGTCATCACCTAATAGTTAATTAATCATTAGATACCTTTTTACTTTAATTAATTAAGATAAACTTAAGAGTTTCTTGTTTATATTAGATTAAGATATATGCCAGAGTCTAATAAAATCCTCATCTAGGGTTTGTTATTTCATTCTTTTATAAGCATTCACCTTCATTGTAATCAATCATTTAGGTTATTGCATTGATATAATTTCTTGACTTGTTGAGCATATCATCTTGCTTAGATCTCTCATTTATGATAGGATGATTTCTTGTAAGTTATTTCTAGGAGTTGTGGTGTTCAATCATCAACTCCAACATATGGTATATAGAAGGTATAGGGAGGTTTTTATCATCATGTTCAGTATTGTGTTCTTAGTGAATACTATTGGAGGTATCCCCCTTGATCTGGCATCTTATTACCTATTATTTTTAGCATATTCGTATTATATTCTTCTATTGTGCAAGTTATTTCATAACAAACTCTTGGATGGAGCTTAAAATGGATTTCCTACACACCTTTTATTTTTACAATCAAGATAAACACATACATATCATACTACTTAAAATGAAAGAAATAATAATTAGACTAGACACAAATAATGAAGTAGCGGTACCATAACCTATTTCCCCACCACCACAAATAGAGGAGATATGGAAATGTATTGAATGGATGGACAAGGAATCACTATTCATTGGAAGAAGATGTTCTCTAACACAATAAGAATATGATGATACACATAATACAAATATAGAAGTCAACCAAGGGGGAAGAGAACTAGAATCCCGTACCAAATATAAATATAAATATTACACCAACCAATCAAGCTTAGAGAAGAAAATATTTCCAAGGAAGGGGACACTAATCTTGCAAAGATAGGAGATTATTGTGATGATAAAATAGTAGAAAAAGTTGCAAAAATCTTGTCAAAATTTGATAAATTATTCCCATGGACATTTATAGATTTAAAATGGATAAAAGAAGAGGCAAGTGTAATGAAGATACAACTAAAAGAAGGGACCAAACCAATAAGGAATAGACCATATAGAATTAATCCAAATATGAAAAATAAAGTCAAAGGTGAGCTAGATAAAATACTTGATATAGGAATAATTCGACCAATAGAGGATGTAGATTGGATAAGAACTATGGTCATGTAAAATAAAAAGACAAGAGAGGTGAAAATATGTGTTGATTTTAGGGAACTTAAGAAATATTGCATACATGACCCCTTCCCTACACCATTCATTGAAGAAATATTAGAATTAGTTGTCGGAATAGAGATATATTCATTTATTGATGGATTCTCTAGCTATCACCAAGCTAAAATAAGGGAAGAAGGTTAACCAAAAACTACATTTGTAATAGAATGAGGTTCTTATGTGTACACATTAATGCCATTTGGACTAAAAATAACACATGCAATATTTAGTAGGATAATGATAAATAATTTTAAAGACTTTATACATAAATTTTTGGAAGTATACTTGGATGATTGGATGGTGCATAGATTGGTAAAAGACCATTGCAAGTACTTAGGATGATGTTAAAAATATTGCAGAGTATGTAGATAGCACTAAATTTGAAGAAAATTCATGTTTTTGATACCCTATGGAACAGTATTAGGGAATATTTTTTGTAAAGAAGGATTGATGTTAGACCCCATGAAAGTCACAATAATTATTTCACTACCACCTCCTAAAATTGCTTCAAAAGTTAAGACATTCTTGGGTTACATCGATTATTACCACAATTTTATAAGAGGGTATGACAATATTACTACACCATTTTAGGAACTATTAAAAAACAGATCTAGTAGGAAAAAAGAATGGAATGAGGAATGTAAAAATACATTTGACACATTGAAATAAAAAATTTATGGAAGCACTTATCTTAATTTTTCTAGAGTATACCATTCCATTTGCATGTGGATGCATCCAAAATAACAATAGGAGAAATGTTTTCTCAACCTAAAGGAAACAAGGATCACCTAATCAAATTTGAAAGAAGGAAATTATCAAAAGAAGAGAAAAATTACACTAAAATAGAGTGAGAGGCATTAGCCATGGTTTATGCAGTCCAAAAATTCAAACACTATCTACTATCTACACCCTTTACTTTCTTTACAGATCATGAAACATTAAAGTACCTACCAAATAGACCTATTATACAAGGTTGGATATGTATATGGTTACTCTTGTTTTAGGAAATTATATTTAAAATAATGATGAAATTGAGAAAGAAAATCCAAGACTACATTACTTGTCTAAAATAGAAATAAGGGAGGAACTAGAGGACCAATTGGAAGGATCGATTGGAAGATCTCCCTAGTGCACACATATTTAGAATAAATGTGGTACTAGAAGAGTTACATGACATTGCCATAATTTTTTCAATAGGATAATTTCCTAAAGGTCTTTTACAAGAGAAACAACCTCTAGTATAGAAGTCCATACCTTATACATTAATAGAAGGAGAACTACATCACATTGGACAAGAAAAAATTATAAGATGGGTTGTCTATGAGCATGAAAGAGAATCCACTTTAAGAGAGGTACATGAGGGCATAGCTAGAGGACACAATTTTGGTGACACAATGACTAAAAGAGTTAAACTAGTCAAACTTTGGTGACCAACCCTTCACAAAGATGCAAATAATTACACCAAGGGTTGTGATATCTATCAAAGAGTATGGAAACCTATTGCAAAAGATGAAATACCTCTAAAGATAGTTCTAGAATAAATTCCTTTTAAAAGATTGGCAATAGACTTTATTGGACCCATTAATCCTCCCACCACACATTCTAAAGAAAGATTTATAATAATAGAAGTAGAATATCTAAAAAATAGGTAGAAGCAAAACCTACCAAGGATTATACCACAAATATTTCCAAAAGGTTCTTATATGAAAATATAATTACTAGATATGGCTGCCCATTAATTAGTGTAAGTGATCAAGGTAAACACTTTGTCAATAAAATAATTGTGGAGGTCCTACAAAATTTCATGATCACACATAATAAAATCTCACCATGTCTTCCCCAAGAAAATAGAGTGAGTGAAGCTCTAAACAAGATAATTGGGACAACACTCACTAAGATGTGTAATAGAAACATGTTACATTGGGATATAAAAGTACCATCAGTACTCTAGGCCTATCACACATCCCATAAGAGAACTAGCAGGTTCACACCATTCCAACTAGTATATGGAATTGATGCAAAAATTCCCATAAACTTCACATTCATTAATGTATGTGTTGCACTAACATTGCAGTTGAATGATGATGAATCTCTAGCACAAAGAATAGAGGAAATAGAGAAATTGGACGAAATAGGCTCATAGCTTTGTACAACCAAAAACTGGAGCACAATAGACAAAATGTGTGGAATGATAGAAATATCCAAATCAAAACTTTCTAAATGGGTGATTTAGTCCTCCTCTATGATTAAAAATTTAAAAATAAAGGAAAGATAAAAGTAAGGTGGCTAGGACCTTACTACATACATGAAGCTGTGAAATCTAGAGAAATAAGACTAAGAAGACTAAACTAAGATCACATCACAAGGTATGTGAATGGTGTGAGACTTAAACACTCACCAGTCAAAAGGATGAATAACATAAAGGAAAGAGGCACATATTGTACATTATGTATTATACACTAATAAAAAAAAATCAAACCATTAACAATTAAGGGTTACAAACAACTAGAAAATCTTGTTAAAATCAAAAAGAAAGAGAATTTAATGACCAATGACTAACCCCAAACTTATTTAAAAACCACATCAATCATTATACTCTCATTTTGCACTTTAAAACTCCAAAGCACTGAGGTTTTCTAATCTCAAACTCAAAAAAGATAAAATATGGCAACACCAACCCTCAAATATTTCTAAGAAGCCACAACCAAAATACAAGTACTTATTTAAATCAATGGAGGTGGACAAAGATGGGAAATTCTTGAGCATTCCAATTGTAGACACTCAAAATTGTCTTGAATGGTATTACACACTTGACTATAATATACTAACATTGTTTTATCCTTAAATTCATCCTCTTTTTACATGTTTGATTAAATAAACCTAGTTATTTAATTAAATGCATCATTTTGATCTATTAATCTAATTAATTTAATCAGGTTAATTCATACCATCTCACACTAACATTTCATATTTTTTAATTGAATAATGCAAATTATTTAATTTAAATTCCCCCTAATCTCCTCTCATTTAATTAAACAATCTAAATCATTTAATTAAATGTCATTTGCATCCCCTTTCATTAAATAAACTAATTATTTAATGAGAATTCTTTTCCCCTCAACTTGCTCAATTAAAACTTAGTTTTAATTAGAAAAATTGCTATTTTTCCTTACCCATCCACTTGCATAGGGAATATACCCAATGAATATTCTTCTGTTTGGCTCAAAAAATGGAATATATGTTCCTAACAAACTTTAAAAGTTGTTACAAAGTGTGTTTGTTTGAATCATTGTGAGACCTTGATGCTTTTTTTGATCCATGTGAGCTTTGATTCTCATCCATTGATGAGAATCCTTGATCCATGTCTTCACCCTTACTTCCATTTTGACCATTGATTGATCCTTTTCATCTTGACTATTGATTCTTTATATGCTTTCCTACAAATACTTCACCATTTGGAGAGAAATGGATCCACTTCCATCAAAGAAAAGTTATGCTTCGCATTTGAATACTATCTTTATTCATATTTGTACCATTATCAATATTTTTCATCCTTTTCATCCACCCATAGCATTGTTTTATCAATTTTAGCTTAGTTTTCAACAATGGAGTTTGGTTAAATGCTTATTTTATCCAAGGGATTGGGAAAGGGTAAATATTCCACATCAATATGACACCACTCCCCAAATGGGATAAGGTTTGCAGTTCTAGATTAAGTTTATTTTAAAATTTCATGTTTATTTCATGCTTCATTTAATGGTTTCTTAGTTTTTGAAGTTTTTGAACATATCATTGGGATTGCAGCTTAGGGGGTTAAATATGGCTTGAATCTGTATTGATTTGGTGTATTTAACCCATACTATGATTACTGTGTGCAGGTGTTTTTACCCAATCTAAAGTACAAAACCAAAAGAAATGCAAACAAGGAAAACACAGACAACACCTTGGATTAGGCCTAAGTTGAACTTGAATGAATGCAAGAAAAGAACAATATTACCCTGTCCAAGTTGATTGATTGGTTGGCTTTGTAGATTTGTTTGATTTGTGTGATCCTAGATCGATTTCAGAAGCATAACGACTTGTAAATGCTTGATTTGGATGCAAGATGATGGCTGGAGATTGAAGGCTTGAGATGGGTTGAGATGGATGTGATCTTGAATGAATGTGAATGGATGTGATGATCATTGTTAGAATGAGAGTTAGGGTTGCAAAATGGCTAAGTGTTAGTCATTTAGCAAGGGAGAGAGGAATGAATGGTCTAGATTCATTCTTGAGAGAAGATCAAGGGTGGAGATCAAAGGGTTGACTAAGAGAATTAAAAATTCCTTTTTAATATGCATGGGGAAGATTAAGGAATTTAATATTCCTAGGGAGATGGGAGAGGAATTAAAAATTCCTTTGGGGATGGGGAGAGTTGACTAAAGGGTTGATTAGACTAGTTAATCAATGATTAGGTGAAGGTTAGGTGGATAATGAGGATTAGGGGCCAACTTGCAAAAGTTGGAGGATGTGACACCTCCTAATCATGGATTAGGAATGTGTTACATCCCTAATAATGAGATGAGGAGATGAATTAGGATTAAGTGTGGATGGGACATAAAGGGAATTAAATAACTGGGTTATTTATTTAATTCTTTGAAGAAAGAAGTGAAATGTAAGGTATTTAATTATTTAACTAAATACCTTAGGGATTTAGAAGAATTTAGGGGTATTAATTAAATAATAGTAGTATTACTTAATTAATGTGGATAAAAGGCTATTTGGATGAAAAGGAGAAATTTGACCCAATATAAGTGGTCAAATTTAGATGTCTAGAATTACAATCACATTTTGACACTAGAAGGAGGGCTTTACTAACTTTTTTTTGATGAATTTCTCTTAAGTTTTCGTGAGTTGCAAGTTCCAGAGAAATGGTGATGCTTTTCATGGCTATAACAATGCACTTAGGATGTGTCACTATACAATAGTGTACTTTGATTTAAATACAATGACACATATTTAATATGTTGACATATTTATCTTTTTTTGATATCATAATTTTAAATTTGGTAATGCGTTAAATAAAGTGACGTAATGGATGTCCATGTTTTGGTGCAGAGAGACACATCCTAAATTCACCAGAGTGATGCACCTTGAGTTTAGCAACTCATTTGAAGGCTACAACAACACAATTGATTTTAGTGACACTTTTTATTGGTAAAAAATAAAGAGCTAATTTTCACATGTGTTTTAAATTTTCAACTTCACATGCTCTTTGATATTTTACTAACACCTAGTTTTTTTTTTGTGAGGCTAACTAGAGTTGTTCCTATATCACACACACCTCATTCAGACTAGGGACCCCCTCTTTTTATTTTTGTTCTCACCTTTGTTTTTGTGCCCCTATTTATAAGCTTAAAATTGGTAACATACATTAAATTCATCAAATTCCCTTTGACCAAAATCACCTATCCTAAATTTACTAAGTATTTTGCCTTTATAGAACTTGGCCTATGGGTTTCTGTCTCCTATTTTCCATCACATCCACCAAGCCTAGCAGACCCGCATTTGTGGGTCTCCTTATGTAGACTATCCCTATCTCATCACTGCTAAGTAACGACCAATCCTTAGTGTCTTCTCACATGGAGGGTCCCGCATCTACCTTTTCCACTTGGGTCTTCACTGAACGACTGTGCTGACATAGGTTTCCACACTTTACCTACCCACCTACTGCCATACCAAGGAGTTAATGCACACATTAATGATCGAACCGCTTATAAATAGACCGCACCCCACCTATCATTTTCACCCTACAGTTTGAATTTTGAAGAGAAAACAAGGAGCTCCCACACATGCAAGATTCTCTGAAGGATTTGAGCCTTTGTTTCACTTTCTTGATTTTCTCAAAGGTAGGAATTCACATCCCTCTCCTTTTTCATGCATTTAAATTGTTACGGTTAGAGTTTTATAACTATTTAAAATCAAAATCCATTAAACCCTAGCAACCCTTGTGATTAAATTTGATTATGGGTACCCATCAAATAATATTCAAACCAAGCATTGTCGAACCCAAGTACATTGGCTCTGCATTTAAAATTTTTACAAATTTGAATCTCCCTAACTCATGAAAATCATATAGGAATCCTCCCATATGTCATCGCTCTCAGCGGCGAAATCCATGCGACCGCCCCACTGATGTCGTCGTTCGTGTTTTGCCATCACCTGAAGGCATTGAAGTGAAATTGACTAAGTTCGTGATTCCATGTGAAAATCCCCATGTGGGACTCTGCCTATGGACCACCCCTATCTCATCGTTGTTCCATTAGTGGCCAAGTCTTGGCATCATCCTACCATGTGGGATTTGTCTTTGTTGTTGCCACGAGCAAACCACACCCAACACTTGGAAATTTTACTAAGTCTTGTTGATGCTATTTTTTGCACTTCACAACATAGGTAGTACATATGTGTATTACCTCTCTTGAAAGACAATCTTCCATAATCAAATTGCAGAACACTATCCCAAGGTCTCTCGAATGTCAGGTCTTGACAATGCTTGGAATGTATCAGTTGTTTGATGTGATTTTGCTAGAATCACAAGGCGGTCTTATGTGGTTTAAAGATGTAGGAGAATTGGGTCAATGAATGGAGTTCTTCGGGTATAAAATTAGTGCACTTCGTTGTAGGCTTGGACAACAATATTGGACTCCATTGTTTCGTCAGATTTGGCTTTACAATGTGCAATAAACCTTAGCACAATTTGTTTCTAAAAAAAAAGGAAAAAGGGCGAGGAAGAAGGATGGTTCCTGGACCTGCAACTACCAATGAATAGTGATCATGGAGGTTCCTGCTGTGGATAGTTTCCTTAAATAGAATTTCACTTAATATAAATTCTCACAATGTCATGAAATCTATGCTATCTTCTAAGGACTACAGATATTCATCATTCATTCGCCATGTAAATGTGAACAAAGACAAATTGTAATGAGCAGCTATGAAATTATAGTCCAAGCTAACTTTACATAGTCATTTACCAGCAGCAAATGACCAAAAGTATGGACAAGGAAAGCATACACACAACAAAAAGCTTCAAAACCAAAGACAGCATACTAAATCCATTGCAGCTAACTAAAGGAAACCAAAATAGTAAAGTAATTTGAAGTAAAGTTTTAACTAAGGGGAGAAGAATCATGAAACATGTAGAGAAACCCAAAAATACACCAGGAAATGACTGTATTTTCTATTATAATTTCTGCAGCATGCCTTTACAACAACTCAATTCTCTTAAAATGAGAGGAGAGCCTTATTTATAGTTTTCAAAAAGTAAAATGAGTGGCCAAGATTTGATTCTATTGTGTGGCCAAGATTCACTTTACACTAGGGTTTCACCTACCCCCAAATATATTTCATTTATAAAACATTTCTTGTCTTTTCCCTATTTTGTCATCTAGTGGCAACACTGTAGCAATTTCGTTCTTTTGTTGTTTGCCCTTTGTTGCAGCTACTCGTTAAGGAATTCTTCATCGATGATAGGGTTGCCTTCACATTTCTTTAATGCTGCATATTCCATGAATTTCAAGATCATTGGCTGGAGCTTATCTACTTCCATAATATTCGATCGCAGAACCTGGTAGCTCCATTCTTGAGAATTGTTGATGAGCTTTTTCCAGTCATCATCGTATTTGGCAGCATTATCTCTGAAAAATTATGATTGTGCAAAGGCTCAGGCAGAAAAACTCATGAAGTACGTGGTGACCTTAGCCGACATCCCATCTTCCATGTTCTTTAAGAAGTGAGGCTTTAGGCTTTCTAAATTTATTTCAATAGCAAGTAGCTCGTACCCTGTCATTAGCTTGAGGTACCAAGCACACTCTTCTCTAGACTCCTTGGCCCATTTGATATCCAACGCTATACGTTTGAGGATTTTCTCTAGCCTTTTCCTCCGGTGATCGAAATCTCACTTTCATACATCCACTAACCAGTGGTCATCATCTTTGAGGGCGAGGTCCTTCTCCTAGACCTTGCTTGGCAATGCGAGTATAGCCTCAATTTTTAGGTAGGTTACTTTGTATTTCCTCGGGAACTCCTCATAGACCTGCCTCATACCCTCAAGAGTTCTCTGTACTTCCAAGAACTTATTTTCTATCCGGACAACCAAGTTGATACCTGTGTTTCCCACGTCTAAGACCTGCTGGAACTAGTTTTTCATAGTCTTATCCAAGTTCCTTCTCTTCTCCAATTTATTGATCTGCTCTTGAGATAGGAATTGAGGTGGGGCTGATGACGTGGTGGGCTGCTCATCCGAGGATGACCACTACTAAATATAGGCTATCAAATTAGAAACTTGTGCTTTGAGTTCTTCCTTAGAAACCTTATCCTGTTGGATAAGGTGTACCACTATGGTGACCGATTCCTAGAGGTGATTGACCTTTTGCTCCCTCGTGGCCACTCCCAAGTTGAAGGTGGAGATGTTATAAGTTGTTCCTTGTTCTCCAACCATCAGTGTTGCTATTTGTACCACCCTAGATCCGGAGGCATCCATGGTCACCTTCGACCTTTTCTCTTTCTTGGTGGTTATTTGTGCTCTAGCCAGAATGGCCTCCAGCCTTGCCTTAGGATCTTTTAAGGTGGGAGTCTTTTGTTTCAATTGTTTTTCTAGCCAATCAGGCATTTGGGGCTCTTCCCTAGGTAATTCACTTTGATTCTTGATATCCTCCTTCTCAAGTTCAACAGCTCTAACAAGAAGAGAATTCTTCTCCTCATCAGAGTCTTGTTTGAGCGTTATATATTTAGGGGGAGACTTGGTATGCAATCGCTCGTTGGAGGGATCCTCCATTTCAACACCCTTTTCTTCTTCATTTGGGTTGTATCCTTGTTCCTCGGGCTTCTCCTCTTGCTCATCTTCATGGAGGGATGCTTCCTCATCATGTTCTAGGGTTTGGCCACACCCCTTAGTTGGAGACCTACTACCTTTAGTCTCTAGAGCAGCAATTTCCTCCTCATGGGCAAGCCAATCCTTGGTCTCCTTATCCTCAATCTCCTTAAGCTTCTTGCCCCACTCTGCATTAAGCTCGAGGTCATTTGTTTCCATGATTAGTTTAGCGTCCAACTCCTCGCTGCTCTCACTGGAGGACTCGTAGGCCACCTCATCTATCTCTCAACGTTCGAACAGTGGGTGCTCATGGTATTCAAATTCTGTCTTCTAGCCTCTTCGTAGCCTCTAGCTGTCATCGCTCAAGTTCATCAGATATCTACATTATTTCCTCCATTCTTTGTGGTTCGGAAGGTGGAGAGAGAGCTGGAGCGTGGGCCATAGCCTGAGCTATTGCAGCCTAAACCACTGGATTAGTAAGCATCCTTGAAAGCTCAGATGGCACATTTTGCATGTACTTCACAAAGGATTCTGAGAGGCTGAGGGCAGGCATCATAGCAATGAAAATAGAGGGAATGGATGGAGACATGGAGGAAGAGGAGACTAATGAGGTCATGGCAGAGGATGAATCCATGGGAATAATCTGCATGATTGGAGAGGTGGAAGCAAGGTGGACAGAGATGTCCACTGCAGGTGGGGAGGAAGCAGAAATGACAAGTGAAGCATGCGGGGTGGTGGCAGCAGTAGTAGCAGTGGCAATTACAGTAGACAGAGACCTTGGTGGGTTAGATCCTTGCCCCCTTGCCCAAGGAGCGGACCTCTGGGTATCACAGTTGTCTTCGCAGCCCCATTTTTTTTCTTTGTTTCTTGGGTGGCTCACCCTCCGATGCCTTACGAGCATAAACCTTTGGTTTGGGCAACTGCTCACTGTCTTCTTTCCTCCTTTTGGTTTTAATTGATGGTGGGGTTTCGGATGTTTCCCTAGTTGTAGTGGCGGCCACTCCACCATCAGAGCCACTTGGTTCACTTTCTAGTCCATTAAATGTTAAGGCGACTCCTTGCTATTTCAATCGGGCCACCTATTGGTCGATCCATGCCTTTGTTCGGATCTTGACGGGCTTAGTGAGTACGTCAAGGTCATCCAACTCTCACTCATTCAAGTCAATTACAAGCAGCGAAGAATTGGTGATGGCATCATAACCCAGATCGATCACTGTGTACTCATCCTCTTCAAGTTGGTCAGGAACCGAGCACAAATTTATTCTCCACACGTAAAGGGAAGTCATGCGCAGGTAGTGCCACAACCACACTTCAAGATCATCTTTACAATTTTCCCAAAAATCTTCAACGTTGTGGAGGTGGGCATACTCATGTCCTAGTGCCTTTCTGATATGTCCATATGGGTCCATTCGGGGTCGAGCTGTATATTACCGAAAGTGGTACTCGGCCAACTCCCTTTCTTAATACCTTGCACACTGGGAGGTATGAATCTTGTACATCCCTTGGACAAGCCCGATGGGGTAAGGTGTACCTGCTAGATGCTTGCTGCTCAAGATATTATGGATGTGTCATAGCTGCCAAGTCAACTCTAATAGTATAATCTGGTCGTTGGGATACCGAGGCAGCTTGTTTGGTCTTTCTGTGAATCGCTAGGCACAGATGTAAGTGAGCCTTAGAAATTGTATGTATAGGAAGGCGTATTGCCTGAGGAGGGCTCTAGTGCTGTGGGAAACTTTTCTTTGAAAGTCACCTCCTAGAGATCGAATGATGTGGGTGATGAATGCATCATTCACCCTGTGATAATCCTTCTTGAAGTTTCGGTACTGCAGTTGAGGGTATTTATCATAAGGCTTGTTCTCTACCCTCGATGCCTCACTGGGTACCGTAGTTAATCCATGATAGTGTCGCCGATCTACGAGGGAGTAGACTAGGTAGGATGTCATGTAGAACTTGGAGGTCTTCTTCACCGTTGTAAGCTGTTCGTGGAAGCAGTCACTGATTATCTCCCCCGAATAGAAGGCAGTGTCATCATCGTGGAGAATATTCTCCACAAAGTAGAACATCCATTCCTAGAAGAAGGCCGTAGCAGGAAGGCCCATCACTCGGCTTAGCAAGGTCATGAGGTTGTGGTAATCTTTGAAGAAATCACTATGAAAAAGCTCCTAAGGGAGCTTACCAGCACTACCCCACTTGTCCTTCAACCAATACTGATTGATTAGCTTCTTACATTTCAATGGATCTTGCTCCCATAATTCTTTGCATTCTTCCATGGTGGGGGTCTCCATACTCTTAAAGGCAAGAATGTGGAAAGTTGTTGTTATACCCGATGGGGACATATCCGCAAGGATATTCCCATCCCGGTCCACTATAGTTTGGGTCGCAGGTTGATATGCCTCTACGCATGCCATTACCAATTTCGGGGCCACCAAGGCCGGCGGGAAGCCTGCAACTTTGGCAATTTTGCTGCTCCTTATCAACCTTACATTTTTTGTCTTGGGATTCACCCTGACTCTCTGTGTAAGTTCATCAACATCAATCTGAACGATATTGGTATCCGTGACATCTCTCCAAAGAGTGGTGATCTTGGATTGTAAGGGGACCTCTTGAAACTTGTATTTCATCAGATCCTTATCCTCCTTGCCTCAAGGTGTCTTGGCTATTCCTTTCCCCTTCTCCTTGGAGGCACCAGAAGTTTCTGTGCCAGATTCCATAAATCCTACACAAAAGACGTGAATCAATAAAATTAAACATGAAAAAAAGGCCCCGGACAAGTCCCTGCACATCAAAGTTAGCCCTGCAATCATTATTTATATTCGATAATCACATAACATTTGATAAAACATCATAAAGAGGCAAAAAAGGCCATTCGGGTTCCCAGGGCCAGAGTTCCCTTGGTAGAATATCATTTGGAAGGTCAAATTAGGCATGGAACTCCCAAAGGTGTTTCCCAATGTTGGATTTTCTCAATTGAGGCTTGGCATGAAGGAAAGCCTAATTTTACCAAGTGGGTCGAAATCCATTTTGGATTTGGAGGTCATTTGAGCCTTCATTTAGGAGTTCGGGTATCAGCTACAGGAAGGCCATTGGAAAGGGCGTAGGGGAGACGAAACTCCGGGTGCTGAAATACGGAGCTCGGATTGCCGTCACTGGGAAGCAGTTATAGGTTAGTCATCTGGGATGGCAAAATGCAAGAGGCAATCCGGGAGGGGAGTTTCGGAAGACAATCCCCAGAGACAAAATTAGGAGTCGGGAAAGCAAGGCGGTGAACAACAGGTTGGGACTCGGAGGTCAGAAAGCCATTTTGAATTTTGCATGTAAAACAACATGAGTGGAACAAAATCCTGGAAGTGGAATTTCGGGGGTCAGGGTCTAAATGTACTTTGGGCAATGGTTTTTTTGTTCAGATTTTGACAAGGCGAAATGGGGACCGGGGTCCGGGACTCGGAAAGACGTCCCGAGACGGCCATGTGAAATGACAAAAGCGACATGGAATTCCGGGGATAGAATTCTGGAGGTTGGGGTCCAAAGTGTGCTTGGATTTAGATTTCTCCATTGGAATTTTGAATCAGACTTTATACGTTCGGGGTTCAAGGTTCGGGAGGAAACTCAAGACAAGCCATCAGAACGACGAAGTTAACATGGATTTTCACGAACGGAACTCCGGGGGTCAAATTCGGAGGACAGTTTGTTCATTTTCCAATTTTTGATTTTTTATGCAATTTTGACATGGACTTCGTGTGGACTGGGGTCTGAGGGTCGAAAAGACGCTCAAGACAAGTCGTTCAAACGATAGGGACACAATGGAAACCCATGAGAGGAAATTCGGAGGTCGGGATCTAGGACAAGCTTGGCCGCATGAATTTCAAAGTTTTAAGTTTTGCGCAGACGACCGTGAGAAGGCCCAGGCCCGGGTAAGGTGGTCGCCTATTCCAAAGAACAACGAGGGGGAGGTCCAACTCCGGTTTGAATTTCGACTCCTTAAACGAACGATTTTTCACATTTTAAAACATGGGTTTTTATGGGAGGGTACTTATCTACCAGATTTTAACCCTTATCTTACAATTTTACTTCATTTTAGCCTAGAATTTGATGAAAAGGACAACGAGGTGCACGAACATTAGATGTACCTCAAAATCTCGAAGAGGCTAGTGTTGAACACATGGGAAAAATGACCAAAAGAGAACTCGGGTGTGAGGGTGGAGAATGCCAGATGCGGGGAGCTCTGCAAATTTCTCTATCACTTGGTTGCGTGAAAACGACAGCTGGAAATCCACTTTAAATAGCCCAAAGCACCATTAATATAGTGAATTAATTCTTTGTACGACGGTCCGGAAGGTTGGTGAGTTTAAATCTCACAGGCGGTGGCGGGCAATCCGGGGTCCGGCAGCCGGAAAGATGCTCAACCGCGACCACGAAGAACGACGAAGTTGAAGCGGAATCCCAGACATGGAAATCCTAGATTCAAGGTTCGGGGTGTGGAAGGACGTTGGGTGTCGGATGCTAGTAGCAGCAAGCTCAGGATGGGAATTTGGAGAGTGAAACCCGAGGGTCCAGACCTGAAAGGGGCCACAGACGTCAGAAAGGCATTATGACAAGGGAAACCCGAACTGACTTCAGACTTAGAATTTTTTTAAGGGGTCAAGTTTGGTCAAACCTAAGACGAGCCCTTTGGGAAGGTGAGTTGACTTTTAGGGCATGAAAAAGGATATGCAAAATGAGGCAAAGCAAAAGGGACCCGACAAGAAAAAGGAGGGAAGAGAGGGTCCCCATTCCAAACGGGGCATGTGTGCAACAAGCACAACAAGTCCCAACTGCCCTACGGGTTGCTTCATGTAGCTTGCTGTCACCTGGTCATCATGGATTTATGGTGAGGCTACCACATCACCCTGCAGTGTGGAATCCTCACCTACTACTTACTACCTCAGCCTAAAAGTCTTCAACTAACCACTAAGCCCAAAATGAAGTTGCAGGTTCGCCCTTGCGGGCATCCAACTATGGGATGTTCCAGCCCCAAAGCTGTTCTTTAATGGAAAAATCAACATGTTGCCCCACCATGCGGGCCATGAGCTTGCCTTCACCACTGTCAGTCCTAAGGCTTGCAAGTCATAAACTTTTGAGTGAATCATTTCAGTGGGTCCACCCATGCGTGTCGCCGCAATCAGAACCCCACTTGCCCAAAGCCATTCTTTAATGATAGAACCCCAACGACCCTCCACTCGTTGGTCTCTGCATTTCCCAGCTCCTCAATATCCAAAAAGATCAATGAACCTTGGAGGGAAATTTATTATGCATGTTCCACATGCAGAACTCTGCATGGGGGGAGTTGTCCATCTAACACCTCTACTTAAATGACTAAGCTTTGAGGGCTTTCCACCCCGCAAGAGCACCGAAGCATAATCTCATAGCCTTAAGTGATTGATAGCCAATTCTATCATGTGCCTAATCATTCCGTGAGATATTTTATCATCATTCAAACCGTGCAAAATTTTTGGTGTGGGTGGCTGTCTGTGAGATTCCATGGTCCTAGCATAGTTCATTAATAACTTTCATTATAACGACTTCCGTCTAGGGGAAACCCACAACTCCAGGCTCAAATTCTCCTAAACTGCCTAAATGAGCTCCAAAAGATGAACAATGATGAATATTATGGTGTTTTGAGGGTATATGAATGCATCTAACATTGAACATTGAATTTGTAGGATTTAATTGACATCTTCCCTCTTCACTTATCAATGCACTTACTACACTCCTTCTATGCAGGATTTATGGAATCTATTGGGGGACCATCAAGGAAGCCAATGAGAAAAGAGGAAAAAGGAAATAAGCCTGTAATAACCCCAAGGGGAAAGGAACAAAAGGAGTAGATGAAGTATCGGTTCTATGAGGTGGAGTGCACCTCCAAGCTTGCTTTGAATTGGGATACAATTTCTAACACATACCTAGGGTATGTTAATATAGATGAGTTCAGGCAAAGGCTTATGGTCAGGCCCACCATGGAAGAGGCCCAAAGAATAAAAGAAAGTGGTCTTGCAAAGGTAGCCGGTTTTCCCCCTATATTAATTGCTTCAGAGCTAGTAATGGCCTATCGAGAAGGTGACCATGCTAACAACAAGAAAATAATTTCCAAGGATGGAAGGGTTCTAGCAGACCTATTTGCAAAATCTATCCGTAAGACATTTGGTATTCCAAATTTTGATGTAATGGAAGAAGTGGAAAAGGAATACAACCAAAAAATTTGGAAACATGACCCCATAGGCTGTAAGAGAAGAATAAATCAAGTATGGTTAAAGGATAAGAGGGGTAGTGCCAACAATGTACTTGAAACATTGTATAGAAGCGACTTCTTAAAGGAGTATCATGACTTGGTTATGCTCCTGAGTAGGGTGATGGTTCAGCCCACTACCACCTTTTTTGAGGATTGGATGTTTTATTTTTTAGAATAGATCCTCCAAGGATAAGCCAAGTTCCACTGGGCGAAGATGATAAGTAACAATTTACACAATTGGTTCATGGCAGTCAAGAAGACCTCCAATTTTATGACTTGATATCTAGTCTACCTTCTAGCAGTCAAGTTCCAGTATACATTACTATTCTGTGCTAGGACATTGGGAACCAAGAAGGGAGAACTTAAAGTATATGATTTCTACCCACAGTTGCAATACATATATTTCAAGGAGTATATAAGAGTATATGATTCCTTCATCAGGCATATTATTAGACTAATGGGGGGAGACATTGAAAGAATAGTAACATATAGTGCTAAGGCAGTCATCAAGGGTTTTGGATATCTATTCATCCAATTTTTGAAGTTCACCTACATCAGGGCAGAGGGGTTCTTAGGAAGACCTTGTTGGTTTCCACACTACCCTAATAACTGAATTATTATGTTGGAGCTCACCTAGTAGTTGTAGACTACCCATACATTGCTAAGTGACAAGCACCGGGTAGGGGTCCCATATCCCCTAACACTCTAGCAAGGAATGTACTCTTGCCCAGTCACTCCATATGTCAAATACTCAGAGAAGGAACTGGAAAAATATAGCCTAAAATTGCACATAGACTGAGGAAGAGTGGATCCTCATGGAAAATTGAAGAAGCTGGTTGGGAGATAGCACGCTCACCGACCTCACATTGAAGACTCCTGGGTGAATTGTGAAGATGACAAGGAGGTCCGAATGCGACATTATATGAGAATGACTGCCCAATTTGTAAAATTTGTTAATCTATTTCTCATGCTTGGCCAAATTATCAAGGATGATAACATTATGGATGAGAGGTACAATGCCTTGGTTGAGATGCCACTACCAGTCATTGATTGGATCTAGGAAGAGGTCACAGAACTAGATATTCTCACCTACCCTATTGAATAAACAACCAAGGAATAGGTGGATGGGAAAATAGCTCAACTGGAAGAATAGGGTTTAGAACTTATGCACGAGGAATTAGAAGATGAAATTGAAAGTGAGAGTGACCATGGTGTTGCTACCAATTCATCAGGAGAATATCCCAAATCTCCTCCTATCACTCGATCCAAGAAAAGGAAGGATGTGCTTGAGTGCAAGCCTAAACACAAATTGTACTCAAGGAAGATAGTAGAGGATCAATCATCGAAGAGGGAAAAGAGAATAGGAACATTCATTCTCGAGATGCCCACTATCCAGGAGGAAGAGAAAGAACCCGAGGATGAGGAGGAAGTCGAGTAACCTCACTCACCACTACCTACCACTTTCATTCCCACTACTGCTACTGTCGCTAGTCCTCCACCATCCATTTCTAATTCTTTGCCCTTGTCATCAGCACTTGTCATGGACATATCAGTCCACCTCACCTCTGCCTTACCAACTGCTCCAGTGATGGTTTTGGATTCCTCCTCTTCTACCACTTCACCATTTTCATCGTCCTTGCTCCCACCTCCACTACCTTGCCTCTCCACTTTACCTCCTTCCTTGCCAACGACCACCATGGCACCACCCACTTTGTTGCAAACCTTTGTGACCTATATGAAATTTTTTCCAATTGAGCTCTTCAGGGTGATCCTTGATGCTAAGGTCCAAGAATTAATGGCCAGACTTTCTACCACTTTTCCTCTCCCTCCACTTCCAACCAAACCACTTAATATGGAAGCAAAAATTCAAATTTAAAAAGAAATGGAGAGGCACAGTGTGGGGAAAACAAAAAAATCTATGAGGGATGTTGCTGAAGAATTGGAAGATTTTGATAAGGAGGATTATTTTGAGCACCTTGAGGGTGGATTGAGCCTAAACTTTGACAAGGTAGCTTCTAATGAGGAGGGGCAACAAAAACCTAAAGATGGAGGCAGTGATAATCTCGATGAATGCTATGAAGTGAAAACATCTGATTAGGAACTAGATGAAGAGCTACCCCAAACGCACAAAATTGAAGAGACACACCCCAAGGAGCACCTCTCTGAAGAAGGGAAAATAGGCACAAATGCCGATGTGGAAATACTTGAAGAGCTTCCATGAGATGGCCAAGACAAGGTTCTGATGCAAGAAGAGGTACCTCCAGAAAGGTATGAAGCAAAGGATGAAGAAGGTGATAGGGTAAAAGAGAAGAGTGATGAGCTCGAGAAAAAAAATTGAGATTGAGCATACATAAGACAAGAGGACATCATCGAAAGAAAACAAGCCTATGAAAGAGGAAGTCACTCTTGAGATTAACAAAGGGAAAACAATACAAGGAGAAATATCAAACGAAGAATAAAGTCATGACAAAGAGGCTTCGGAAAATGAAGAGAATGAACCTTGGAGAGAAAAGGAAGGTGATCATAAATCACCAAATCATCAAACAGAGGTCCCCGCATGGATGGAACAATAACTAAAGAGGAAGGCTCTCATGATCACTGATCCTAAGGCCCAATTGGAGGCCATTTTGTCTAGAGTTCAGACAAGGACTCAGAAGGATAAGGAGCCTAAAATTAGATCCCACATCATGGTTGATGCTTCTGGGTCTCAAGCATTATAAATAGCTACCCCAAGAGAAGATAAGGACATGAGCACCATTCAAGTGAAGGATTATCACATATCCACTATCAAACTATTCCTCATAACTCATGAATAGAAGGTGGATGACCTCTAGGGGCCAGTATCCACCATCATGCATCAAATAAGTAAAGACCACTCCACTAAGGAAGAGTTGAAAGCACAAGTGGAAGACCTCACCACTTACATTCAATAGTGGAATTCCAAGAAGAGGAGACCCCAACCAAATCACTGGCACGCTCCTTGCTCTCGAAGGAGGAGATAAATAAAATGGAGAAAAGGAAACATAGACCAAGTCTACTGTAGATTGGTTCAAGAGGGTCATATATAATAGCAACATAGGAATTCGTCATGTGCCCAGGATGTACAACAAATTTTGGACTATGTAGAAGAAGGTGGAGGATTTGATAAGCACCTGCAAGGAGTTCCTTGAGCTATATTGAATTACTTATCCGAAGTCGAATAACATCCTTAATTTCTCATGAGAAACATGGATAAAAGAGCTAGGCTGCCAAAGGAGGATCATTGGTTATTCAACACATGGCAGATGAATCTTGACTACATAAAGGATATTTTGGAGAAAGTCGTGCATGAATTAGAGCTTGATCACAAGTGGGTTACAGAACACCAAATGAACAATGGATATTATCTGAAACTAATGACAAATTATGAGATTCCTACCCTTGAGCTAGATCCATAAAAGATCGAGCCATTGTTTCACAAGAAAATGGAACAAGGAGTTGGTGACATATTCTCACTAGATTTTATGGATTTTGTTGTGAGGGCCTTCACCTAGTCAGAATAGGTTATCAAGGCTATGCCTCAAGTGCACTAAACACTGGGAGAAAATCACAGAAAGATTCAAGAAGATAGCTTTCCAGATCCTTAAGTCCAAGGTATTTGAAGAGAAGAAGCTACTAGCCATGATCGAAAAGTTTATAGAATATGCAACAACATAAAAGGAGGCTAGGAAGCCTATCATTGATGATAAATACTTTTTACAGTAGTTATAAAGGTTGAAAAGGTAGCTAAAAGAAAAAAATAGCTACAAGACAAAATAGACTAGAGGAAGAAATAGGGAAAAAGACAAGTCTATTTTATATTGTAATATATTTGGGGGTAGGTGAAACCCTAAGTGAAAATAAATCTTGACCATTCATTGTAAATGAATATTTTCAATTCATTTCACTTTTTGAAAACTATAAATAGAGGCATCCTCTCATTTTCAAAGAGAGAGATGAGTTGTTGTGAAGATGTGCTATTGCAAAAATATATGAGAAAAGCATTGTTTTGATGGTTTCTTGTGTATTGCTCTCATATGTGCATGATTCTATCTCCAAGTATTAGATTTTAGCTTTGTTGTTTCAAGTTTTAAATTAATTTTAGTTGTTAGTTATGTTGTTCTTTAATGGTGAAGAATGCTATGGTGTTGGAAGTTTTCCTAGCTCATACTTTTGTCTGTTTATTGATGATAAACTGTTGTGTAAATTTATTTTGAGCTTTACTTATATTGTTGCATGTAAGTTCAATTTTTATTCATGCTTTAATGGTGAATGAACAATCTAAAAATCTACAATGACCCTTTGAAGATTGCACAAGTTTCATGAGATTGTGGGTTGTCCTTGATTAAGTGGAACTTAGTTTTAGGAAGTCTGTCCACTGTAGCATCCTCCATTGTTACTGTTCATCATTAGTTGTAGGTGTAGGAAAGTCTAAAGCATTTTTACCTTTTTCTATTTCTTTAAAATATGAAGTTAAAACAAAGTTCCAACATCATTGTAAAGCCAAATCTGATGAGCAAGAAGGACTTTTATCTTGTTGTTTTGAACTTGCAGCCACTGCTCATTCATTTCCAAAATTTATAAAACTCCATTTGCATACCCAATTCCCCATGCTTAGTAAACCATAAAGGCCTCCTTGTGATTACCAGAAAATCACATCAACCATGGAAATCTTCCAAGCATTGTCATGACCTGACACCCGAGAGACCTTGGGGTGATTTCTAAAACTCAGTTGGAAATTACCTTTCAAGAGAGATAGCATACTTGTGTGTTGTCTATGTTGAGAAAGTGCAAAAAAACCCATAAAAAAACATGGCACTAGAAGGAGGGTAGCTAGGCTAAGCTGGATCAAATTGGGTCTTTTTTTCCTCAAAGATTTCATAGAATACTTAGGTACACATCAGACAAGGGAGAATTCCAAGAGCTAATGAGCCCTAGTAGGGCTAGAAGAGCCAAGAAAGGGGAAGCATCAACTTCATCTTAGCCCACTCGACCTCCATCCCCTCCATTTCCATCTTCCCCTTTACCCCAAACATCATTTTCTCCATTCATCTCCCACATCCAAAGTGTTGTCCTCACCCCTAAACCCCATTCACAAGGCGCTTCCCTAGATTCTACCCCACTTCAACCTCAAGTTGCTACAACAAAACCCTTACCACCTCCACATCCCTAAATGGCTTGGTTGGGAAATAACCCATCCCCACTGTCCTTCAATGACTACCATGATATGCCAGAGAATCCAAAAGGATTTTGTTCAAAGTTTCACCCAAATGATCCACAACGAACAATAGAAGGACACATTAAGATCTTCCAGACGTTGTTGAAGGACATGTAGATTAAGCATGAGGATGTGGATTGTAGAATCTTCCCTTATTCCTTGGGGGATGAGGCTTTCTATTGGTACATACATTCACCTACAGGTTCCATTACCTCTTGGGGCCTCATGAAGAATGCCTCTCTATAAAAGTTCAAGGTTCTAGTCAACCACACTAATTTGTACCAAAAATTCATGTCAATAAGAAGAGAAGTCAATGAGCCTATCAAAGTGTTCAATAATAGGTTTCATAGGGCATACATGAAGCTGCAGTTTCCCTGCGTAGTTGATGATTCCTCAACAAGGGAAGTATACTATGCCACTTTGGAAAACCTCACATCTGCCTTGGTCAAATGAATGTCACAACTACTAGCAAGGTTGGTGGACACTTATGTCGAAGCAGTAAAAGAAAGTAAGGACTTGGGGAAACACATTGCAGGTCCTTTTCCTTCATTGGGGCCTACTACTAACCCCTCTCAAATTCATAGACTTACCCAGGCTTTGGCACAACAAACCCCATTGATGAATCCATTTTCATAGCTATTGATCGTGCCGCATCCAAGATAGCCTATGAATCAGGCTCCATTAGTGCCAAGCAATTTATAGGCTCCACAACAGTAGGCATATTCTCAACAACCTCAAGTGCCTTCATACCTACAAAACTTAGAATTCCTAGCTGCCCAACAAAACTACCCTTTGTTGCAGCCCAGTTTCCTCCAAAATTCAGTACCTCAACAAAATAATGCAGATAAGGATCAGATTAATGAGCTAACTAAACTAGTAAATAAGTTGTCCATTGAGATGACCCATCTAAGGAACCAAAATAACTAGTTGAAAGCTTCTTAAATAATAATTCAAGCCAACCTCAACAATGAAAATCATGACTCTGGTATGTCTGTTGGAAAAAAATAGAAAAGAGGTCAGAGTTCAGGACAAAATTTTGAATGAAGAACTTCTCAAAGGAAAAAAAAAAAACTTGGAATACTAGGCCAAACAATAGAGGTGTTCCCACATCTCTTGAATAGCCAAGAGGCATGGAAAAAACAACAAGTGGAGTTTACTTGGCTGAAGCTGCCTTATCCAATTGATGTCAGATTCACAAGACAAACATGCAATTTGAGTTGGACTGCCCAGAGTTCCAAACTACTGCAAAAATCATCCAAGTGGGAGTCCAAAATGTTGTTGATGGCTGAAGTTGCAGGGAAATTTTTCCATCGAATCCATATGACTCTTCAGTGCTAGTGGTCAACAAGTCTCCTTTCCCACAAAGTGACAATAAATCACTTGAAAAGGAAGCTATAACAAATGAGGTTGCCGCCAAAGAAGGAGAAGCAAAAGAGGTAAGTACTGAGAGCTATTTATCTCAACTCTTTGATTCATTAGGTAATGGTCTCATGGATGAGGAAGAGCCACATGAGGATGAAGTTCACATGTTCCACCAAAGAGAAAATCCTTACAATTTAAGAAATAGGAAATTTTGTGGCCCATTCACAACCTCAACCCTGCCTAACAATTTTAATACCCTGCCTGATCCCAATGCCAACAACAATCTGACCTATCCTGATGTGCCTACCCAATACTTCAACAAAAATAGATAGCCTAATACAATTCAAAACCAATCTGCCAATGTTGCCCAATGCACTTTCTCTGAGATAGAAATTGAGAAAATGGGGGAATATGTAGTAGAGGAGTTAAAGAAAGTCAAAGTGAGTCTATCAGCCTTTGAATTGTTAAGGGTATCCAATGTCAAAAATACCTTCTTGCGATTAATAAATGAGACTGCCCCATCAAAACCAACTCAAGAGGTACCTGTAAAGAAATTTTCATTGAAACCTCTAATAATGAACTCGTCATTAGGGAAATTATAGGAAAGAAGCTTGACCAACCCCCAAACTAATTATCTAGTAAAGGTCAACTATTAGACAAACCACTAGCCAAAGAGAAAGGTCAAGTGAAAGCAAGGGATAAATATAGTGACAAAGACAAGACTCAAGTGGCCAAGGGTGATGTGTCTGTGGGACTATTCCAAGGGAAATTGGAAACCCCTCCTTTCCTAATGGCAATACAAATATTTGGAAATATTTTACATAACTGTTTACTAGACTTCAGGGCTTCTGCGAATGTCATGCCATTTGTAGTATGCCAAGCATTGGGAATCACTCCAATCCCATCTAGACACAAGGTCACGTAGTTGCAAAAAAAAATGTGAATATCATAGGGGAAATGAACAAGATCCCTATTCAAGTTGTAGCTAATTTGAGGGTGCAACAAGTGATTCATATTCAGGTTGTTGATATCCTTGACACCTATGGCATTATATTGGAAAGAGATTTCACCCGAGCTTTGAATGGCTATGTTACAATGGATTATTCGCATTTGTGGCTACCCTAGAAAGGGCTACCTAACCAAATCCACATTGAACAAGAGCCTCAAATGAATTTCATGATTACTGAGCATAACAATACCAATGAGGTGTTGTTTGTAGAAACAAAATTTGGAAATTATCTTCCCATGACCTACTAGGATGATGAGGAGTTCCAACAAGAAGAAGGGATAAATGAGGTCCTTGTGTTATCTAGTGTCCCTACCAATTTGACCCATCTTCCTAGCAGCATTGAAGTGTTGATTGAGTCTAAAGATGAGGAGTTCTAATAAGATGGTAACCTTGGGTTGCTTGATGGATTCCAAGAATTTATGTAGAAGTGTGCACAAGACCAACTTAGTCTAGGAGCTAGCATGGATTTCAAAGGACTATTGCTACCTAGCTGGTGTAGAGTGCACAATGCGGTTCATTCAAAATTTGAGTGTTGCCTATTTAAGACAGTAGTGAAACACATCAAAAGGAAAATTACTCCAAGGGAAGGAATGGGAAGGCTGCAAGATCAAAGCCAAATTGCATGTAAGCAACTACCCGAGGGTATAGAGGTAGAAGTGCAACTAGGAGAAGATGTCTGCTCCATCAGCTTCAAAGGCAAGAGTCCCTCTAAGTTTTGGGCATTGCGTTTTAGTGGTTCCAAATCCAAGCAAGGAGCAAGAGTAGGCTTTGAGCTCATTATCCCCATGGGTAAGTCTTATTTTTCTGCCCATAGACTACAATTCTACTGCACAAATAATGTAGCGGAATATGAAGCATTAGTTCATGGATTACTCATGGAATTAAGGAAGAAAGTCAAAATGCTGCAAGTCTTTGGTGATTCTAAATTGGTCATCAAGCAAGTTAGGAAGTTATACTCTTGTCATGATAGAAGGCTAGTGAACTATAGGCACATGGTGTGGGATCTCATACAAGGCTTAGATGCATTCAATATTAAGTTGATCCCACATAGAAATAATCAGACCACGAATTCCTTGGCCCAAACGGCTAGTACCCTCCAACCCCTATCACTAACTGGTTTAAAGAAATTCATCATAGAGCTCACTTCTACCCCGTCAATGCTTGAAAATGTCACTCATTCTCAAGTGTTGAATGATGAAAAGAACATCTTTGACTTCATCACTAGTTTAGATGTATTTGCATTGCAAATCATTGATGAAGTAGAGCCAGAGGAGGCTGAGATTGATATTGAAGGGATGATCAATTTAAATACCAACACGATACCAAGAGGAATGGTCTAGCTAGAATGAATATTTGATTTGGATCACATCAGGGATCAAGATCAACACACTAAGAAGGAATCAATAGATAATCAATGTGATGCTCACAACATGGGTATGGTCGAGGAGGTTAAAAATGTTTTCATTAGCAAAGTGTGCACTCCAGAGGAAAGAAAGGGAATTGTTGATGCTTTGCACACTTACCATGATGTGATTTCTTGGGGGTATGAAGACCTCAAAACATATGATACTTCAATTATCCGTCATACCATTCCTCTTAAGCCAGATGTGCGACCCTTCCGACAGTGTTAGCACCCGATCAACGCGCTATTAGAACCTCTTATTTTCAAGGAAGTGTAGAAGTTGCTTTTAGCTAGAATTATCTTTCTTTTTTGACAGTCCACGTGGTTGGCCAACTTGGTTCGTTCAAAAAGAAGAATGGGGAAATCATATTGTGGATGGATTTTAGGAATCTAAATACATCTTTTGAGAAGGACAACTATCCAATGCCCTCATTCGATGAAGTTCTAAAAATTGTAAATGGATCACAAATGATGTCATTTCTGGATGGCTACTCAGGATATAACCAAATAATGGTGCAATATGAAGATAGACATAAAATGACATTCACCACAAAGCGGGGAACTTTTGGATACAGAAGGATGTCATTCAGCCTAATCAATGCATGGGCCACATTCCAACGTGTCATGGACATAGCTTTTAAGGATATCATTAGGAAATGAATATCATATACATGGATGACCTTACTATGTTCTCAAAGAAAAGAGGAGACCGTGTCTCTGACTTATCTAAAGTATTCCAGAAATGTAGAGAGTTCAGTATCTCACTAAATATGAAGAAATACATCTTTGGAGTAATAGAAGGAAAGCTCTTACAACACATGATTTCAAAAAAGGGAATCTTCTTAGACTTGGAGTGCATACAAGCCATATTGAAAATTTAGCCTCTGGGAAGCAAAAAATAAATGAAGTCTTTTGTTGGGAAGATTAATTTCGTCGAGAAGTTTATCACAGGCTTTGCAGAAATAGTCAAACCATTGAATGCCATGCTCAAACAAGATTCCAAGGTGGAATGGGTAGGAAGCCAAGTAGGCTTTCGAAGAAATTAAGAGAGCTATTGTTGACACTCTAGTGTTGGTCAACCTTGATTACCTGAATCCTTTCTACATCTACTCTTTTGCTTCGGATCATTCATGCGGCAATATGTTGACACAAAAGGATGATGAAGTGAATGAGGACCCGATTTCTTTCATGAGCACTTCGCTGAAAGATGTTGAGTTACGTTATCATAATGTTGGGAAGTGGGCCTACGCTTTGGTTTATAGAGTCAAGAAATTCAGACATTACATCCTGAGGAACAAAGTGTTTTCCATTGTTCTAGATCCACTTGTAAAGACCTTGTTGATGTAAAATGAACCAAGAGAAAGAAGAGTGAAATGGGTTATGCTGCTATAGGAATATGACATGGAAATTCAGCCCATGAAGCTGGTCTGAGGACAAGCCCTCACTCACATAATGGAAAAAAATAAACCCAAGCTCACGGTGCAGCAATATCATCTAGATGGTGTTTCTTCAAGTGATTGATATGATGACATAGTATATTACCTGTTGAATAACAAGTGTCCATCACAACTACAAGGAGTACAAAAACAAGATTTGAGATTGAAAAGAAATAGCTACATGCTGAAAGGAGCCATTTTGTACAAAAAGAATCATGAGGGAGTTTATCTTAGATGCCTTGAAAAGGAAGAAGCAACCCAAGTGTTGAAATAATTTCATGATAAGTTCAGAACTGGTCATGGATCCAACCCTTCAACGAACCATTAGATCCTACAGGTTGGGTATTATTGGCCTACCCTATTCAAATATGCTCACAATCATGTTTGTTAGACCGCTACCCCCAAGGAGTGGCACACTATTGTCCCGCTACAACCAGTTGCTGAGGTAAGGCCTTTTTCCCAATGGGGACTTGACTTCATCAGTCTGATAAGCCAACCATCCTCTGTAGGTCACAGGTACATTTTGACCGTTTCTTATTATTGCACTAGATGGACTGAAGCAATTGCTTGTAGGTAATGTACAACTGAAGTAGTTACTATTTTTTTGGAAAGTTTTATTATAATTCATTTTGGTTGTCCATTTTCCTTGGTTTGTGATAATGGTCATGTATTCGCTTCCCTTAAGTTTGGTACCTAGCCATTTCCTTATGGGATTGCACTTAATTTTTCATCTAATTATTATCCCTAAGGAAATGGTCTAGTCAACTACACAAACAAGAACTTGTTGACTATTATACGAAAAATTGCTTGACAAGAATGTGAATGATTGGCATACCAAGTTGTATTTTTCTCTATAGGAAGACTGCACTCATCATAAAGTAGCCCTAGGAAATTCACCATTCTGCCTCGTTTATGGCGTAGAGCCTATTTTCCCAGTTCACCTCAAGATCCCTACACTTCAATTCATCAATACCTACTATGAGGAGGGAGAACGTAATGAGGCTCACTTAGCTGAGCTGCTTCATTTGGAAGAAGTCCATACCCAAGCTATACAAAATTTTTCCAAACATCAGGGTATAGTGAAGAGATGGTTCGATCATTGAGCCAAAGTTAAGGCCTTTAGGATTGCTGATTTAGTCCTATGCTAGGACAAGGCCCATGAAAGGAAAGGGTGACATAAAAAAATTTGACAAGCTCTGGCTTGGCCCCTTTCAAATTTTTGAGATTTTAGGAGATAATGCCTTTTTCCTTAAGACATTAATTGGAGAGGATGTCTCATTACCTATCAATAGGAAATACCTCAAGCATTATTTCCTTACCTAAATTGCAAGCTCACCCCTTTGTATGTAGCTATACATAGTTAGAGTACGTCGCCTACTTTTTGTTTTGCTTTGTTTTGCTTTCACTTGGTTTCTTGGCAATCATTTTTCTTAGGGTGTTGTCCAATCTTGATGCGGTGGTTGTGATTGGCCTTGTTAGAGGGCCCACTCTACTACACATTTCTTTGTGTTCTTTGGATAAGTCTTCATGAGTTGCCATGAGTCTCTCTCCACTTCTGTGAAATGGGTTTCCTCACTTGAACTCTAACTTGACCTAGGGTGGAACTCTTGGTTGAATCCTATCATGTTTATCTTAGATTCCACATGATACACACATTAAATATTCTTTATGAGCTATACGATATTCATCATGACACCTTGGCAAGTGAAAAATCTTAAATATACTCTAGTGACCACTGTGATCTCCAAACCCACTATGAGCTTCATTGCTTATGCAGTTGAGAGAAAAGGTATCACAAGGAAAGAAAAGAATATATTGAAAAATAGGAAACTATGTGGCCGTGTGAGCAACTCTATTGAGGCTATGGATGCCCAACTGGTAGTAGAGCAATGTTCGTGGGGATCACAACAACAACTTTGTCATGGCTATGGACGCCTGACTGGCAACAGAGAAATATCCAGGTTACTTTTGGGGTCAGATTATTTACGTAGCTTGCCTTGTCTGATTGATTGTTGTCCTTTGTGGTCTCTGAAGGAGGGAAATTAACTCATTGCACACACTCCTAAGATATATCATGATTTGATTCAACCAAAAAATTTGTCCTTTAATTTTTTAGTTTGTTTGAGGAAACTTTCTTCTGATTTGTGAAACCAGAGATTCTAGGTTCCAGATGAATCCTTACCCTTAGAATGCTTGGGAGCATTCTCCAAGAAGAGTCACCATTTTTTATGCCTATAGCACACACGCCCCATTTAGACCAGGGACCCCTCTTTTTGTTTTTTCTCTCACCTCATTTTATGTGCCAATATTTTTGAGCTTAAAATTGGTCACATGCATTAAAGTCATCAAATTCCCTTCGACCAAAACTGCCTATATAAAATTTACTATCTTTTTCCTTTGTGGAACTTGGCCTGTGGGTTTCTATCTCCTATTTTTCACCGTGTCCACCAAGACCAGTGAACCCGCATCTATAGGTCTCCTTATGAGGACCACCCCTATCTCATCATTGTTCAGTAGCAACCAACCCTCAACATCTTCTCGATTGGTGGGTTCTGCATCTACCTTTTCTTCTTGGGTCTTCATTGAATGACTACATTGACAAGAGTTTTCACACTTTACCTAACCACTTGCCACCATATCAAGGAGTTAATGCATGCATTAATGATTGAACCTCTTATAAATAGACCATAACCTAGCTGTCATTTTCACCCTATGATTTGAATTTCAAAGAGAAAACAAGGAGCTCCCACACGCTTAAGATTCTCCAAAGGATCTGAGCCTTTGTTTCACTTTCTTGCATTGCTCAAAGGTAGGAATTCACATCCCTCTCCTTTTCCACACATTTAAACTTTTATGTTTAGGTTTTTATAACTATTTGAAATCAAAATCAATTAAACCCTAGCAGCACTCGTGATTAAATCTTATTCTGGGGTACCCATCAAATAATCTTCAAACTAGACACTAGTGAACCTGAGTACATTGGCTCTGCATTTAACATTTCAAAAAATTTGAGAGTCTCCATAACTCATGAAAATCATGCAAGAATCCTCCCATCTGTCGCCGCTCTCAATGGTGAAACCCATGTGACCCACCCCGCTAATCCCACCATCCTTGTTTTGCCATCACTTGAAGGCATTGAAGTGAAAACGGCTAATTTCATGATTCCATGCAAAAATCCCCATGCGAGACTCCACTTGCGGACCACCTGTATCTCATCATTGTTCCATTAGCGGCCAAGTCTTGGCATCCTCCTACCATGCAGGCTCCACCTTCACTATCATTGCGAGAAAACCATGCCCAACACTTGGAAATTTTACTAAGTCCCAACCACCCTATGGGTTGCTTCATGTGCCTCACCATCACGTGACCACCATCGATTTATGATGGAGCTACCACATCACCTCACATTGTGGACTCCTCACCCGCTACTTACTACCTCAGCCTCAAAGTATTCCACAAACCACTAATCCCAAAACAAACTTGTAGGTTCGCCCTTGCAAGCATCCAATTGTGGGACATTGCTGCCCCAAAGTCATTCTTTAACGGAAAAATCAATGTGTCGCCCGACTATGCAGGCCTCGAGCCTGCCTTCGCTGTTGTTGGTCCTATGACATGCAAGTCACTAAATTTTGAGCAAATCATTCCGGCGGGTCTACCCATGCGGGTCGCCTCGGTTGGAACTCCACCTGCCAAAATTCGTTCTTTAATGGTAGAACCCCAACGGCCCTCCACTCATTGGTCTTCGCATTTCCCAGCTTCTCGATGTCCAAAAGGATCAAAAAACCTTGCAGGGAAATTTAACATGCGGGTTTTGCATGTAGGGTGTCATCCATCTGATGCCGCTATTTAAATGACTAAGCTTTGAGGGCTTTCCACCCCACTACGCCTGCACCCTTCAAACCCGCAAGAGCACCAAAGCATAATATCATAGCCTTAAGTGCTTTATATCCAATTCTCACATGTGGCTAATCATTCCATTAGATATTTTATCATCATTCAAACCGTGCATAAATTTTGGTGTGGGTGGCTATCTATGGGATTCCACAGTCCCAACGTCGTTCTTTAACGACTTTCACTATAATGGCTTTTGCCTAGGGGAAACCCACAACCCTAGGCCTGCATTCTCCTATATTTCCCAAATGAGCTCCAAAAGATGAACAATGAGGAATATTATGGTCTTTTGAGGGTATATGAATGCGTCTAATGTTGAATTTGCAGGATTTAACTAAAATTTTCCCTCTTAATCTATCAATGCACTTACTACACTCTTTCTTTACAATATTTATGGAATTTGTTAGGGGACCATCAGGGAAGGTAGTAGGAAAAGAGGACAAAGGAAAGAAGCCTGTAAGAACCCCAAGGGGAAAGGAAGAAAAGGAGAAGATGAAGTACCAATTCCACAAGGTGGAGTGCAACTCTAAGATTTTTGACACTGACCTGGGGCATGTTAATATAGATGAGTTCAAGTAAAGGGTTATGGTCAAGCCCAATATGAAGGATGCCTGAAGAATAAAAGAAAGTGGTCTTGCAAAGGTAGCTAGTTTTCCCCCTACATTAATTGCTCTAGAGTAGGTAATGGCCTGCTGAGAATGCTACCACGCTAGCAACAAGAAAATAATTGCCAAGGATGGAAGGGTGCTAGCAGACCTGTCTACCAAATCTATTGGTAGGACATTTGGTATTCCAAATTTTGATGTAATGGAAGAAGTGGAAAATGAATATTCCCAACAAATGTGGAAACATGACCCCATAGGCTCTAAGAGAACAATAAATCAAGTATGGTTAAAGGATAAGAGGGGTTGTGCCAATAAGGTACCCCAAGCATTGTATAGAAGCAAATTCTTCGAAAAGTATCATGACTTGGTTATGCTTCCGAGTAGGGTGATGGGTCTACCCACTACCACATTTTTTAAGGATTGGATGTTTTATTTTGTGGAAGAGATCCTCCAAGGAGAAGCCAAGTTCCATTGGGCGAAGATGATAAGTAACAATTTGCACAATCAGTTCATTAAAGTCAAGAAGACCTTCAAATTCTATATGACTTCATATCTAGTCTACCTTCTAGAAGTCAAGTTCTTGTATAAAGGACTATTCTATGTTGGGACATTGGGAACCAAGAAGGGAGAACTTAAAGTATACTACTGCTACACCTAGTTGCAATACGAAAATTTCAAGGAGTACAAAAGAGTAAATGATGCCTTCATCGGGCATATTATTAGACTCATGGGGGGAAACCTTGAAAGAAGAGTAACACACAGTGCTAAGGAAGTCATCAAGGGTTTATGATATCTATTCATCCAATTCTTGAAGTTCACCTACATCAGGGTAGAGGGGTTCTCAGGAAGACCTTACCGGCTGCCACACTACCCTAATGACCGGATTATTATGTTGGAGCTCACCCAATAGTTGTTGACTACCCATACATTGCTAAGTGACAAGCACCGAGTAGGGGTCCCATATCCCCTCACACTTGGGCAAGGAATATACTCTTGCCAAGTCGCTCCATGTGTCGAATACTCAAACAAGGAACTAGTAGAATATAGCCTGAAATTGCACATAGACCGAGGAAGAGTGGATCCTCATGGAAAATTAAAGAAGATGGTTTGGAGACAACACGCTCACCGACCTCATGTCGAAGACTCCTGGGTGAATTATGAAGATGACAAGGAGGTCTGAATGCATCATTATATGAGAATGATTGCCCAATTTGTAAAATTTGTTTCTATTTCTCGTGCTTGACCAAATTATCAAGGATGATAACATTCTTGATGAGAGGTAAAATGCCTTGGCTAAGATGCCACTACCAGTCATTGATTGGACCGAGGAAGAGGTCATAGACCTAGATATTCTCACCCACCCTATTAAAAAAAGAACTAGGCAATGGGTGGATGAGAAAATAGCTCAACTAAAAGAACAAGGTGTAGAGCTTACATATGGGGAATTAGAAGATGAAATTGAAAGTGAGAGTGATAGTGGTGTTGCTGCCAATTCATCGGGTGAAGCTCCCAAATCCTTGCCTATCACTCAATCCAAGAAAAGGAAGGATGTGCCTAAGCACAAGCCTAAACACAAAGTGTACTCAAGGAATATAGCGGAGGATCAATCATCCAAGAGGGTGAAGAGAATAGGAACATTTGTTCTTGAGATGCCCACTATCCAGGAGGAAGAGCAACAACCTGAGGAGGAGGTGGAAGTCAAGCAGCCCCACTCGCCACCACCTACCACTTCCATTCTCGCTGCCACTACTACTACTACCTTACCACCTTCCATTTTGAAATCTTTTCTTGTCTCATCATGCCCACCATGGACATCTCAGTCCACCTCACCTCCGCCTCACCAACTACTTCGGTGATGGTTTTGGATTCCTCCTCTTCTACCACTTTAACACAGTCATCCTCCTCTCTCCCGCCTCCACTGCCTTCCCTCTCCACTTTACCTCCTTCCCTGCTAACACTAGTAGAATTTGGCCAATAAATGACTACATGACTAAAAATTTTAGTCACAACAACTAAAGATGACTAAATTCTACAAATTTTTTACAAGACAACTATAAATGACTAAATAAATGACTAATTTGATCATCGGGTAAAAAACACAACTAAATAATTAGTCACACAAATAAAATTAGACAATATGATATTAAAGTGGATAATTAAAAAAATATTTTGAATTGAGGGAGTGGGTGGTATTATAATATAATAATAATAATATATATTATATATATAATAATTATATTATATTATTATATTTAAATATAATATAATATTATATTACCAATCAAAAAAAAAATATAATATCATATTATTATATAATATAATATTATAATATATTTAATATTATATAATAATATCTATTGTATAAAAGCTTGAGATATATATATTATAATTTATTGAATTTTGATTCCATTTTGAATGTTTTTTTAGCGAGCAAATACCCTAATGGGTAGGCAATATTTGGCTATAATTTTCATTTTAATAAACAAACTTTAAAACTCTCTTCGAAGCCTTATTTTCAGGTTGCAGCTTGCCAAATCAGAGAAGTGAAAGGTCAATACCAGCAAGGAAGAGTTTGGAGGATTCAAAACCAATAGCAGTAGGGAAAGCAACAAAAAACATAGGTAAAATGATGCCCTTATGTTAAAACCTAGATGTGGTCAGTATTAGGATCTTGGCCATAATTTTCATTTTAATAAATAGACTCTAAAACCCTCGTCAAAACCTTATTTTCAGCTTGCAGCTTACCAAATCGGAGAAGTGAAAGGTCTATACCAACGAGGAAGAGTTTGGAGGAGCCGAAACCAATAGCGGTGGGGAATGCAGCAAAAAATGGCTGCATTCTCACCTTCATAAACCCTTTACCCTCATTCCCACTTCACATCAAACTTTTGGCATTCAGTCGATAGAAAAACTTTGGCCAGGATTGCAAAGAAATGAAATTGAAAATGGAGGTCACAGTAGTGGGTAGTACGAGTACCATGCTAGTGGAACATAATAGATGTTTTGAAATCCATTTCCTTACATCCCAAGGGTCGAGATCTCTTAGCGGTCGGTTCCATGGAAGCAAGATCTTTTACAAAAATCTGGTTGTGAGGGTTGTTTTTTCTGTAAGTTCACTTAAGATGTTAATTTTTTATAGGTATTAGAGTCCAAATTTATGAGGGAAAAATTTGTTGGCTTCAACAGTTGTATTGGAAGTTGATCTTTGTTTTTTGGCCTTAACATTGTATGAAATTGCAGAAAAATACATTCTAGGCCATTTAGCTTGTTTTGGATGTTTTAATGGTCTCAAGCCATTTCTAGTATAGGACGGAATACAAATGCATTTCTTTTGCAATATCACTAATTCTATGCATTCATATTTATTAGACTTACTCTAATAAGCTAGTAATATATTTAAGATATTACTTTGATATTTATTCTTTTTCAAATGCATTTCTTTTGCAATATCATTAATTCTATGCATTTTTATTTATTAGACTTACTCTAATGCTTATGGCTATCTGCTTTTAAGATATTAATTGTTTACTACTACTTAGTAATACATTTATTTTTTGATTTTGGACGGGTACAAAGCAAGGAGATATTACTCTGATAAGCTAGTAATATTTAAGATATTACTCCAATATTAATTCTTTTGCAAATGCATTTATTTTCTAATATCATTAATTCTATACATTTTTATTTATTAGACTTACTCTAATGCTTATGGGTATCTGCTTTTAAGATATTTGTTGTTTATGCTACCTAGTAATATGTTTTTTTATTATTGTGGATAGGTACATAGCAAGGAGAAAATACAAAACTAGTGCCTTACTAGATGCATTTACAACCCATCTCATGTGTAATAGTGGCATCACTAAAGACATGTATTCACACCATTTAGTTTTAGATTTTTTCAATTTTAAAAGTATAATAAATCAGCAGTTTGCATACTGGGAAATATTTTGTATTCAAAACTCTATATAGAGAGTTCTTTGTAATATATTTTATATACAGTTTGAATATAGAGAGAATTATCTTCCAATGTTGTTTCAATCCCAAATTTGTTGAAGTTTTAATAACATAAGAGCTTTAAAGTTTTATATCTTTCAATCACAACATAATTTTCTCTTGGTTTGCAATTTCATAGGCTAGTTATTGTAACAACATTCTCCAAACATAAGAGTTTACATACACATATGAAATTATTAGTTCATAAATGACTAAATATATGATTAACATGACTAAATAAATGACTAAACCATGGCTAAATAAATGACTATAATGACTAAATAAATGACTACCATGACTAAATAAATGACTACCATGACTAAATAAAATGACTACTATGACTAAATAAATGACTACTATGAATAAATAAACAACTACCATGACTAAATAAATGACTACCATGACTAAATAAATGACTAGTTAACAACAATCAATGACTAAATTAATGATTAAATACATTACCAAATTGATCAATCAAAACAACTAATAAATGACTAAAATTGGTTTAGTCATAAATTCGGCCACATTATAAATAACCTAAAATAAACTACTAATGGTCACATGACCAAACTAATGGTTACGTCACTAATTTTTAGTAGTTTTTTTAGTCATTTATTGTTGTTTTTGTACTAGTGTAATGACCACCATGGCACCACCCACTTTGTCGCTGCCTTTGTGGCCTATATGCAAAATGTGCCAATTGAGCTCTCAGGGGTGATCCTTGACCCTAAGGTCCAAGAATTAATGGCCAAACATGCCGCCACTTTGCCTCTCCCTCCACTGGTGATTGAACCACCAAATATGGAAGCAACAATGCAAATTTTAGAAGAAATGGAGAGACACAGTGTGGGGCAAACAATGGAAGTTGTGAGGGATGTTGTTGAATAATTGGAAGACTTTTATAAGGAGGATTATTTTGAGCACCCCAAGGGAGGATTGAGCCTAAATATTGACAAGGTAGATTTTGATGAGGAGGGCTAGCAAACACTTGAAGATGAAGGCAGTGATACACTCAATGAATGCTATGGAGTTGAAATGTCTGATTAGGAACTAGATGAAAAGCTACCCCAAAAGCATAAAATTGAAGAAACGCACCCCAAGGAGCACCACTCTGAGGAAGAGAAAACATACACAAATGTCAATGTGGAAATACTTGAAGAGCTTCCACAAGCTGGCCAAGATGAGGGCCTGATGCAAGAAGAGGTAGCTCCACAAAGGGATGATGAAGGAGATAGGGTAAAAGAGAAGAGCGCTAAGCTCAAGAAAAATGTTGAGATTGGGCATCCAAAAGACAAGAAAACAACGTCGAAGGAAAATAAGCCTATGAAAGATGAAGTCATTCTTGAGCTTAACAAAGGGAAAACAATATAATAAGAAAGCTCATAGAAAGAAGAAAGGGGTGACGAAGAGGCTTCTGACAATGAAGAGAATGAACCTCAGAGAGAAAAGGAAGGCGATCATGAATCACCAAAGAATCAAACAGAGGTCCCCGCATGGCTAGAACAACAACTAAAGAGGAAGGCTCCTGTGATCGCTGATCCTAAGGCCCAATTGGAGGCCATTCTAGCCAGAGCTTAGATAAGGACTCAGAAGGATAAGAAGCCTAAAATCATATCCCAAATCATGATTGATGCTTTTGGGTCTCGAACATTGCAAATAGCCACCCCAAGAGCAGATAAGGACATGAGCACTATTCAAGGGAGGGATTATCATATATCCACTATCAATCTAGGCCCTACAACTCATGAAAAGAAGATGGATGACCTCCAGGGGTCAGTATCCACCATCATACATCAAATGAATAAAGACCAGTCCACTAAGGAAGAGTTGAAAGAACAAGTGGCGAACCTCACCGCTTACATTCAACAGTGGACTTCCACATAAGAGGAGACCCTGATAGAATCACTATCACCCTCCTTTCTCTCGAAGGAGGAGATAAATAAAATGGAGGAAAGGAAAAACTAAACCAACTCTACTACAGATTGGTTCAATAGGGTCATATACAATGGCGACACGTGCATGTCATGCGGTCAAGATGTACAAAAAATTCCAGAGTACAGAATGAGGTGGAGGATTTGATAAGCACCCGCAAGGAGTTCCCTGAGCTATATCAGATTACTTATCTGAAGCTGGAGAGCATCCTTAATCTCTCATGGGAAACATGGAAAAAAGAGCTAGGGCTTCCAAAGGAGGATCATTGGTTGGTTGAGACATAAAAAAAGGAATCTCGACTACAAAAAGAAGATTTTGGAGAAATCCATGCATAAATTAGAGCTTGATCACAAGTGGGTGGAAAAACACCAAATGAATAGTGGAGATTATCTAAAGCTGATGACAAATTATGAGATGCCTACCCTTGAGCTAGATTCAGAAAAGATCAAGCCATTGTTTCACAAGAAAATGGAATAGGGAGCCGGTGACATGCTATCACCGAATTTTATGGATTTTGTTGTGAGGGCCTTCGACCAGTAAGAATAGGTTATCAAGGCTACACCCAAGTGCACTAAAAACTTGGATCAAATCATGAAAAATATTCAAGGAGATGGCATTCCAGATCCTCAAGCATGAGCTATATGAAAAGAAGTTGTTGGCCATGATTAGCAAGTTTTTATTATACACAACAACATAGAAGGAGGTTGGGAAGCCTATCATCAATGATAAATACTTGCTGAATTAGTTATAGTGCGAAGCCATAATAGTGGTTTACAATTCCAATGAGGAAGGAAAACTCACAAAAATGACCCCATGGAAAAAACATTGATTTTGGGGGTTCGAACGAACTAGTTGGTTCAAACAAACCAAAAAATGGTTCACTCAAACCAAGGTTTGAACGAACCAAATTAAATCATGCACAAAAAAAGACATTTGAAAACCCCTTTTGAAAGGGGGTTCGAGCGAACCCCCCTTTGTCCTCATTCTCACCCTCAAGCACTTTGGAAGTCTAGATTTTTACGCTTCAAAGCTCGGGTTGAGGATGAAAATGGAGGAGACTTAAAAAACCCAGCTAGAATCAAGTATTCCTTGGAACGAGCTATGAAATGACTATAATTTTAATATATTTTTGTTTTATCATGTATTTGTTTTTTTAGTTTTATTAAACAATAGTTTTTCACCAAAAAATCAAGCTCTTTGTTCTACACGTGGAAAAATAGCATATTATCAAAAAAAAAAATTAAAAATATGAGTACACCAGATATTGAAGTCCTTGATTCAACAATAAAAATAAAATTTAATTTTGATATATACAAAAAAAGTTACGTATTATATGGTCGCGCTATGTCTAAATTGTAATTGGTTTGACTTTGAAACTTGATTAAAGAAAAAATATTCAATAAAAAAATATCTAACCAAGTGAAGCACTAGATATCAAAGTTACAAATCTAAATTTGAAAGAATTAGATTTTTATCCTACACAGGAAAAAAGTTATGTGTTATACGGTGTGCATCACTTTAAAAAATGTTGTTTTCTAAAAAAAAATAGTTTTCGTCGGAGATGGAAAAAGAAGTGCAATCTGATTCCAAAAAAATTGAAAAAATATTTTTAGAATCTACAGACAAAATGTGACGAGACTCTAGTTTGCATCATCTTCAAATTCCTCATGGTTTAGCCGCTATAGGTGCCCAAATGTGAAGATTTACTTAAAAATAATAATTTCAGTGTCCAATTTGACCAAAAATTGTAAACCACTATTGTGGGATCACCCTATAAAGGCTTGAAATATAGCTAAAAGACAAAAACAACTACAAAACAAAATAGACTAGAGGATGGAATAGGGAAAAAGACAAAAGTCTATTTTATATTATAATATATTTGTGGATAGGTGAAAGCCTAAGTGAAAATGAATCTTGACCACTCATTGTAAATGAATCTTGTCCATTCATTTCACTTTTTGAAAACTATATATAGGGGCATCCTCTCATTTTCAAAGAGAGAGATGAGTTGTTGTGAAGACATATTGCAGCAAAAACATATGAGAAAAGCATTGTTTTGATGGTTTCTTGTGTATTTCTCTCATGTATGCATGATTCTATCTCCAAGTATTAGATTTTATCTTTGTTGTTTCAATTTTTAAGCTACTTTTAGTTGTTAGTTTATGTTGTTCTTTAATGGTGAAGTATGCTATGGTGTTGGATGACTTCCTAGCTCATAATTTTGGTTGTTTATTGATGATGAACTATTGTGTAAAGTTAGTTTGAGCATTACTTATATTGCTGCAACCAATTGTTATTCATGCTTTAATGGTGAATGAACAATCTAAAAATCTGCAATGACTCTTTGAAGATTGCACTAGTTTCATGAGGCCGTGGGTTGTCCCTAGTTAAGTGGAACTGAATTTTAGGAATTTTTTCCACTGTAGCATACTCCATTGTTACTATTCATCATTAGTTGCAGGTCTAGGAAACTCCTAACCCTTTTTCCCTTTTGCTATTTCTTTAAAATCTAAAGTTAAAACAAAGTTCTAGCATCATTGCAAAGCCAAACTTGATGAGTAAGAAGGAGTTTTAGCTTGCTATTTTGAACTTACAGCCACTAATCATTCATCTCTAGAATTTATAAAACTCCATTTGCAAACCTGATTCCCAACGCTTAGTAAACCATAAAGGCCTCCTTTTGATTACTAGCAAATCACATCAACCATCGAACTATTCCAAGCATTATCATGACCTAACACCTGGGAGACCTTGGGGTGATTTCTAAAACTCAATTACGGAAATTACCTTTCAAGAGAGATAGCATACTTGTGTCTTGTCTATGTTGAGAAAGTGCAAAAACACCCATCAACAACTAGTTTTGCAAATTTGGGAAAAACTAGGAAACTATTTACCCCAACTTGTTGGGGTCATAACTTTCTACTCGGTGCTCGGAATTTGAATTTGTTTGCACCGTTGGAAAGCTCTCCAAGAGTATACTAACTCAGTCTCTAAAAAATGATTAATCATTTTTTAGGGATTAATGCAAGTTTCAACCCTAAATTTTGCTCTAAAGGCCTCCGAAAATGCGATTTAATAGAACATAGAAAGAATTGATTTTTTTTGAAAATTTTGATTTTCGGTTTTTCTTAGTTCTAGTTATTGCAAAAGTGTTTTGAAATTTGTGGGACAATTATAACCCATCATATTTTTCTTTTCTTTATGTTTTAGGACTACTAAATTTCTATTGGGTTTTAAAACTTACAATCTTAGGACAACTAGCTTTCTATTGGGCTTAAAATTCACTTTCAAAGTTGGTTAAAATTGAACCCATACAACCTCATTTCGTAATATTCGGTAAAATTGGACAAAATAAACAAACACTTCCATTGGTGCTTAAAATGAATTCATTTTGATATGTTGGACAAAATGAATGAGTGTTTTATGTGCTTTCTTTGCTTGTATACACTTATAGTGCGTATCCACTCCCCTTGCGCTTCGTGTGATCTTGGATGAAGAGAAACACTCAAGTGTAATTTATTGTTTTGAGTCACCCACCAAAATTTTGCTACGTGTCCTCTCTCCTTGTGCTTCATGCGATCTTGGGTAAAGAGAAATAACATTTTTCTTGTTAGGAAAGGGCCTGCTATGAGATACATCCCACAATGGAGAACTCACAAGCGACTCCCAAAATAAGCACATTTACTGACACACTAATAAATTGTTGCAAACATGAAAAGTAAGTAGCTTCAATCTAGGGTGTATAACATATTGCACCTCATCCTACACCTTAAGTGGAAGGGAACAGTTAAAGAGCCTCAATTGGTCGAGCGAGATGAAATAATATATGTTTTGGTTTCTACAATTTGTTGTCACTAAAATCCTTTGTGTAGTAGAAAACCAAGTCCATTTTTGAAGTGTTCTTTAAAGTGGTGCATTGGAATTTACTTCCAAGAAGTTACTTACCAAGTCTGATTTGTGGGTTAAGGCATAAAAGGCTTAAACACAAGTTGCATGTAAAATCATCCCTTCGAGGAATGAGTTAATCCCACCAAGAAGATATGTACCTACTTGAGCTAGGAATGTTATTTCTTGTGAGTCAGTTTGAAACATTGTTTGGTTCCAAAACATCTGAAACACACATCGACATGATTCATCAAACTTCAGACCCTTTGGATTAAGTGTGGATACCTTTGAAAAGTCCTAATATTGCTACTTGTCCCTAAAGATTTTATATTTAGAGGCTTCTAAATATTTGGACTTATATCTAAATTCACACTTTCCAAAGTTAACATAGGGAACTATGGCTTTAGCTTCTTGATTTTCACATAATGGAATTTGTGGAATGAAGGTTGCTTAGACATAGAATTTTTAGTTTGAAATTTAAGCGACATTGAATGTGGTAAAAATAACTTCATTAATCCAAGATTAAATCAAATGAACACCCCGTGCATTGATGTATGTTCAAACATTGACTTCAAAAAATCAAACAAAGTGAGACAAGAAAATTATTTCAAAACATTTGAGTCCAAGTTCTATTATCAAAGTCATTGAGTTCATAAGGTTTTATCACTTTAGAGGTATAGCACATTTTTCACCATCTTGGTCTTATAAAACAAAGGTCCCTTTTTATGTTAACACATTTTGGGTCAAAGAATTTCATCCATCTTCACACATTTCACATCTCACATCATAAACAACTTTAGGGACTTTTGGACACATCAACACTCTTTTTTCTTAGGCAATTATCAAACCAATCCCCTAACTTAGCTACTTTGTGTGTGAAATGAATCCTTTTTCATGCACTTAGTTGAGTTAGTTATCACATTTCTAGACTAGTCTATCTTAAAGGTCACAAGTCTACCTTCAAGATTTACAATTTCATTAACACCTTTTATCCAAGACATAAAAACATCAAACTTTTAAGTCTAAAAGTGTTGTCCAAAATTTTAGAAAGTTTATCCTCCATATCACTCACCGCTTTTCATCATCCACTCAAATCATTGGTCCAGAATACCTTAGAGGTTCACTTTTGCAACAAGATCAAAATGCAAGAGAGACATGGAGCAAAACCAAATTTTATCTACCATGAGTGACATAAACCATCAAATACTTGGAATGAATGGGCTTAATCCTAGAGGTTTCACAATTCCACCCTACAATACATACATGGGGTCATCATATCCTACAAACTATAATGAAACAACAAATGTGGGTATACAAAATCAAAAGTTTGGAGCATATTGTCACATGATAGATTTAAATCAATGTAAAAACATACCAATATATCAAACAAATGATCAAAGCATGAGTCTTCATCAAAACAACATTGATCCACAAGAACAATACATCCCAAACATAAACTTATCAAACTTGAACATGTTAAATCCATACATGGGGAATTTTGGGATGGATTCATTCATACCTCAACAACACATCATCCAATAAAATCATCAATAATATTAGTATTAAGGTCAAAATATCATGTCATCATAAAACTAATACATTGATTTATATCAACAAGACCTTGAACATCATCAAAACATTGATTTACATCAACATCTTCTTGATCATCAAAAAGTGGATGTAAATCAAAACATTGCATATTAGACACAACATCAACAAGCACCTCAATCACAAAAAATCTTGAAATCCAACAACACTATCAAATGTGAATACACTCTTTTAGGGGAGCCAATCGAATCAGTGTTAAACAAGCTAGTCCATGCTAAACTTATCAATTTTCCAGAGTCATTTGGTGAACCTAGCGTCAAGTTCTCATGGTATGATGATAAAACTTATTGTGAATACAATAAGACAAAATTTCATAACACGTCAGATTGTATCAAACTCAAGAACCTCATCCAAGACTTCATTGATCAAGGAAAAATAATTGTTGAAGACAATGATCAAGATCCATCTACCAATGATCACATTGAAGAAGTTTCTACCTCATCTAATGATCCAATCAACATACATCAAGAGTCACTTCATGATCATAATCAAAATACCTCACCAATATCTAACAATGATCCATTTCAAGAAATCTTAACATCATTTGATCTCGTGATTGAAGACATCGAAAAGGTTTCTACCACAATTGTTGAGGATAAAATTCAAGATTCATCCACCAATGACCATGTTGACAATGTCTCTACATCACCCAATGAGTTATATGACATGCCTCAAGAATTTATTCCAAAGCATGGTCAACATCTTTCACCAAATTCTAGCAATGGTCCTTTCAAAGACATATTGACATCATTTGACCTCATGGTTGTCGATATTGAAGAAACCCTTAATTCAACACTTGATCCAAATTCACTTAAAGATCAAGAAAATATTCAGCCAGTATCCATGCATAATGAAGACATTCAATAACACTTTGCAAATAATCCATCCTTTGAAATTGATCCATGTCAAGAACATGAACCAAAGCATATTATAGATAATACCACACAGAGTCAAAATCAAGGATACATATCTCCAAGATACTATCGTGATCTAATGGGTATTCTCCAATCCATACAAGATGTCACAAATAATGATCATATCCATCTATTACATACTCCTCCATCTACCCATGATATGCTTGCTCCTAATGGACATGTAGATGATCTTCATCAAAAACAAGAGTCTCATACTCTTGATATCATTAACAAGGAACACAAGTCTCCTACTCTTATTATCTCTACACATCATCAAGGTATAGCAGAATTCATAGACATATCAAAATTGATCATGAAGAAGACCTCTACATTGATGGTGAATCAAAAATATCCTTTGAGGAGCAAGCATAAATGGATCATGAGGAAGAATCCTATATGGATTGTAAAGAATCAACACCTTTTTAAGAAGCATCAAAATCAAACACATCCTCCATACACATTGAAGAAAGTGAGTATGAGGATACCAAGCATTATCAAAAATCAACAAAGCTAAACAATCATGTACATCAAGGAAATAGTTTTTCAGTAGCAAAATCAAAGCATGTCAGTAATACTCCCATAATACTAGGGGCAACTTTATCTAGTGCAAACACCAACATGGGGAGCATGAATATTCCTTATGATAAAATGGCTACCAACACTCCAACCATTCATATCATGAATCATTTTCCATGCATCATTCCACCCACTAATTGGGACCAACCACAAGAAAGAGGTCTCTATCAAAGAAAATAGCAAGTTATTGAAGCAAAATAATTAGTGAAGCAACATGGGAGAAGCAAATTCAAATGGATACCAAAGAAAAAATTATCCATATCAAACTCCATTAGCCAAAGAAACTATGGGAAAAAATAAAAAATGGAAGTTCATCCATCAAAATTGTCCATCGATACAAAAGAAAGCTTCAAGAGAAACCTACAAGGTATATCAATTAGTTGGTCCTAATCGAATCTCCATATCCACCCATCATTTTTCATCATCCCAAGTTTGAAGAATCAAATATTCCAAATATTTTGACCAATCCATCTACATCTCATAACCCTCAACACATTCCACCATCCACTTTGACATACATGGTATCCAACTCTTGTATTAACCGTGTATTGGCAACAAATCTTTATCATAAGGACTCTAAGGGCACTCTATCACAATTTGTGCATCTAGATAAGGTTAACTCTAGTATTGAAAAAGAAGAAAAAAATATCCAAGGGTTACATGCAATCCCCCGTATATTAGAAAAACAACTCCTCCAAGCAAGATATCATTGGCACATCATGATAGAAACAACATCTACATCAGCACCACTAGGTGGTTCAACATGAGCATAAACTTGCAAAAACTCAAGAAAATATCAAGAGAAAAAATTTCCTCTAGTGAAAACCAATTTGGTGGCGCTCTGGATAAGTACCATGATGAAAACCTGAAAAACAAGTTTCATGAGTAGAATCGAGCTTCTATGTGCACCATTTCAAGTGGAAGCATCTCATCCCATCTATAATAAATCCAACATTCCATCCATCTTATCCAAAATCGAGGAACCCTTGATTTTTCAATCCATTTTCATCCAATCTAACTTATCTTGATCTTAGAAAAGGTTCAGTGTGTACTTCACACATGCTTATAGTAAACATGTTACATGGCTCACTATCATTGATCCTATCCTAACCAGCATTATCTGAGCCATGGGGAATTATCCAAAGAGGCATACTCTATCCAAACATTTTATCCTATCACAAGATAAATCTTGGCATCCTTCACATACCCATCCATCAATCCATTCATTTATCCATACATCCACCCATATCGTTCCATGCATTTCTAGACACTGGGGAAGATACTTACATCTTTCTTTGGGAATAAATATTGGGCTATATTCTATAACTTATGTGGTAATATAAAAATTTGTTAAACACAAAATCAAATTGGTCAAATCATTTGTAAGTAAAAATCTATAAATCACTAGCCGATGACACATTTTGATGAGAAGATGTTCCTTATCAAGATTTATCATTTATCAAACATCAATCTAAAAAATCGATATCAGTTCCATCTTCCTTGCACTTCAACGTCACATCAAATCATTCCAATAGATTTTGTTCCAAGCATAGCTTCAAAATATTGATCTATCTTATCCAATCAATCCATCACCATCTCGAGATATATCATTTCCCAATCCTTGTGTTGTCCAACACTATGCTTTCATTGTTGTGCATCCTCAACAATGTTATCACTATTGGCAATCTATCAATCAAATCAATCAATCCTAGCTTGGATTTCAAAAAATCCCAAATAGATCACTGATATCATCACACATATCCATACCCACACACTCATCAACATCGTGCGAAAAATCCAAAAACATCAAAATCTTGCATAGCCAAAAATACAAAAACATCAAAATCTTGTATAGCCAAAAATAAAACATCAAAATCTTGTATAGCCAAAAATACAAAAACATCAATATCTTGTATAGCCAAAATTCAAAAACATCAAAATCTTGTAAAGTCAAAATCCAAAACATCCAAAACACATCAAAATCCCTAAACAAGTCAAAACATCAAAAAATAAAAAACATTACCTTGTCGAAATACGTGTCTTCGAGCTTGAACATAGGCAAGGCCATCATTGATGTGTCCCTGAGACACTTTAGGTGAGCCCATTAGGATTCTGTCATAATAAACTGACAATCCATCAAGTGTTCATGTCTCATCAATAAACTGGTCAAAGTTAATCGAACTACATAGTCTTTGTGTGTATAACATAGGCAAGGCTCATTTTTGATAAGCCTTTGAGGCTCGAGGTCAATCCCTATTAGGTCTTGATCAAAACTCAGAAAACCCAAAATATTAGAAAATTTCAAAAACCCCAAATAGCCTCAAATAAGTGAAAACATAAACATTCAAAAAGACCAAAAACAACCTCAAAATATTTTTAAAACACCAAAAACATTGAAATATTCCCAAGAGAATCCAAAACCACCCATCCCATATTGCTTTCACCCACAATAAACCTTGATCCATAGTGAATCGATTGTCACACTCACCCTTTGGTAATACAAACGGAAAATAAGTACAACAATCAGCAAAAGTAGAACCTTTAAACATCAAAAACAATCAAAGTCTTGATCATTATCAAACATGTCAATCAAACCTTATATCAACAACCTTTCAAATAACCTATCAACCTCCCACCATCCACTAACATGTCCTAGGATGCATCCTTCCTACAATGGGAATTATCTTTGGCAATCACTTTGGATATTAATCCTCAAAGCACACCTTTTGGCAAGAGATATAGATAACATTGAATGTTTGTTTTGATCTTGTCTTATGATTTATCTTATTGAACTATTCCAAGGGCCTCTCAATGATTTCTAAATGATTTAGAGAGAAAGGAATGTGGCATCGATCATTATCTTTTGTTTGATGTGCTTGTAAAATAATCTTGGTGCATACTTGCTTAGTTGTGTGTAGGGAGGTTGTTTAGAGTAGATTGTTGACTATTGCATATGCTTTGGTCTGAAATATTCTAAGCTTCTAAACTACATTCCAACAAGGTTTTTGTATGTCAAGGTATGAACAAGGACTATCCTATGTGTTTGCAGAGTCAAAGCCCATCACACTAGATATAATGCCATCCTAGTTATCAATACCATGATGCATTGTGTTTATGTGTTATATCAAAAATAAGGAATGATGAAGTATCCCAATCTCATAAAGGAGCATGTAATTTGTCTCATCGCCATATATAATAAAGTCTCAAATGATCATAGGCTTGTTGGACTTCTAAATCAATCTCAAAACAATGTTTAATCAATGTCTGTCTCATTCTTCTATCCATCCTTCTTATTCTTCTATCTCTTCTAACAATTCTATCCAAGTATCGAATATGTGTGATATATCAAAGTATACATGAGGCTACCCATGGCCGATGATTGTCTATACATATCAATTTTTTCTACACCAAACATATGAGCTTTCTTAGAAGTGTCCTTTGTCCTCTCTGAGCAAAACTAATCCTAAATCTTTGTCACAATATTGACCTAAAATTTCAAATTTCTGCCTGATCTCTCGAGGGGCCAAGGTACCAGCTTCATTCCTTCCACTTGGGAAACAATGGGGCATCAAAAAAATTTAATTTAATTTAATTTTTGATCTGAACAAAAGCATTAATATGAAAAGTGTTAGTCTTTGAACCAATATAACAGGTACCTTTCTTCAAAGAGGGGAAAAATGTAGACACTCAGAATTGTCTTGAATGGTATTACACACTTGAATCGATATACTAACATTGTTTCATCCTCTTTTTGCCTATTTGATTAAATAAGCTTAGTTATTTAATTAAATGCATCATTTTCATCTATTAACCTAATTAATCTAATTAGGTTAATTCCTACCATCTCACACTAGCATTTCATCTATTTTAATTGAATAATGCAAATTATTTAATTTAAAACCCCCCTTATCTCCTCTTATTTAATTAAATTTCATTTGCATCCCCTTTTCATTAAATAAACTAATCATTTAATGAGAATTCTTTTCCCCTCAACTTGCACAATTAAAACTTAGTTTTAATTAGCAAAATTACTAATTTTCCTCACCCATCCACTTGCATAGGGAATATTCCCAAGGAATATTCTTCTATTTTGGCTCAAAAAATGGAATATTCTTTCCTATCAAACTTTCAAAGTTGTTACAAAGTGTGTTTGTTTGAATCATTGTGAGCCCTTGATGCTTTCTTTGATCTATGTGATCTTTGATTCTCATCCATTAATGAGAACCCTTGATCCATGTCTTCATGCTTGCTTCCATTTTGACCATTGATTGATCCTTTTTCACCTTGACCATTGATTCTTCATTTGCTTTCCTATAGATACTTCACTATTTGGAGAGAAATGGATCCACTTCCATCAAAGAAAAGTTATGTTTCTCGTTTGAATACTATCTTTATTCATACTTGCACCATTATCAAGCTTTTTCATCCTTTTCATCCACCCATAGCATCGTTTTTGTCAATTTTAGCTTAGTTTTCAACAATGGAGTTCGATTAAATGCTCATTTTATCCAAGGTATTGGGAAAGGATCATTATTCCACATCAATACGAAACCACTCCCCCAATGGGATAATGTTTGTAGTTCAATATTAGGTTTCTTTTAAGGTTTTGTGTTTATTTCATGCTTAGTTTAATGGTTTCTTAGTTTTTGAAGCTTTCAAACATCTTATTGGGATTGCAGCTTAGGGGATTAAATATGGTTTGAATCTGTATAGATCTGGTGTAATTAACCCATACTATGATTATAATCATGCCAATATATGTAGTATATACAAAGGATGTGAGGAAGTAAATCCATGATCTGATAGCCAAGATTGACCATACAAAATTTGAAGAGCTTCGACAAACACTGCTAACACTAGACCAGAGCATATATCAACCAAAATACCAAAATATGGGGCACAATCATTTGGGTGTATGGAAAGACTACCCAAAATTCTATGATGAACATGACTAGGTTAGGTTAATTTTGAGAAGGTTACATGATGAGTTCATCTACTTGGAAAAACCCTATTAGATTACAAAAGAAGCAATTCACTCCATCACAAGGTTAAGTATGATAAGGGAAATACCAACCAAGAAGTAGTTAAGAATGATAAGGTGATAGATCCAATTAGAGCTACACCAAATGGCTGCAACTTGAGTGTGTGGGAGATCACAAAACTTTTTGTGTGGTATGGTACCATGGGTATCACCTACATGATCTATTATGCAAACAAAGAAGCATCGACTATAGCAACTACAATACACACCACATATTAAATGGTGGTAGAAGGAAATGATTTTTATCTTTGTGAGGTAATGAGGGAGAAGCTAATGGATAATATCTAGAAGTTCAAAGCTTCCTAGTATAATTTTTGATATGGAACATTGCTTATATTCCTAGTCTTTTTATTTTTTGAATACATTACCTATGTTCAAAGGGAAGGTATGATAGACAAAATTAATAGTAGTGGCACAAATAAAGCACCATATATTATAGTTTAAATAAAAACCAACCTAAACTATCATATATTGGGGATTTTACAAAATCTTCCAACAATAATTGTAAGCCAAAGAAAGCATCCCATATGGTTCCATTAAACAGTATATCAATACCATCTTTTTTGGTAGATAAAGACTATACATACATGGATGTGGTGGAGCCAGGAATAACATAGATTCCTAAGCTCCCCTATGAGGTCACATAGTAGGAAGTAGATGGATATCTTGCAAATATTCTTAGCAAACCAAAGGACCCAAAAGCAGAGAGATTTGAGACATATAAAGAAATTATAGATATCATACACAAGAAGAATGTAGAGGAAAAGATAGAAAAGAAAAGAGAACAACTAAATAAGTGGGGAATCCCACAAAAATTACTAGCATAACCATATTCCTTCACACCGCTCTAAAAAATAAGCACGCTAGTGGCAAGAAGGTCTGAAAGATTACATGGAGCAACCAATGCAAAATAAAAGGGACCTGCCTCATCCTCACAAATAGTGACCACTCTAGACATCCAAGAGGTCTTAGATATCTTACTTCAAATGAGTGTGGAGAAAAATACTAGAAAGGCAAGGCCCAAACAACTGGTGAAAAGAAAGATAATCTAGCTTTCTAGAGAGGATGAAGAATAAGAATACATTGAAGAAGTGAAAAAGCCTCTATAGAAGAAGAAAAAGGAGCACACTATGGAAATCCTACAACAAGAGACTCCTAGGACAACCACATTGGTAAATTGATGTCATGGCCACTATAAATACCATAATATACCATGACATGTTACCACAAGTCTTGAATATGTACAAAGATGTAGATGCAGAGAATAAGGAGAGAATAATACAATGCCTAGTGAAATATGTTCAAAATATTGATGAACAATGAACCCAAATGAAGCAGCACACTCTTCAAAGGATCAAACCATGAAAGACACCATCCACAAGAAAGTGTTGCAACATGAGTAGGAAGATATATGATTGATCAAATGATGATCTATGATGATATTGTATTGATCTATAATATGTTACAAATGTACAAGAACCTTGTATATATAGGAAAGGTGAGATGAGGTAGGATAACTACCCTTGATACAAACATTAAATTCCTAATGCAAATAATAAATGCATAAGATAATTTGTAGGAAAACTATTAATTTCCTAGATAACTAAAAGTAAATAATGAGACATGGTCCCATTATAACTAACATATAGAAATGACAACTAGGACTAACTTAACTCCTAAGTAAACATTAATGTGAATAGGTCCTCACTAATAACTAGTGTTATCACTCAATATTGTGCCCCTACTAAGTTGCAAAACTTAGCTTATTGGTGAAACATGGGCTCCTTTCCTGCTTTGTGGGTCACCTACGACGAAAAGGAACCTCTAGAGAGGGTTGGTTCCCTTGATACCTCACTAAAAATGAACTAAACTACTACTTTACTGAGAAAAGGGATAGAAAGAAATACTTTGAAAATTATAAAAACTAAGCTCCTACTGAGGTGATGCACCAAAAAGTTTTTTTTCTTAGATCTGATATGCTGTTTTAACACAACTTAATCAACTACTTGCATCTTTGTGCACAACATTAATGTTTGGCATACCAATGTATTAGTATTTCATGTAAAGGTCTATGTTTTTGTAGCTTTTAGAAGGAAGAGAAGTAGTATTCCTCACAACTAACCTCTATTTAAATAGTGACATAAGAAATGACCTACACAAATATACCCTTTCTGCTTAAAAAATGATGAAAATAAGATATTCATTCAAGGATTTGCATATGAAAATAACAAAAAAAACATCAGTTACCTCGCATACATAATGGAAACAAAATTATTGAAGGCCAAAAGTGCTCAACTTTATTGATAGAAGATGTTTCTTTACAATAAGACAAGTCTAAAAATGACTGATTTGCTTTGATTTTTTAGTTACAGTACAACTTTTTTGCAGAAAGAACTATTCAAGTTACAAGGCTGCTTCAAAATAATGCAAGAACTAACTAACAAATCGAGCCTAGTTTCCCTTTTGGCTATCCTATTCTGGAGAAAATGTAGGACAACATCAAAGACTATTAAATGCCCCTTTTAAAATTGTTGTTGACTATTTCCTTCATTTGGGTGCTTGAAATTTCCTTTATCTCATGATTTGAATGCTTGAAACCTCTTGGTGGCATTGGAAAAAGATAAGTTTGACCTTTCAACTATTATCAGCTCCTATCTTCTCCTTGACCCACCTAGATGCTTGCACATGTGTCTTTTTTTATTCAAAATTCCTCCTATATGCATCTCAACTATTGTTCACATGCCAAACACTTGTCATATATCTCTAACTATCCTGTACATAATAATAGGGCATGTGTTCTCAAAATTTCTTAAAAGAACAGGCTTCCTTATGGTGTGGGATAAGGGTCTCAATTTTTTTATTCAACACCATATCTACCTTGGAAGCTTAACATATATTATTTGCACTGAGCCCCTCATAACTTCTTTGTAGGGTGTTATTAAATAGACATAGCTCTTGAAAACTGTCTAATGATTTTTGATTGTGATTATCCTTTCATGAAATTCACATACTCTATCATTTTATCACTATTCTTGTATCTTTTAAACTTGAAGTCTTTACAAATCTATTGAACTCGATTGTCTCTTTACACTGTCATTAGAAATTATACCACTTCTACTTCACTGGCTTCTTCAATTGTAACTAGCATCTTACCCTTTTGACCTCACTATCTTGTGCAAGGATGATTGACATTGATGACTATATCTCATTACCACTATCATACATGATGTATTCAGTCATTAAGAGAGTGTTATTTCATGGTCTTGTTGATGAAATTGTCTCCAAACATCATGTTCTTGTCTTTATTGTGAGGTCTATCCACAAATACTCACAGTCTATTAACCTCATTTTTCATGCATTGATGTCAATCAAATTCGCACACAATCAAGTTGTCTAAGTCTTTATCACAAGGTTGTTGATTTCTAAGGTCACATTCAAAGTCTCAAATCACTATCTTCAAATCAAAACCTTGTTGTAACAAATTCTTATGGTGATTGTCTTTTGTCTTAAGATCTGTAATTCTTCATTCACTTTCCATAGGAAACTCTGCTCTTGAGACTACCATGATCCCACAAGGAGTGCCATATATGTCTATCATGCATTTTTGAGTGCCTTTTTTAATCTTGGACTATAATATGTCATCAAAATATACTTATATGACCTATGGGTTGTGGCCACCTTTAGTCATGACTATCACTTTTGTTTGAATTCACAATCAATAATCCTGTGTAATAGTCCTTACACGTAACTCTTCATATGACTGTAACTTCATGCTTGGGATACTATCCTCTCAAAAATATGATAGTCCTCTACCATTTACCGTCACTATACCTTGCATTATTTTCATTACCCCTTGTTGCAATATGGATTGTCCCAATATGTTCATACACAATTTTCTAGCCCTATGAACTATCTTTTGCATTTGTGTGATTGTTCTTCTACAATCCACATGATTGGAATGTATTTTGTGTTGCTACATAAATTATTGCACTATCATTTCAACGTGGTCATGCTCTTTCCCCTTGTAAATATTTTCACTCTTTACTATGACCAAATTAATCATACCTTCAAATTTGGTCCTTTCAATGATTGTTGGCATCATGAAAATCTACCCTCAACTAGGTCCTTGCACAATTCACTTTGTAACACTTCCCTTTGTGACTGAGTTATCCTTGCTTTGATAGTGTCATCTCTAACAATCCCTTATGGACTCATAGTTGTCCTCCATATAAAATACCACCCTTAAAGTGGCATTGATGACTGTGCATTACAATAGCTCTACCCTCTCATCCATTTCATAATGACCACACCTCATTTTTGCTTGACATCTATCCACAAAGTTATGACTAACATATATCATTTCAATATGATAATTGTTCATAAAGAACTGGCCTCCTTGAAGTCACTTTTTTCTTAGCCTTATATCATAAAGTACCAACACTCTACATGCATGATGGTCTTCTTGTTTTTTGTATCAGATTGTCATCTTATCATGTTCATAACTACCTTTCTTAATAACTATCATGAAATTTCCTTCAACACTGTCATAAGAAATTTTAATGCTATAATGAGCTTTGGAGATTCTTGTTTTGATGTTAACCAACACAATTTTCAAGCATAAATACACTATACTCTTTTTATTTTCAGATCTGTCTAAGCTCAAACAGTCCCAAGTCATAGTCTGAGTAACATATAAGTCATGCCTTTGATAAGGGCTACACTTCCAAACTCATCTTAGCTTTCATTATGTATTTCATATCTATATGCTCACTTTGTTTTTTTAAATGGTTTGTTCGACTAATGAATCTTAGTGTAACCCTATCATCCAGGGCTCTTCTACTGCTAAACATATTGTGACTCTAGAAACTTTGTATCCTTGTGCCAGTGTTCCTTTACAAACTCTCTCACCTCACTATAATATGCATACTTCATAGCACTACCCTTAACTTGATCTCAAAATAACCTTATGAACTACTTCTCATGACTGTTACATAAATGATCTGTTATCATGCATTTAAAAAATCACTATCTCCTCTATCCCATGTCATCACACCATTGTGCATTCACTTACATATTCTCCTTTCATGCTAGAGGGTTGTCTCTCTGAGGGCTTCTTGGATATGGTTTGAATTTTGATTATTATCTTCAACATTTGAACACTTATACTAGTTAAAGAATCTTCATGTCCATGCTAAATAATAGAGGTTAGTAGATCAAAAGAACACTGTGCACTTGGTTTGATACAAATAGAATTTTTTGCAAACTCCAATGTTTCACTACCCTTTACAACTATATTTTTTGTCCTTTAAGCTCATTTATAGCACTTACCCCTCCATTCATGACCCTATACAATAGTCTACCTTTTTCTACACTCAAACTTTGCACTAAGACTATGATCAAATGCTTCTATCAGAGCTATTGACATCCTTGCTAGTGACCTTTTCTCTAGTGAACTATCTTGTTGTCCTACCTTATGCATAGGATGTCCTCTAATTTTCATTACATCTCTAAGCTTGTCTTGCAATACCATCTCAAATGTGAAAATTTATAGACTTTTTTCCTTATATGAAAAGCATAGTCCACTTTACCACTCGCCACAAGTCTACTCTTTATGTCACTTGGAGATTCTTTTTTTTAAATTACCATAGACCTACTATATCTCAGTTGAGTAAAAAAGCTAAGTTCTTGGAGAAATACAAATAGGCTTTCAAGATTTTTCCATTGGTCAAATTGTACATTGATGAAAGTACCTATACTATGTACTAGAAAACTTAGAACAATAACACCTACATGATTCTCAGAAACTATCATAGGGTATTTGAATGTTTAGGATATTTCAAGCATGATAACCCTATAGTTCAGCTATTGTAGACACTCATTGGTTGTTAGTCTTGTCGATCATATCATTAAGGTTTTCTATCTCAACAGAACTAATAAGACTATGGTTACCCTTTAAAACCATATGATCTTAAATCCTGACAACTATCTTATAGAAATATATTTTCCTCATAAAATCCTATGGTCAAGAAAAAGAGTTGAAAACATACATATATAATTTAACAAAGGAATTGTATAGGTCTTTCATGTATGAAACCCAATAAGAAGGCTTTACATGGGCTAAAAGAAGATACCTTGTCATTGTAAAATAGAGCCACACAAAGATGCAACATTTTGAAATGGGTTGATGGTGGTGCACTAGAGTGGGAAGGGGAGCAGATGAAGCTTTTCAAATTTCTCTAGAGCTGCAGATGATGAAGGTTCCAAATCTGAGGATGATGATGATGATGGCGGCTCGTTGGAGGTCCGGTGGTTTGGGCCTACTTGGGATGGATTTTTTTTGCTCCTTCTGGAGGTGCCTGTTGCCTCTACTGTTTGATCTATGGGAGCCCTCTCCCTTTCACTTGTGCCTCCTCTTTTTGGCATATGGTGGAGTGTGATGTTCAATGGTATTAGACTAGTCTAGGCTCTCCTAATGACTTCTACTAGGCTCTATTTGGTGGTTGAGTGGCTATACTCTTGCTTTGTCATTCCCCTCCCTCTTGCTCCCCAGATCTTGGTTGGGGACCATGGCTTTGTGGGGGGTCATAACAAGTCAAGGTGTTGCTTCTCTTTGTTGGTGCAGGGGCTATCTTTTCCTTTTGTTTTGGGTGTTTCCTCTATGGTTTTGGCCATTGCTTTTCCCTGGTCTATGGTGAGTTGTCTAAGCCCTTGTAGAGTTCTTATGCCTCTCTTTTTCTCTCTCCAGATCTCGGTTGGGGACCATGGATTTGAGGGGTTTTTTCAACGATTTGGGTTCTGCTTCTCTCTACCCTTACTTGGGCTCTGGTTTTCTGGCACCCTTGCTTTGGTGATGCCTTGGGCCTTCTTGGGTTATGCTACTCTGTTGATGGTGGTAGAATTTTTTTCTCTTGATGGAGCGGTGTTTGAAAACCGTTTGAAAATGTTGATTTATGTTGGCTTGATAGCTTCAGACTGGTTGGGGCTGAGTTTAAAGTTTAAGTTGGCCTTGTTTCTTTTACTACCCTTTGTGGCTAGGTGTTGTCTTTCCACTGGAGTGTGTGTTGTCTCCCTGGATCTGTAGTCTGAGTCTCCTATTGAGGTGAAGACCTTTCCTATTGAGGTGGTGACCTATCCTATGGAGGTGGATAGTGGTTATGTGGGCTTGGTGGTTTCCAACTAGTCTTCTCCCTTGGTGCTCCTATTGAGGTGGAGGCCACTCCTATTGAGGTGGAGTTTTGGTGGGGGTGTGAGTCTTTGCTACAGTGGACAGATTTCTCTTGGTCACTTCTCCTATAGAGGTAGAGGGGTTATTTGGAAGATAGGTTTGGTCAGTTCCAACATCACTACCTTATTTAATGACTCTAAAATTGGATCCATAAGCAAAAAATGTTTTTTGTTGTTTGGTTGTTTTACACTTCGGGGTGGAAGTTGTTTAAGGTTGTTGAGTTTACAACTCATTGGATGGCTTGGATGCTGATTTACGAGGCCCTTGAAGCTCTTGTTGTGGCTCGGTGGCTTGTTATGCTGGTTGTGAAGCCCGATTTGAAGAATATTTGTAGTTCAGGTCTATGTAGACCTATTTTGTTGGCTGTGAGGGTCTTGGTCGCACTTATTTTTGCTTGTAAAGGCTAGAATATTGGCTATTTCTCTCACCCTTGGGGTGACTATTATTTTATGGCATTGTTTCATGTCCTTCTTTTTCTATTTTGCTCACTTCGTTTGCAGCTTCTTGCTATTGTTTTATCACGTTGTTGTCCCATTTTTTTCTATACTACTGGTTGATTCTCTCTTGTTGTAAAAGGGTCAGGGCCCTTTCAAAATCCCTTCTTATCTAATAAAAAATAATTCCTTGTATCCTACTTGCTCTCCTTGAAATGTGCCACTACAACTACTTGATCTGGTATGTGGTGCTATTGAAGTATTAGCTACTTGGTTCATGCCAATTTTTTTGAATGACTCCTAAATTTTTTGCAACGTTTCCTTCTCAATGTTATGCTACAAGAAGAGGACTCCTTCACCACCATCAATTAAAACCCTAACATTCTACTACAATGTGGATGAATGAAAAAATTTCCTTCCTCTTTTTGTTTGGCACCCAAGGACTTAGACTTTCATGATTTTTTTAACTATGCCTTAACAATTTTCAATATTAAACCATGGCATTGTATTTTCCTATTTCTTTCCATCTTTTATTTTATTAAAAAAATTTACCTTTGATTTTAAAACACTTTTAAATTTTTAACAATGTTCCTAATAAAAGTGACATCTTTGGCGACCTCTGATGGATGTTTTCTTTCTAAACATGGTGACCAATTGTCTTATACAATCCATTGGGCATAATTCATAAAATAACTTGAGAACAAAAATAAAAATTAGACCTTGTATACTATTGTAGCACACCAAAATAGTGTTTGACACCTTCAAACCACCCAACTTACCCAAGAAGACTCAAAACTAGATTGAAACCAACTAACCGACTATGCATCATCACTTGGAGGAAAGAAAAGACTCCTAAAACCTATGTGCAACAACACTTATTGACTTAAGGAACCTATCCTAATATGTGCAAAATATTGATCATACCTCAAAAACAATGTTTAAGGTGAATCTGATTGACTGGGATTGACACTTCTTCACCTTCCATATTGGACAATTGGAAGGATTTATGTTGTTTACATTAAAAAATGATGTAATTTCCACTCCACATTGCATCAAACTTCGTGTTTTTTTTAGTCTACTCTTAAGTTCATCCCATTTGATAGCATCACCTATTTTGAGCACTCTAGGGGCTGCCCTCTTGTCAAATGATCTCTTCACCTGATTTTGATGCAATCCCATAGTTTTCATTTCTCTTTTTCTAATTTCTTCTAACTCTAACAGTTGTGCATACCTGATCTCTATTGGATCTTCCACCTCTAACATTTCCATCTGATTAACCAACTCAAGAGCTAGAATTTCAACTGACAAGGGTAGCCTTGCTTCTTTTCCATATAATAGCATATAAGGAGAGTTGCCAATGGACCTTTTAGGTGTGATTCTATCCACCCATAGGGTATATTTCAACTTGGCATGCCTAGTTCTTTGGTTATCTTCCATAGTCCTCTTGATGATACTTATTAAGTTCTTTTTTGTTGACTCAACCAAACGATTACCTTGAGGATACTAATTTGATGAAGTGCTTAAGTAAACACCATTCTTAATAGCCCATTCACTCAACCTTATACCCACAAAATCCATGTCATTATCAGAAATAATAGAATCAAAGACACCAAACCTTGTCACCAAATCTTCAATAAAATTTAGGATAACACTTTCATTGGCTTCTTTCAATGCTGCAACTTTCATCCACCTAGTAAAATAATTAGTGGTAGTAAGAACCCACTTGTGGCCTACACTAGAAGGTGGATTAATAGCTATGATGAAGTCAATACCCCACTTCATAAAAGGTTGTTCAACTTGAATAGGCTGCAAGGGAAGGGCTGATAGCTTTTCTTTACCTGAGAAAAAGGCACATTTCTTACACTTCCTTACCCATTCATGTGCATCCTTGAAAAAATTAGGCCAGTAATAGCTTTCTCTCATTACTTTTAACGCTATAGTTCTGGGTGCAAAGCATCCACTAGTTGCTCCATCATGAAATTATTCAAGTACTTTGTCAATTTGGTCAATATCATTGCATCTAAGCAACACACCATTGAAATACTTCTTGAAAAGTATAAAATTTAAAATCACATAGGGAATAGATTGCGACCTAAAGTACCTTCTTTTAGCTCTATCCATTTCTTGTGGACACTCACCAGTTTGGAGAAAATGAACAATATTTTGCACCCAGCTTGTAGGAGAAGTATGTGCAGTTATTTGGGACTATTCCTGGATAGCTAGGACAACCTCCATAGCTTCTTTTTTGTTTTCCATGTCACTAGTTAGCTGGTCACACAAACCTTTACCTTTTACCAAATTTGTGACTGATTTCTAGGTCATACTCCATAACCTTGGTAATCCAACCTGCTCTTTTCTTATTCAAATCCTTACTCAAAAGAAATTATTTGACACTAGGGTGAGCAACCATTAGGTGAAATTTGTTGTTTGAAATCATATGCCTAATTTTATTTAAACTCCTAATAACAACAAGGACATTTTTTTCAACAAAAGTGTACCTCTTCTCATACTCTTACAAGCCCTTGCTAAGGAAATATATTGACTATTCCAATCCTTCTTCATTTTTCTACACTAATATGGCTGAGATAGTGTCAAGTTTACCATAAGCATACAAAGTAGAATCTTTGGAAAAGTCAAGATTTAAGAGAGTAGGTGCTACTGTTAATGCTTCTTTTATCCTCTTAAAACTTCTCTTCCCTTCCTTAGTCCATTTGAAAACCATATTCTTCTTTAGCATGGTTGTTAGTGGCTTCAAAAAATCAACAATGTCTGGTATAAACCTTCTAACAAATTTAATTCTATCTATGAAACTGTGTAAACCCTTCTTATGAGCTAGTCAAGGTAAGTTAAGATGGAACCCACCCTTTCAAAATCAATTGTAATACCATATTTTGACACCACATAACCAAGTAGCTTACCTTCATGAACAACAAAGATACTTTTCTTTGGATTGAGGGATAAACCATACTCCCTACACCTGTCAAAAATTTTCCTTAAATGAGTGAAATGTTTCTTTACATCCTTTGATAAAATAGTGTGAATCCTAGTTTCATACCTGCACAAACACAACAAACAAACATATTATTAGATCAAAATACAAGATGACTGAAGGATTCCCCATGAAATCCATTCACAAATACTCAAAATAGGAAAAACAAGAACAAACATGAAATATAGATGAAATCCTAAATTAAGCAAATGCAAACTCTTGATCCCATGGGGGAGTTGGTTCCAATTGATATGTTGAAATTAGCCCTTTCCCAACTCCTTTGTAAGCTTTGTGATTTTATGAGTGATTGATCCACTTTGTTGATGAAGAACAAGATGAGTTCTTGAGAAAACCTGCAATAACCTAGCTAAGATCTTGCATTGAGGATGAAGTTGAGTAGATTAAGTTTACTCAAGTTGTGGATGATAGAATGAGAGGAAGAGTCTCTCATTTATTGATTTCCAAATTGGAATAGATATTGAAATTGAGCAATGTGGGATCATTCAACACCCAATGGCCAAGTGCCACTTGTCAAGATGTGAATGGTTGAAGGTTGAGCACATTTTGATCAATGTGCATGATAAATTCCATGAGATTCAAATTTGAAATTTGAATGTGACATGTTGGAGGGAGAAAAGAATGGAGTTAATGTCACTTGGATCAATGAAAAGGAGATGTAAGAGGTCTTAAATGCCTTGTTGGAAGGACCAAGCCCACTTGAATTTGAATTCAAATTTGAGGGAATATTCCCCTTTTATTCCATGTTGAGAGAAAACAAGCAATTTAATAAATCAAAGTAATTGATTTATTGTGCAAGTTGCATTCTCTAGAGTATTTTAGTGATTGAGATTAAATTAATCAAGATTTGATCAATTTAATGAGAGATTAAGTGATTTGACCATTTTGACTTAGATTTTTAGGATTTGATTTAAATCAAAATGAGAGGAAAGATTAATTAAATAAATGTTTTTGATTTATTTAACTAAAAGGGGAAATGTTAGATTAAATTAAATAAGGTTTAATTTATTTAATTTAATAAGAAGACTTTAGAGACTTTCATCAAATAAAATGATTTATTTAATTAAACAAAGACATAAGGTTAATAAAATTAAATTGATTAATTTAATCAACACAAGAGAAAGACTTAATCAAATAAATAATATTTATTTAATTAAGAGACAGAAGGTGATGATAATCTGAGAGTGTGATTCAGGAAGAAATTTCGTTAGTAGTTAGGATCAAGTGTCAAATCGAATTGTACATTTTCCATGTCTACAAATAGTAATATCATTCAAATATAAAAGGACAATCTTGTTCATGAGGCCTTTAAAATCCATGTCCATGGCTCTTTGAAAGGTTGCCCCTACATTAGACAATTCAAAAGGCATTATCTTGTATGCCATGGTACCCCATTTGGTAGTGAATGCTATCTTATATTGATCCTCTTCTTTAACCAAGATTTGGTTATAACCAGAAAACCCATCCAACAATGAGAACCTCTCTGAATGTGATAGAACTTGCAGTATTTTCTCCATAGAAGGCAATGAATAATGATCCTTAAGTGAAGGTCTATTTAAGTCCCTAAAGTCTACACACAATCTAATTTCTCCATTAATTTTCCTCACAAGTACTAAATTAGATACCCATGATGTGTGTTTAATAGGGAAAATGATACTACCTTCAATTAGCTTGCTTAATTATTTCTTCATGAGGTGTTCAAGCTTTGGATTCAAAGGTCTTTGTTTTTGTCTTATTGGTTTTGCATTGGGTTCCAACTCTATAGTATGTTGTGCTAACTCAAGATTAAAACCTTTTAAATCATTGTATTCCCAAGAAAATATGTCATCATATTCTTGACAAAGTGAAACAAATGTATCTCTTTTTTCCTTAGAACAAACCTTTCCTAGTTTAAGAAGTTTACCTTTGAAAATCTCAATAGATTCATAATGTTCTTCTTTAACCAACATGCTAGACTTCTCTTTTCTTACTTGGTCATATGTGTTGAAAATGGACTCTAAGGTCACCGATCCCTTTGGAAATTTATTTGACTTCAATTGTAGAATCTGATTACCAAACTATTGTTGCAACCTTTGTTGATTACCAACTGAAAACTCAACTTCTTCAATAAAAAAGATAACAATTTTTTTGTCACTTTCAAATACTTGCCAATGCACGTCATTGTCAGGAATCGATGGCCTTACAACCATCTTAATATGCTTCTATTCTTTGACATTTTTAATATCTTTTGGGATATCATACTCAGCTCCTATATCAACCAACCTATTAACATGCTTATTTTGGTTTCTTGGTATAGACAATAGATTAAAGGCATCAAATTCCTCTATCATATCCCATAATTTGTTCTTATAAGACCTAAGTAAATCATTCTTGGTTACATTGATACCTCTTACCTGATTTACAATCAACTCATTGTCTCCAAACAATTGATACCTCTTTTCCTCGCCCATTCCAAGCCATGAATGAGAGCTTCATACTCAACAGTGTTATTAGTGTAACTAAAACAAAATATAAATGTTGAGTAATACTTCTCAACTTGAGGAGAAACAAGCATAGCACCTCCACTAGCACCATTTCTACTTCTTGACCCATCAAAGAATAACTTCCAAAGCTCATTAGAATGTTGCCCTATTTTTTGTTCACTTTTTTCAAGATTAGGGATAGCTGGGTTTTGTTCATGAATCATGTAGATGCCCATTCTAGCTTCTTCCACATTCTTAAAAGGATCTACTTCATGGTTCTCAACTTCCCATTCATCTAAAATAAAGTTAGAAATGTGTTCTACATGGGTGTTAGATTCTTGGACAACAGGTTGTTCTTGTTCGTGAATGGTGAGATTGGCATTAATAGCACTAGGAACATATGGTTCTACATGGTCCTTGGCTAGAGGTTCTGATTTTTTAGTGACCCTAGTGTCATACCTTGTCCTAAAGAAAAAATGTGACCAATCAAAAGATAAATACCCTCCTAACTTTGCAGTGAAATCTCTGGAAAGGCATATAGCAAAGTATGGTGGAAAATATATGAAATGTATATCTTGTGGTATGGTGAACTTCGAACAAGCATTCAAGGTAAGATCCAAATATTTAATCACCCCAACTGTGTTTATGGTTGTCCCATCTAATTGAACCAATCCTTTAACAATGGGTTCATATGACAATCCAAGCTTATCAGCTATTTGTTTAGGCATCACTAAACTACTTGCCCCTGAGTCAATCATACAGTTATAAACAAGGTGTTGTCCAATGGTTAAAGACACATAAAATGGAGGTGGTTTGAAAAGTTTGATCTATTTTTCACTCTTATCATGAGAGGTATTGGAAAGTGCACCACTAGGTTGTCCTTTTGAAGCTTCACTAGATAAGGTGGTATCAGAGAAGGATTTTTGTAACATTTCTTTTTGATCAAGGAGTGACAAGGAATCCCACATTGACATGCTAACATTGACCTTCTTCATATGCTCCAAAATACCAAATGGCATAGTACTAACCCCTTTAAGAACAACATCTCCTTGTGTTTGTGATGGTTGTGGTTGTTCTCTTGTCTGCTCTTTGCTTGCTACAACCTACCCCCTTGTCAAAATTTGAACATTTTGAGAAGATGAGGAGTCAACAACATCTTGGTGACTGATAGGACTTTGAATTTGACCTTTATCAACTTTTTATCCCATATCAATAACCCTCTTTTTAGCTCTTGTATTCGCTGCTATAGGCTGGGAAAACTGATTTTGTCCTTGAGGATGATTTACCCCACATAATTCCTCACCTTGCCAATTCATTAGAGTAACCTCATGATGACTATTCTCAAAATAAGGGGTTTATTGTTCATGAGTTTCTTGCACCATATCTTGTTGAACAACAATGTTTTTTTGCACCATAAGAGCCTGATTTAGCATTCCATTGGAGCATGTGGCCTAATTATGGGGCCGATTACATGAAAAACACCAATCATATTCTTGTACCATATTGTTTTGGACTAACATAAGCTCTTTAGAAGCGCTAGCAACATGTTGATTGTAAGGATGATATGAACTTGTCCTTGAAAATTGGCTTGGTAAGGAGGCCTATTAGGCTAATTGGGCTAAGATGGGGCTTGATAAGGAGCTTGGTAAGGTCTGAAATTTGAATTTTGCTTCTTTTCTATATTTACCAAGTTATTCCCAATTGTTTGAAGGATTCCTCTTATCTCTTGTATCTCTAAAGATGGGGTTGGGACAAATTTATATTGAGTAGGAATAGTGGGTATGGGGGCTATTTGTGGCATTTGAATGGGCAATGGTGGTTGTATGTCAGGGGAAAATTCCATTGGAGGCCTTGGTGCAATATTTCCAGCCTGTATAAGGCTTATTTTTTCCCTTATTGCAATATCATAAGCCTGAGGAAGTGACCCTCCCCCCATTGATTGGACCATCACTAAAATATCACTATTCAAAACTCTTAGAAAATACAAAAATCCATAATCAGCTAAAGGCCTTACCATTTGAGGAATCTTATCCCACGTCTTCTGAAAACAAAAGTTGAAGTCCATCTTATGCTCATGAGGAGCTCTCTTTATGGTGGTTAGCTATTCTACTAGTGAGAGATGGTTTGATTTATCCTCAAATTTCTTACACAGGACAACACCCAATTAGTCCCAAGTGGTGATAGAGCTCACTACTAATTCCCTGAACCATTTTAGTGATTTTCCTCTAAAAGAAGTAGCCAAGAGTCTAATAGCAATTTTCTCAACTATGATTTTGTGGATTACACACAATGAAGCTACATCTTTGGTATGTTCAATGGGAGTAGTTTGATTTTCTCCATCAAAGAAAGGAAAACTCTTCAACACAACCATAAGAATGTTGTCATGCTACTGCAAGTTGAGTGGGTTGCCTCCACTAAATAGCACAAAAGGTTGATTTCTTTGTGCAACCATAAAAATTAGAGGAGTTTGATTTATAAAAATTTGTGAAAAATGCCTCCTAGGGGGGGGTGTTGAGAGTACTCTTGTTGCTGGTTTTGTAGTCCTTGTAACTATTTTAATTCTCCTTCTAGGTGGATAGAGTTGCAAATAAGAAAATGGTTCTAAAATCCCTCTTGTTTGTATCATTTCCATTCACTTTATACACTAATTCTTTGAAAACCAGAGCTCTAGATTCACTAGGTATGTGAAATATACCTCTCAAAGGCTGAAAATACTACTACACATACTAGGACAACAATATGGTGGAGATTATTTTGAACTGAAAACTTAATTCTAGTCCCATCTAGCATACCAAAAACTGTTATCACTTAATATTGTGCCCCTTCTAAGTTGCAAAACTTAGCTTATTGGTGAAACATGGATTTCTTTATAGGTTTTTGGGTCACCTATGATGAAAAGGAACCTCCAGAGAGGGTCGGTTCCCTTGATACCTCACCTAAAATGAACTAAACTACTACTTTACTAAGAAAAGTGATAGAAAGAAAGACTTTTAAAATGATAAAAACTAAGCTCCTACTAAGGTGATGCATCAAAAAGTGTTTTTTCTTATATTTGAACTATTTTTTAACACAAAACTTAATCAACTACGTGGTTTTTTGTTCCAAACATTAATGTTGTGCACAAACAACCAAGTAGTTGATTAAGATGTGTGTTAAAAGAGCATTTCAAATCTGAGAAAAACACTTTTTGATGCATCACCTCAGTAGGAGATTAGTTTTTATCATTTTCAAAGTCTTTCCTTCTATCCATTTTCTCAATAAAGCAATAGTTTAGTTCATTTTAGGTGAGGTATCAAGGGAGCCAACCCTCTTTGGAGGTTCCTTTTCATCATAGGTGACCCACAAACCTAGAAAGGATCCCATGTTTCACCAAAAGCTAAGTTTTTCAACTTAGCAGGGGTGTAATATTGAGTGATAACAACTAGTTAGGAAATAACCCCATTCACACCAATACCCCTTATAAGTGCAACTAGGGAGTGGAGTGATTATGCAAATGATGCAATATGGAAATGAAATATAGGTCTTGACAATGAGGCCATGTTAGGTACCCATGTATAACTAATCATGCAACTAATCTCTCAGAAACAGAGTAAAGGAGAAAACCTCATGGGATAAAACTCCTCTCCAAAAAAGAGATGCAATGCAAATCATGTACAAGTGATAGAAGTGATGTGAGGAGATCTCAACATCAATACCCCAAGAGCTACATCCATCATAAGAATACAATATAGTGACCCCTCCAATGAATAGAAATATGGAGACTAGATTGCCCCCCATAATGAAGTATCATCAAAACCACTAAAGAAAGTTTGAAACAAAAAGAGAACCCAATGATGACAAACCATATGTCTCCCCTTAGGAAGAAAGATCCAATGGTAGATGTGGAAGATATTCCAACTCCATAATTAAATGAGAAGAAAGAAGTCTCACCAATGAAATCTTGAAAGAAGAATCAAGTGCCTCTGAAGTTGTCTCACCAAAATTAGGATCCCAAATCAAGGAAGAAAACATGGAATGAGGAGACTCAAGAATGTCCTCCAAAGAAGAATCTTCAAAGAGGAGAGTTACCCCCTCAAGTATTTCCTTTGAACCTATAGTAGAAGAATAACAAGCCAACTCAATAATACTGGAAACAAAGCCATCCTGCAACCACAAATCTGAAAAACTAAATATATCCTGCTCTGTTGAATTCTTGGTAGTAATTATCAACTTTGATGAAGCGGGAGAGGATGGAACCACACAAAGAAGATCTAAATCAACCAGCCACCATAACCATCATGTGAATTATTTCCCACACTATAAGGAGGAGTCTGGGGAACATAAAGATCATCATCATGACAAAAGTGGGAGAAGGTATACACCTTAGACTAATGATCAACCCAACCCATAGCAATGAGTTTTCATGTCTCCTTATGAATGAAAATTGAATCAGATGTGAACTCAGCTATGTTTCTCATCTGTGTAATTCGATAAACTAATAGAGTATTATGGGCTAGATGAGGAATATATAGCATGATAAGAATGAACAAAAGAATGTTCATAAGGAAGAAAAAAAAGAACTGCATAAAGATAAGGAAAATTTTGATTACACAAACAAAAAGGAAAAGGAGGAAAACAAAGGAGACTCACTAGAGCAAAGGAAGATGATCAAAATAGAAAATTCCTCTTTTGATTTCACACAAGCTTTATCCCAGGTAAAGATGTCAGTCCCATTACTTGAAATGATGAAAATAAAAGATTATAGGGATAGTTCTATTCAATTGATATCTAATGGAAATGATAAAAGCATGAACTTCGAGAACAAAGGAAATGCCAAAACCAATAATAAGTAGAAACAGGTGAAATTCCCTGAGGTTTTTCTAAGTGATGCATTGATAAATCCTCTACAAGCTGATCCATTCTTCACCACATTACTCGTAAATAACAAATTGGTAAGAAATTGTATGATAGATTTAGGGGTTGCTATCAATATCATGCCAATAGGGGTCATGAAATAACTTGGCATGTGGGTGGACACTAATGGTGGAAAATTTTATGCTATGGATGGAAGGAATGCCCCAATGATAGGAATTATGAAAGATGTAGAGGTGAAATTGGCTGCTTATCCACGAGAAACTTATAATATTGGCATAAATGTGATTAATACACATCCTCAATTTGGAATACTTTTGTCAAGACAATGGACTACAACAATTGGAGGATATTTGCAGTTCGAATTTTCATATGCTACAATACCAATCAATGGTGAGGAGGTCAAGTTATATAGAGAACCAAGCATGAATCAGATTGTGGATTGTGTTGCTCAAGAGCAAATCAATTGCTTCTGTGATGTAGATTTAGGGAGTTTTAGAATAGATCCTTCCTAGCTTGAATTGGTGAATACTGACCCAATTGATAAGCATATTTCTAAAGATCAGCATCGTGTATGGAAAATTTATTTTGATGGAGCATGTAGCCAAGAAGGCAATGGAGCTAGGGTAGTATTTATCTCACCTAAAGGTATTACATTCAAGTATTCATTTTTTATTATGTTCAAATGTACAAATAATATAGCAGAGTATGAATCCTTGCTAATTGGTCTAAATATGGTCATCAAACACAAGATCAAACTACTAAGTGTTCTTGGAGACTTTGAGTTGATCATTTCAAAAGTTAGGTCAAAATATGTTGCAAAGAACAAAAGGTTAAAACAATATAAAAATGTTGCGTGGGATACAATTGGATTGTTTGATGCTTTTTCCATTGAATGGATAGATAGGTCTAAGAACTTGATGGCATATTTTCTAGCTAATATATCCTTAAAAAGAGATGATATCACCTTGGCTGGAGTATCTCGGGTTGAATTCAAAACAAGGCCTGATATCCCTAATAATATCTATAGCTGGAAAGTTTGCAATGATGACACTAATCTCATAAAAAAAATTCATTGCATAGACCAGTATGAGGCCCAAGAGATTGACTTTAATGCATTTGTTGAGGAAGCAGATGGTAAACAAACTATATTTGGAAAATAAGTCTTACATCTTAAAACTAACAAACTTCCCAAAGGACTTGTGGCACTAGAAAGGGTATATGATGGAAATTATCATTCTCTCATGAAGAAGACACCAATAAAGAGAGAAGATATTGAAGAAATCAATTTGGGGACTGAGTTAGCACCAAAAAAGGTTTACATTGGAAAGAAAATAAATCCAACAATCAAGAAAATACTAATTGCATTATTGAGAAAATACAAGCATGTATTTGCTTGGTCTTACAAGGATCTCAAAGCATACAAAGAGGATCTTTTCCAATATGAGATTCCATTAAAGCCAGATGCAAAACCATTTAGATGAAAACATAGACCCATCAACCCAACTTTGGAACCAAAAATGCAAGAGGAGCTGGAAAAACTCAGAGATGGAGGCATTATCAAACCCATTATACATTCAACATGGGTCTCAAACTTGGTTCCAATAAGAAATAAGAATGGGGACATTAGACTATGTGTGTATTTCAGAAATTTAAATGTTGCCTCCCTTAAAGATAATTACCCTCTCTCAAATATGGAAGCCATATTGCACAAAGTAACATGATGTGAGTTGTTGTCAATGATGGATGGATTTTTTGGGTATAATCAGGTCAAAGATAAAGAATTTGAGCAATATAAGACAAATTTTAATATGCCATGGGGGACATATGTCTATGTGAGAATGCCATTCGGTCTCACAAATGCAGGAGAAACTTTCCAAAGGTCCATGGATGTGGCATTTGCAGATTTGATCAATGCTATAGTGGTAGTGTACCAGGACAACCTCACTACTTATTCCAAAAGAGCAAAAGACCATGTAGAACACCTGGAGAAAATATTCATCAAGGCTCTGGAATATGGAATTAGTCTCAACCCCAAGAAATGTCACTTTTTTGTCAGAGGGTAAGCTTTTGGGGCATATTGTATCAAAAGAAGGAATCAGAATAGACCTTGAAAGAGTAGAAGCCATAGACAAAATCCCCATTCCCAAAACTATCAAAGCCATTCAATCATTTTTTGGAAAAATTAATTTTGTTAGGAGATTTGTATCAAATTTTTCTAAGATCATTAAGCCTATATCCAAAATGTTGAAGAAGGGAGAAAAGATAGATTGGACTGCAAAAGCCTTGGAAACCTTTCTACCCATCAAAAAAGCCATCAAAGAAGCCCCTATTCTAAAATCACCTAATTTTACCAAACCTTTCCAAATATTTTCATTTGCTTCATTCCATACATAGCAGTTGTCATGTTACAAAAAAATGATGAAGTGTATGAGTAGCCTATATCCTTCTTTAGCAAATCCTTGCAGGGGTCAAAGTTGAAATATGATATTATGGAGAAATAAGCTTTTGCATTGGTCAAAGAAACAAAAGCTTTCAGATCATATCTAATGGGAGCCAAGGTAGTTAGATATGTACCACATGCAGCTGTGAAAGATATTTTGGTACAAATACAGGTAATTGGGAAGAGATTTAGATGGATTAATAAAATCCAAGAATTTGATATGGAAATTCAGATTACCAAGTTAGTAAGGGGACAAGGCCTAGCCAAACTAATCGCAAAAGCCAATATTGAAGCTAACCAAATTTGTAATGTGTAAAATGAAGATGGTATAGTTGCAAGCATTGAACATATTCCTTGGTACACAAGCATAGTATATTATCTCAGACACATGAAGTGCCCTACAGGGTTTGAATGATAATCAAAAGAGGATGCTAAATTTGCAAGCATCTAAGTATGTATTCATAGAAGGGGACCTATTTTAGAAAAATAGGGATGGACTGTTGTTATTGTGTCTAGATGAATTACAAGCAGAACATGTCTTGAGGGAGATGCATGAAGGAGTGTGTGGAGTTCATTATTCTACCAAAACAATTGCACATAAGATTCTCAGGGCAGGCTATTATTGGCCTAACGTATTCAATGACTCTTTTGCATATGTAAGAAGATATGAATCCTGTCAGAAATTCTCAAGAAAGATGAAGTATCAAGGAGCCCTACCACTCAGACCCTTACAAGTAGAAGCCCCTTTCAATCAATGGGGAATTGATTTTATTGGGGAAATACAAGAAAAATTAAGTGGAGGACATAAGTGGATATTAGTGGCAACTGGTTATTTCACTAAATGGGTGGAGGCAATCCCAACTAAAAAAGCAACAAGCAAGGTGGTGATAAATTTTATGATGGAGAATATCATAACTAGATTTGGTACACCAGAAAGGTTGATCACAAACAATGGGATGTGTTTTAGGTCTGATGAATTCAAAACCTTCTACAGCACATATGGCACTAATATTTCTTATGTTGCCCCTTACCACCCACAAGCAAATGGTCAGGCAGAGTCCAGTAATAAAAGTCTTTTAAAAATCATAAGGAGGATGTTAGATGGAAAAAAATGCATGGGCAGATAGAATTACTGTAAAAAAAGGCAATTGGAAAGTCTTTGTCTGAACTAGTATATGGAACATAAGCCAGGATGCCATTGAAAAACATTTTACCAGTATATAATTTCATTCTTCAAGAGGATTTAGACATTCCAGAACCAATGGAGGGAAGGATGGAGCAGCTTGCAGAACTTGATGAAATAAGGAGAATGTGCCAAAAGAAAAATGTGAAGCTACAATCACAAATAAAATATCTTTTTGATAAGAAAACCAAAGATATAAAATTTGAGGAGAGTGATTTGGCATTAATGTGGAATGCTAGATGTCAGGAAAAGGGAAAGCATGGAAAGTTTGAAGCCTTGTGGTTAGGTCCCTTGGTCATCATTGGGAAAGGAGGGGGGGATTCTTATTATTTGCAAAACATGTCAAGAGAGGAACAAGAATTGCATGTACATGGGCAGTTCCTAAAGCACTTCTTTTCTTGAAGAACATAGAGGATTAAGGGTTGTCAGTGCATGGACAACTCTTGAAAAACCTCTTAAATTATATCATTTCCATGCATAGTAGAATAGGTGAAGGTTAGGGATTGTCAGTGCATAGACAATTCCTTGATAACCTTCTAAATATTAGTGAAACTTTTCCATGCATAGTAGAATAGGATATCATACCACTTCCAACACTCTTCATTTGCCTCATTTCCACCACCATTCCATGTCACAAACTTCTTGGTTTGCTCTCCCAATGATCTAAATTCTTGCAATGATCTCACAATCATTCATCCCCAAACAAAGCCACTATTGGGACCATAAAATTTCTCACATTTTCACCAGCCTCCAGTTGTTTTCTCCTAGCCCCCACAAGAATTTGTGATGAGGGTGCAACTCGAGACACAGAAAATCACACAGAAAAACTAACAAATCTTATTATTTTCAAAGTATCAAATTCCTACATGCAGAGGATCTCAAATCCTCGAGTTTTGCAATACATGCAAATTACAGAAAGAAACTACAGAAATTCCCCTATTCGCAGCATGCGATCTTCTTTCCCCAAAAACTACCTAAAAGAAACAGTAACTCGCCCATAAATAGCCCATTTCTTTGTTTGGAGCCAAAAACAGGATTCAAATTATGCACCAACTTTCGGAAGCCCTGACTCAAGATCTAACCGTCAAATCTTCAATGATAATACCTTTTCGGAAAGCCCTCGCCAAGATCTCTTGCCGAAAAGTGGGGCCTAAACGCTAACCACTTTTGTATTCCGCCAATTTTTCAGGCCCATCTGAAGCCTCTAAGTACCTCAAAATTAGCTCCGAAGATTTCATAAGGCAAAAAGCAGAAATTGAAACTTGAATAACTTTTGAACCGGAAATGCTCTTGATCTGATTCTTTCACCAAAGTGTTTATTATTATGTCCTGAAGCTTCCCTTAAATTTTTGTCTCCTCACGCCTTCAAATTCATAACTGCTAAAAATAGCAGTTGAGCAGAAAAAGCAGAAAAGCAGTTCTGAAAGTTGGGAATTCTTCTTCGACGAAAAGGGTATCCAAAAATGCAAAAACATCTACAAAAAAATCTAAATGAAAGTAAATATATTTTTGGGTGATGTAGGATTGCCCTTACACCACTGGATGCTCCTGCATCAATTTGCTTCTAATCAATGTTGTGATAAACAAAAATTAGTGAGATTAGTATGACAAAATCCATTCTATAGTCCCATGAAGATGGCCTCATGCATACAAATATTCCCCTGGTCACAACAAAGCAAAGCACAAAAGGCAATTGAGCTATGTGCTTCTGAGTTCTTTCTCAAGCTTTCTTTGTATTTCTTCATTTCCATTTGTCATTTCATCATTCAACACCATTATCATGTTATGCATAGCCAAAATATAGTAGAGTTTCTTCTCTTATCATGGATAATTGCCCCTTATTGGAGAGATCATACACATATATTCCCAATCAATACATCACAGATCCCTCATTTGAACATTTCCAACAAATCGGCGAGACATGAATTATGTCACAACGATCTAAAGGTCCATAAGATAACAAAGGTTCACAATCGGTAGGACATAGCATATCGTTCTACCGATATAAGTTCATCGGTGTAATAAAAATAGTCAGAGAAATTTATTGAAGAAATACTGAGATCAAAAGTAACACCGATGGAAGTCCCATCGGTGAGAGACACACATACTCCTAATAATAAAATCAAAGGGTTTTCATATCGGAGAGACATGCATCATCGGCTCGAAATCCTTAGATCTCACCAATCTCATAAGTCATGACGATGGAGGAAGTATTGGCGAAGGTCTCACTGATTCATCTGAATGAACGAAGTGGAAGCAAGAGACATATTGGGGAGACATTATGCGATCGAATTGGAACTATCAGGTCTCTCCGATAAGGAGAGTCTCACCGATGAAATTTATTTCAAGGAGAATCTTGCTAATCCTTCCCAGCTGATAAAGTGGGAAAAGGAGCACATCGGGGAGGTTAAAGCACATTAGTGAAGTATATGTTTCTCTTAGCAATGGGTTATGTCAACCTGATGGTAGTAAATGAATGACTTATATTTGTCAGAAAGACATGGGGCGATGACCGAAGAAACTTATGAGAAATCTAGACCATTTGTACGTCGATAGAACCTTCCTAATTTCTCTTTGAAATGATATAAGCTAAAGAAAAACAAAAAGGGTTGTTGCACGACATCAGTGAAAATGTCAAATAGTCCTATCGATCAAAAGAGAGAACTAAAGGGATATTTCCAATTGAGGAGACATTCAATTATGTTTTGGTGATCAATCAAAAGTGTATAAACAAAGATGGTGTCAAATGAGAAACACAATTCAGCCATAAGAGAAAGGGGTCTCACCGATGCAACCTTTTCCATCGCTCTGACAATTCAAATTTTGAGAAGATGGTTGCTTCAATTGTAGAGGATAACATTAATGGCCACACAAATGAACTCCATATGAACATTCACAATCAAATGATAATTAAGAACAAAAGGAATTATCAGGAATTGCAGCAAGAAAGGACGAGGGGCTGAGAAAAATTCAAGGAGCACAGTGCAATCGACAAATCACAAGTAAGTCCACAAACTCCTTTGAAATTAAGAAATTCTAATTCAAAGGATTGAAAATGGAAGGCCCTAGTTCTAGAAAAATCAAAGGTAGGAAGCAACAAAGTGAGGGTAGTCAAAGCAAAATAAAAAAACAAAGGACTAAAACGAGTGATGATCCAAAATCAACAGAGAGGAAGTTCAATCAGGACCTCATTGATCAATTGTCTGGCTCTGGGCCAAAGGCTAGGAGGTCCGCACAATTAAGGGTCGATGTAGAAAAAATTGAGGAAAAATGTAAACATATAGGGGATGCTTGGACTTCTATCAGGGGATATGAATTGTTTAAGTTCCATTACCATCAAAGAAATAGGTTTGAACCAATGTGTAATACATGAAACCTTGATTTGGGGAAATTGAATATCCCAAATGTGTTTGTGAATGTCAAACTAATGAAACTATTGGCTAAACATTACAACCTTGACCTAAAACCTATTTGTGATTTACAAGGAAAACCATTCATATCCATGTCTAAGGCTGCAATTTCAGAACTTTTTAACCTAAGTAGCCTGTGTGATGAGCCAATTGTGTACAAAGACTTGGAAAGGGAATACTCAAGAATGGATATAATGTACAAAGGGTGGAGATTTCTATTTCATAAACCCAAGAAAGATGGGAACCTCGTCCCACTTGAAGATAATGGCAAACCTCCTTTTCATGTTAATATATTTGAACCTTACTTGAAGTACACATACCTCTCAGTATGTCAAGTGTTAGGGTCTGAGGCTCCTGAATTCATGTTGATTGGACCAATGGTGAATGTGGTAGGTGTTCGATGCCATAATGCTAGACCATTTGATTATGCTTTTTACATTGCCAAGGAGATTGACTCAGCATTGTTGGCTATAAAAAATGAATCACCCACACTGCATTTTAGACATTATTCCATTCTTATGCACTTGATATTATATTATGGTTAGGAGATGATAATGTGGCCTGAAGAATTGAAAATTACAAAATATGATAAGGAGGGTCAACCTTTGCCAGTACAACTGTGAACTGCAATTTGGGACAACAGGTTTCTGAACTCTAGCTATGTTCTTTTTGAGGAGCATTTTGTGAAAATATTGTATAGATTTTTCAATCACCCCTATGAGTATTCCTTAATTGATGAGATCAAAATATTTTTGAGACCCAGAGATTTTGGTGGACCCATAACTGTTGAGAATAATTGGGGTGACTGGTATTGTTATATTGATGCTACCATGATTAGAGTGTATGGTTTTGAGGATACACCCTTCCTCTTACCAAAAATAGTTCCAAATAGAATTGAATACTTGGAAATTGTTAGGCAGATGGACTACTCAAGTGTGATGAATCTAAGTGCCTCTGAAAAATAATAATTTATGCCAAGTACTTTATGTTTGGGGGATTTTACTATGTTATCAAAGGAAGGATATGACCAAATTTTACATAAAATGTCATAGTTCAATTTGAAAAAGGCTACACTATGAAAAGGATTTGATCCAGAAGGGTACATTGGTGTTGCTAGAAAGAAGGTGAATTTGGGCGGATATGTACATATACCTTACCCAAAATATGATATAATTATAAACATGGAGGAAAGGGAGGCCGAATTAGCCATTGATGAATATAACAGGAGAATTGAACAACAATAGGAGATAAAATAGGTAGACATGTTATCCTCTGGAATTTATGAAGTTGTTGGTGAAACGGAACATCAAAGTCATGATGAAAGGATCTCTAAGACTAGAATTGAAAAATATAAACCCTCCAATAGAGAACAAGAAGTTGATGAAAAATCGGATGCAGATACCAAGAAGCTTGCCTATAGATCATTTGTTTCTGACAATGAATTTATAAAGTCATCTGAATTTAGGTCATTTCTATGCAAGAAAAAGGGGAAAGAAATAAGGAACTTTGTCACAAGTATCACACCTAGCAATGAGACTGAATTTTTGAATACTTTGAAGATGGATGTGGATAATGAGATGAGAAATATGACCCAAGAAAAGGGAAGAAAATTGTTAGAAGAATCTGATGTGACGATCTTTCCTAGTTTGGATTAAAATTCAGCTCTTATCTTTGAAATTTTCTTGCACAATAATAATAATACTCACGAACTCAGCCTTGAAGGAGTTAAGTGTACACTGGATCCAAATATAATCCAAATGACAACTCTCTCATGATTTGGGCTCTATATCCTCCACATAAGAAATCTATGATCATTGACACAAAAAGGGAATTTGGAGATGTGATGACACTGAAGGTGGGTGAAGTTGATCCTATAGCTACTACTGACATAGGCATCAATGTGGCCAAGTTGAACAAAGCATAGATTCAAATGTTGATAAAAGAAAGCGATATGTACAAGAACAACAATGAAAGAGTACTGAGAGAAAATGAATTTCTAAAGGATACTAAGTTGTTGACATAGGGGGGAAGCTCACAGTCAAAGGGAAAACAAGAGGAAGCACACCTGGGTAGGAAAAGATATGAGGCACTCTCTACGGTACTGTAGAAAAGGCATACCAACTTGATAATTTGGATGAAAAAATAATAGGGAACTCATTCCCAAAGTCATACTAGAGATCAAGAGAATAAAAGGGTGAGTGACTGAATCCAGGAACAGATCCAAGAAGCTCAAAAAAAGATCCTCCTGACAATAGAATTATAACATTTTTTGAAGATCTTTAGAGAAAGCACAGGAAGTATCATGATGAACTTCAAGCAGATATAAAGGAACTCATTGATGTTGCAAAAGAGGGAGTTCTTGCGTTGTTCAAAGAAAGAGGAGAGTAGAAGGACAAAGATAGATGGATAGAGGAGTGCAAGTTGATATTGTAAAATATTTGGAAGCAACCAAGAATAAGGAATCAACGTTAGATGATACCTGTGAGCACCTAGAAAAGGTGATAATCATGGAGATAGCAGCGAGGAATGCAGTAGACGATGTTTATACTCATGGAAGATAGGACTACCTGGATGTTTATATTCATAATATTGATATTTATGTTGCAATTTTTAGAATAGGCTGATAGGATAGACAGATAACGGAAAGTTTCCATAATGTTTACATTTCAAAAGACTATGTTGCAAGCATATTTTTGAGGAAATAAATGAAAGATCTTTGATTCTATGGCTCCATATTGGCATCAATTGTTTGTTAAAATTATTCAATTATCTGATTATCTCCAACTTAATGTTTCCTGGTTGTTTAAGGTTATATATCAAGTATATATTCAATTTATCAATGCACATTTGTTGTACTTGTGTGATGTGATTATTTGGTTTCTTTAAAGAAGAATTAAATTCCTTTTGATCAATCACAGTAATCTGGAAGTATTATTTGGATTAGTAAGAAGAATCATATAGTTAGGATTGACATTTTTTCTCCAGTAGAGTTTGTCAATTACTTTCCTACACATTTATACAATTTATAAACCAACAAAGTGTGCCAAGCAATTTGAATTATTGCCAATACCAACCATTTGTTCTAGATCTACACTTGAATCCATTCACCCAACAAGGCATTGGTCTTACTCACTTCACCATTTAATTATATCAAATCTATTTTCAAAACCTCACATCTATTAACTGAACATATTAATTTTCACCTTGATATTTCTTATACAATTTATACCAAATTAGGATTATATCTTTCCACTCCCAATTTCCATTGTGGATATATCAAACAAGATGGAATCATACAGTTGATTCTACAACATTTACATAGGTACACCCACCTAGGTTTGGCAGTGCCTAAAGATTAGAAGGTTTAATTACATTAATTGGCCTTGTACGTTAGCTAAAAATGTGTCAAGAGCTTGACAACCTCTTATGGTTCCAACCTACGTTTTTGAGACCTAACAATATGCATGAAGTCAGTTCCGATTAAAAGTAAAATATCTATCCACAAAAAATCCAGTCAAGAATCTTTTACCCTTCTTCCTTTCACAACCTCTGCAATATAAATTACTTCTTCATGACGCTTGCCTTCACTTCCTTCTTTGTTTCTTATCACACAATCCCTCACACCCTTATCATTGTTCGTACACACTATGCTCCTTGCTTTGTACCCCAAAAATATGTTCTATACATCTATATATATACCCGTAGAAAAAAAATAAGTTGGCCTAAAAAAACATGTCAGCTTGAAAAACAACCTTGAGATATTCAATAAGGCTTGGTACGCTAGCACCGGACCCAAATGATAGGTCACACATAAATACCTCCTTACAATGTTACCATGAGACCCATAAATAGTTCATACATAAGATAAGCATAATTACTAAAAGATAGCTAACTTGAATTACATAATATATATTCCAAAGTCGATGAGAATGCCACAACCAAGACCAAATCTTGATCTTCATCAGTTTCAGTACCAACTAGAGGAATACAATTAAACATACCAAAACTTTTAATATGCTACATGAATGTCCGAATAGCAAGGAAACTCGAAATAAGCTTTAGGCACAACAACCAATATCAAAAGATTAGTCTTCATTATTCTGCATTAACTATCTTCCACAGATGTTCCAAAAAGAAATACTGCCATATTCAGATCAAGGATAACATCCACATTACACAACATCATAGCACATATGATAGGATAGATCATTTATGTACATCATCTAGAGCACAACCTTTTGGATCCTGGGTTTTGACATTAATGGTCCAACAATTATAAATCAACAACTTCTCAACAATCTGCCCGTTTGGCATTGATGGCAAAACAAAAAAAATAGAAAAATACTCCAAGCACTCCCCTTTTGTCAAGTAACTCAACTTGCAGCTCACCAACTCTTATTCAAGTTGTTTTCCATCTTTATCTTTGAAGAAGTCAAAACACTTCCCAATATCATTCAATTCAAATTCAATAGCTTCAATTCTACTTCTAAAATTATCAATAACAGTAGGCCACCAAAGATAGTATTTATAGATGTCATACATCTCCTTAATGCATTATCTTGTCTCACCAATGCATTTGGATAACTTTTGTTTGGTTGTGACACACCTTCTTTCAATCATAGCTTGGATTTTATGTCCTTCGGATCCTTCCTGCAATAGATTTTCTTCAACAACTTCCACTAGATCATCTGATAATGAGTCAGAAATAACATAAATAGTAATATGCTTTTTGAGCAAATAATCAACCAAGTCATCTTGAATTCTAGGCCTACTAACCGGAGAGCAGGTATACCACATTTCACCAATATTTTTCATATCTCTCTCATCCAATATTGAATAAACTTCAATTGGATCAAGAGAGTTAGATCCAGGAAGAGACTCTTCTTCCTTCTCCTTCACTTCTAAGATAGTGATGACATCCTTTGTGTTAATTTTCCTCCTTTTAGGTTCCGAAGGGGAACCACCAATGACAACCTCTAATTGATTCTTACCAGAGGAGGAACCCTCCTCAAACTAACTAGCAGGTGTAGCACTAGACACTATCACACTGGAGCACAAATCCATCTACAAGGATAAGAAATAAAATTTGCATGCATTTGCTTTATCTTCTAGATATTCCAAATATTTGTAAACCTGCTTTTTGACAGGGATGTCGGACTTCCACTTAACATTCTCCTTTAACGATAACAAATTTAGAAAGTAGAATACTAAACAAATGAGCAGAGATCCAAACCAGAAGGGATAACTCTCAACCAATGATATTCTGACGTTCTCAATTAGGTTTTCCACTATCAGGCTACACAAATCAAACTGTTGATTTTCCTTCACCATCGTATGTGCAAGATACACAATAATAGTACATGTAGAACCTTCACGATTTCATAAATAGATTTTGTATGAGATACCGTAGGCAACATACCGTACTGTAGGATTGACAATGGTATTTATCACTAGAGCTTTGGGGTCTTTGTCGATACCAATAAGTTCCTCCACATCTTTGTATTTCACCATTTTCTTCCCAGGGAGGTCACTAACTCTGCACAATCCATTAATAGCTTCAATGGCTTTCTTAGTGATCGGATAGGGTTTGTCCAAAATGATGTTTCCATCCCAGAATCAACTCAATAGGAACAAGATATACTCTTTTTCATAAAACCAAGTGAATTCTCCCCATAGATCCATACCAAAGGCACTTAAATTCTACAATTCATCAGTCTTCAACCCTAGTTCCATTTCCTTCATCTTTCGATGATCAAATTCGTCCAACTCTACTCCCTTCAACCTCAACAGAATACCGCCACTGAATTCACTTTCAACCAACATGGATTCCATTGTCACACTTACCTCCTTCGACCATTTTGTCACTTAGCGAAAACCTCTTCTTCTTCTTTGCAAACTGTGAGAAATTATTTGAAACTCCACCTTTTATCCTTAATCACTCATGCTGATTTTTCCACCAAAAACTTACATTGATGATGTCATCAATTGTACTTCACTTTTCAATTAACCAGGTTAAGCTTCATCATATATCACCAACTAGATCAAACTTAGTCATTTCAAAAACAAATCAATATTACTTTAGAGAGGGTGAACCGATAGGATATGCATTGCAAAACTCCCCCTAAGCCAAGATAGATGGCTCATATTTTGGAAGAGCTTGTACTGAGATCTGGTACCATAGAAGAGTTCCCCAAACTTGTTTCATTTTTCTTCCAAACCATGACAGTCTTCTTCTTAGATTCATCTGATTCTTCAACCTTCGTTTTGTTTTCAGTCTTTTCTAGAGCAACATATCTGCATGTGTTAGCATAATGTCCAGATTGATTGCACTTGTAATATTTTTGGCCTAACTTAACTAGGTAAACCCTAGATCTGGACTAGTTAGCTTTGTTACCGTAACCATGGTATAAGTAGAAATAACCATGAAAGAGATTATTCATTTCATTCCTTTTAGCTAGATTAGATAATTGAATTCTGCAATGACTTGTTTTGTGTCAAAACTTGTGACAGTTAAAGCATTGAATACTCAGTTCCTTCATGCTTCTAAACTCTAAAGCCTTATGTCCAAAATTTTTTCATAGAAAACAATGACCATTAAATAATAAGTACCTTTGATCATTTGGTTGCATGACCGAAGATCTTTTTGTATGTGTTCTAGAGTTTCGAACCTTGCTTGTTACAGCAGATCTCGCTTCAGCTTCAACTACTTTTTCTTTCCCCTTAGTATTCTGATTTGAGCTTTCCCTTGAGAAGCCAAGTCCTTCCTTATCCTTGTGAAATTTTTGTAGGGACAAGAGTTGATCCATAATTATGCTACTTTCACATACTCTTGCTTTTGATTTCAACCTTCTCAACTCTTGATCTAATTTCTCATTTTCTTTTGATTTTTGTTTGATGGTATCCCTGAGATTTTCTTTAGTCTTCTTCTATTCTTCAATTTTTTGTTTGATGATATCTTTGAGATTTTCTTCAATATTCTTGAATTCATCCAATTGTATCTTTAGATTCACAACACTTTCCTTTGACTCCTTTAATTCCTTGTTGACCTCTTTGTGTATTGCTTTGAATTTCCAGATTTTCTCCCTTACCTTTGAGATACAAGCATTTTCCTCCTTGACATTTTCTTTCAATTCCTCATTTACATATTTTGTTCTTTCCATATCATCTAACATTGTGTTCAGTTATTCATCAAAGTAATAATCTATTACCATATGTTCAAACTGCCAAGATCTCCCTCAAGCGGTTAAGCTCTATTTGCAAGGGGTGACACTCTGATACCAATTGTTGAACAGTCAGGATAACTAAGAGGGAGGGTGAATCAGTTATCATAAAACAATTTTTTTGTCTTTACTTAATCTAGAGCAATCTTATCTCAATCAGATAATTAAAATAGATATGAACATGAAAGAACATAACAACACCATGCACACTGAACACCAAAATTTACATGGAAACCCAAGAAGGGAAAAACTACGAAGAATGCTAATTCTCAAATATAGAACATCGGCTGAGGTGAATTTTACAAGGGCTCACTACCAAAATGCTCACTACAGGTAAGGCTCACTACCCAATTAATACAAGGACATTTGATTACAAAATAATCACAACATGAACTGATGAAGTTGCATCTACATATGCATAAAGTCAATTCTGATTAAAATCAGAATATCTGTTAGTAGCAGATCCGGTCAAGAATGTTTTTCCCTCCTTCCTTGCACAACCTCTGCAATACATATTACTTCTTCTTGACACTTTCCTTTGCTTCCTTCTTTATTTCTTGTCGCATAATCCTTCACACCCTTATCACTGTTCACACACACCACACTCCTTATTCTATACCCCAAAAAGATGTTTTATACATCTATATATATACACATAGAACAAAATAAGTCGGCCTAGCAAAACATTCCACCTTGAAGAACAACCTTGAGATATTCAGCAAGGATTGGTACGCTAGCACCATACCTAAAGGATAGGTTGCACATAAAGATATCCTTACCACATTACCATGAGACCCATAAATAGGTCATACTTAAGATAAGCATAATTACTAAAAGATAACTAACTTGAATTACATAAGATACATTCCAAAGCCGATGAGAACACTACAACCAAGACCAAATTTTGATCAACATCAATTCATAGGAAGGCCACAATTAAGACCAAATCTTGATCATCATCAATTTCATTACCAACCGAAGGAATGCAATTAAACATACCAAAACTTGTAACATGCTACATGAATGTCGAGATAACAAGGATACCCAGAATAATCTTTAGGCATAACAACCAATATCAAAAGATTAGTCTTCATTATTCTACATTAACTATCTTCCACAGATGTTCCAAAAAGAATTACAGCCATATCCATATCAAGGATAGCATCGACATTGTGCAACATCATAGCATACGATAGGATAGATCATTTTTGTATATCATCTAAAGCACAACCTTCTGATTCTCAAGTTTTGACATCAATGACAACAATGCCAAATCAACAACTTCTCAACATAGAGATGCTTGTGGGAGGTTACATTTCTATTTTTGGATGGAAATGTATGAATATGGGACATTGAGTTTTTGTATATGGAATTGGGTGCTTAGTTTGCGCTAATGCATTTGGTCACTTTCTTTGGGAAACCATTTGTGGTTTTTGGTTTATGAATTTCTATATATTGAAGGAATGGAATAGAGGTTGTATGAGGTTTTGTAGGTTTTTAGAAGTTTGAGACATTGATCTACTTAAGTATTTTAGAATAATACAAACCTATGCTCTCTTTGGTGGTAGGATTTTTCTTGAAAGGGTTCCCTCACATATATTTGGGATTATCTTGTGTTCATTATTTTATTGTTTCTCTTGTTCTATCTATTTCATCATTTGTCACTATAATCTTAGTTAGAATTATGTCACTTTGATTAATGTTTGTATTGTGGTATTCACCTATTTTTTCAACCTTGCACAAGAAAAGAATCTTAAGAAGTATTTTGAGGTGTGTCATATCTAATCAAAGATTTAAACCATAGATTTAATAAAGGGAAAAATTGAACCCAATATCTAGTTTAACTTAATTTCATATTACTTTACATTCTAGTCTAATTTTGATATATTATTAATTTAGATTCAACTAGATTTCAAACCCAAATAATATTTTCTTTCCTAGTAAATTATTGTTAGATTAGGGACATAGTAGGATTCCCTTAGGGTTAAATAAAATTGGATTTTAAGATCATTTTGCATCTAGGTTGAATTAGAGGAAGAAGTGTTTGAAAAAGTGATTTTTTTTCTAAAAAATAATATATGTGATATTTATTTAAATTCATTTGTATTTCTTGTCGCACTCAATGTTTCTAACCTATTTAGATTCCACAATGGATTCTTATAAAAAATGACATTTTATTCTAATGGTTTTTTGTGGTAGTTGACCATGAAATGCAAGTCTAAATTAGGAAACATCCTTTAAATACTAGAATATGCAACATGAGGTAAAATTATAGTGGTTATAAGGTATAAATGTTCCACTAGATGGTTAATGAATTATATTTTTGTAATTCCTAATGTTTGATTTAGTTTTGAATTTAAATAATCATGATTTCCCCATTGCTTAAATTTGTATTATTGTTTAGTAATCTATAATGAATTAATCCAAAGAAACCAAAGGAGCCACAAAATTGATTTAAGCTTATAGGTGCTTCTTAAGGCATTTATAAATTATCGAAGGATAGAAGTATGGAGAAATAAAAGACTATCCACATATAACCAAGAATAACTCCCAAGTAATTTTACTTTTCTACTATGGTTGAGCTATCTCTAGGGATGTGTTAGGCCTTCTCATCTTGTTGAAGTGGGTTATAATATGTTGACAATTTTTTATAACCAAATTTGAGTTGTTTGAGAAATCTTTGTTGGTTATTTTTTTGGGGAACTAGACTTAATCTTACCACTTACCTATGAATCTGCAAGAATTCAATGATTAGCAAGGGTAAGGATTGGCCAACACTTAAGTAAAGGTTCTAAGGCCCTTACTTCTTCACTTTGGGCTCTTTGAAACCCAAGAGGGTGATCCTTAGCAATGTTTTCATTATAATATTCTTATGCCATTTACATCAAAGACACTTCAATATACACAGATGATTCTCATATAGATGCTCAATTAGTAACTATATCAAAGAAGTTGGTTGCCTCTCAAACATAATTCACACTTAGAGCATGAGAATGACATACCCTCATAACTTTGTAACCCTTTTTATAGAATTTTATTTAAGGAATGGGTAATGGCCAAGTTACTCAACACAATACAACATAACTAATTAGCCTAGTCTAGAACCTCATCCTTGGAACAGAGTCAATATCAATACCCACATAACATGATAGTAATTTCCACACCTAACAATATATGAAGCTCTGAAATGTTGCATTATAGTATTTCAGCATTGTGTTTTAACCTTTACTTCTTACTAGCATCCTAACACTCAGTTTAATACAAGTTTACAGTCATATTCAAGCACCAAAATTAATTATTTGAATTAATAAACAAGAATAGAGCCATACATCCATCTGAAATTGATAGATACAAATAAGATAACCTTGATTATATTATTCATAATCTGTAAAACTAGTACATAGTAGAGTAAAATGGTATCGAACTTGCACTATTACTATTCTATTTTTCTAGTATCACCATTAAGATTAAATATACGTATTGACAGACTTGGACCTTATACGTATCACTAGACCATTTAGTAACTATTTCAATCCTTGTGTGACTAAAACTCAGAATAACTCACTACCCAACCTCCTCTTTTGCAATAGGCCCTGGAATCCCATTTATAAAGACATGGGAGCAACAAGCAACAAGCTGCATTACAATTACATTTTCATTTGAGGGAAAATTATATCCTAATTTTAGAGATTCCCATAATGGTTACACTTAATCAATTCAAAACAAGGGGAAGCAAAAAAAATAACAAACTCCATGCAATCGATTGAAGAAGACAAGCCAACCATTCAAAAGGAATCATTCATTGATGCAACATTGCCAAAATCCCACGTCCACATAGACCAAAGAAGATTCTCCACAAGTACGAAAGGAAAAAACTTACACTTCCTAGAAAAAGCATATTTGTCATCAAGGATATGGAGTCCAACGCTTTTGCATTACACCAGCCAAAAAATTTTCCACATCAGCACCAAAGATAAAAAGTGACACACATGTTCAAGAGGATGATCCTCCTGTAGTGGCAATGGTCTAATTGAATACAAAAATTAGGCTTTGACACTACTCTAATTTGTCAGCATCAGAGTATGCTCGCCCTCTCCGTGTTTACATTGAAACTGGAGGAGCAACTATGCTAGCCCTCTCCGTGTTTACATTGAAACTGGAGGAGCAACTACTCCTCCCTCATCAAAATCCTCATATGGTACCAAAGAAAGTAGATAATGGCCATACTCTGGGTTAGTATCTCCCCCATTGCCCAAAGGGTTGTCTGAAACTTTAATGGGAGAGTCATGCCTCCCTAGATAAGCCTTTTGATACTTATTCCTTTCATTTTTTTCTTCTTAGGATTAACCAACTCCTTCCCCTTAAGCTTGACCAATTCTTCTGAAATAATTCAGCTCCTCAAATTATAGGTGCTCTTGACACCATCTTTCTTATTTTTCCATGGGCTTTGTTCCTTCCCTTTGGTGGTGTGGAAGTTATAGGTACCTCATGCTCAGTAACATAAATTTCCTCTTGAAATTCAAACAAAATGAGCCTCCTTGACCTCCTAATGGGTTGAACAAACACACCAGGCTTACCCATCTTTTCAAGACATAGGAAAAACTAGCAAACCACTAATTATGAAAAGATGCATCGGCCAAAACCCTCACAGAATAGAAAAACTCTCAAACCCAGACAATCTCAACCAAACCCAATGGAAACTATAGATAATTAAAACTCACTATCCCATAAAATGGAATTCTCAAACCAACTAATGCATGATTCAGAACATAGCTCATATGAAAACCAACTTACCAGGGATATACACTTAAATATAGTTGTAATTGAAAATAAAAAAATTACACGCTACCTCATTCTAGCTCACACTTCACAATTCTCAGAGGTTGCAAATGGTGAGATAAATCAGCAGGTAATCCACATTAAGTAGAAAAATAAAGAGTGTGTAGCCATTAATGTTCAAGGAGAGCCTCGCATGAGCAAGCTGACAACTTGGCCGATCAACTTTGAATCTGGGCCATCAATCTTTTTGGATTTATCACATCATTGTTGATGGTGTTTTTATGCACTTCTCAACACAGGCAACACACAATTGCATTACCTCTCTTGAAAGACAATCTTCCACAGTCAAATTTCAGAACACTATCCCAAGGTCTCTTGGATGTCAGGTCATGACAGTACTTGGAATATATCAATTGATTTATGATGTGATTTTCTAGAATCACAATGCGGTCTTACCTGGATAAAGCTGGATGAGAATTAGGTCTTATGAATAGAGTTCTTCAAGTAGGAAATTAATGCACTTTTGTTGTAGGTTCAAACAACAGTCTTGAAATACATCTTATTGTTGAATTTGGCTTTACAATGTGCAATGAACCTTAGCATAGGCCACTTCTTAAAAAAAAAGAAAAAAGGGCAAGGGAGAGAGAGTTCTTGGACCTGCAACTACCGATGAACAATGATCATGGAGGTTTCTATTGTGGACAAATTCCTTAAAATAGAATTTCACTTAATCAGAAATTTCACAATGCCATGAAATCTATGCTATCTTCTAAGGACTATAGATGTTTCATCATTCATTTGCCATATAGATGTGAATAAAGATAAAGTTTGAAGAGCAACTATAAAATCAGGGTCCAGACTAACTTTGCATAGTCATCTACCAGCAGCAAATGACTAAAAGTATGGACAAGAAAAGCATACACACAGCAAGAATCTTCATCACCAAAGACAACATTACTAAATCTACCAAGGATAGCCAAAAGAGAGCTATAACATAAAAATAAATCAAACTAGAATCTTAACTTATGAGAGAAGAATCATTAAACATGAGAAGAAATCCAAAAATGCACCAATGGTCAATGTATTTCTATTGCAATTTTCGTAGCATGTCTTTAAAACAACTCAACTCTCTCTAAATGAGAGGAAGAGATCCCTATTTATAGTTCTCAAAAAATAAAATGAGTGGCCAAAATTTAATTCCATTTTGTGGCCAAGATTCACTTTACAACAGGGTTTCACCTACCCCCAAATATTTTACAATTAAAAAACAATATTTTGTCTTTTCCCTATTTTGTCTTCTAGTGGTGGCACTGTAGCATTTTCGTCCTTTTGTTGTTTGCTCTTTGCTATAGCTATTCTTTTGGGAGTTCTTTATAAATAACATAGTTGCCCTCCTACTTCTTCAAAGTTGCATACTCAATGAATTTCATGACCACCGACCGGAACTTGTCGACCTCGATGATGTTGCACCTCAGCACCTGGTAACTCCATTCCTTAGAATTGTTGACAAGCTTCTCCCAGTCTTCGCCGTACTTGGCAACATGATCTTTGAAAAGCTTAGACTGGGTGAAAGCCCAGACATCGAAGCTCATAAAATCTATCATAACTTTGGTTGACATCCAATCCTCCATGCTCTCTCGAAAGTGAGGCTTCACGCTCTCCGGATTGATCTTTACAGCAGGAATCTCATACCCTATCATCAACTTGAGTTATCTAAAACAGTCTCCTCTGGCCTCCTTGGCCCATTCAATATTCAGAGTTACTCATTTTAGGACCTGTTCCAGCCTCCCCTTTAAGTGATTGAAGTCTCGCTTCCACACATCCATTAACCAGTGGTCGTCATCCTTGAAGGAAAACTCCTTTTCCCAAACCACACTTGGCAATGGGAGGATAGCCTCAATTTTTGGGTAGGCAACCTTATACTTCTTTGGGAACTCGTCGCGGATTCACCTCGTGCCTTCAAGAGACATTTGCACTTCTAGGAACTTGCTTGTTGTTTAGACAGTCAGATTGATGCCCGTATTCCCAATGTTCAAGACCTACCGGAACCAATTTTTCGTCGTCTTATCCAAGTTCCTCCTCCTTTCTAGCTTGTTGATCTATTCTTGGGACAATGATTGCGGTGGGGATGATGATGTGGCAGGTTGTTCCTCCAAAGATGACCATTGTTGAATATAAGCTATCAGTTCAGCCACTTGTGCCTTAAGCCCTTCCTTTGAAACCTTATCTTGTTGAATTAGGTGCACCACTATGGCGACTGATTCTTGGAGGTGGTCAACCTTCTGCTCCCTGGTTGCCACTCCCAAGTCAATGGTGGAGACATTGTAGCTTACCCCTTATTCTCCCACTAGTGGCGTAGCTATTTGCACAGCCCTGGATCCGAAGGCATCCATCATTATCTTAGATCTTATTCTAGGCTTCTTCTCTTTCCTAGTACCTATCTAAGCTCTGGCCAGTATTGCCTCTAGTCTTACTTTCAGATCCTTCTGTGCAGGAGTCTTCTTTTTAAGCTCTCTCTAGCCAATCGGGCATTGGGGGCCCTTCCTTGGGTGATTCATGTTGATCCCTGCTATCCTCTACTCTACATTTGATGGCCCTATCACTAGGGGTATCTTTCTCAATTCTTATATCTTCCTTCCCCTCATCAGAATCCTGCACGAGTGTTATGCATTTGATAGGATATTTGGTGGGTAGGTGTTTATTAGGGTGGTCCTCCCTTTCAACATCCTTTTCTTCTTCATCTTGGTCATGCCCATGCTATTCAGGCTTATCTTCTTGTTTCTCTTCATGGAAGGATGTATCTTCATTGTGCTCGGGTGTTTGATCTTTTCTTTCTGTAGGAGACCCACTACCCTCAGTCTCCAGAGCAACAACTTTTTCTTTAGCCATACGCTTCCCTTCAGCCTCTTTGTCTTCTATTTATTTGAGTTGCTTGGCCCATTCGACATCGAGCTCTAGATCGCCTATTTCTTGGATTATGTCCATCCCCAAACCCTCATTGTCATCACTGGAAGATTCATATGCCACCTCATCAATCACCTGATGTTTGTATATTGGGTGCTCATGATACTCAAATTCCTCATCTTCCAACCTCTTCACTGCCTCCAGTTGTTTTCATTCTAGCTCATCGGATATTTTCATTGTAGCCTCCATTCTAGGTGGCTCCATAGGAGGAGGGAGAGCTGGGGTGTTAACCATTGCCTGGGCGATTGCAGCTTGCACCATTATATTTGCAAGCATTCCTAAAATTTTAGACGACACATTCTGCATATACTTGACAAAGGACTTCGGGAGAGCGAGGGCAGGCATTGCAGCAGTAGCAACAATGGTAAAAAAGAAAGGAGACATGGAGGATGACGAGATTGGCGAGGTAGTGGCAGAGGATGGATCCACTGATATGACCTGCGTGATTGGAGAAATGGAAGCGAGGTGGATATCAATGTCCACCACAAGTGGAGAGGAAGCAACTATTGCATGTGAAATGGGTTGGATGGTAGCAATGGGAGCAACGATGGCAGCAGCAGATGAAACAGGCGGAGATCTTGGTGGATCAGCTTCTATCTCTGCTCCCTCATGGAGTGGATCTTTAGGTATTACTGGCATCTCAGTAATGCTGCTCATTCTTCTATGTTTCTTAGGAGGCTCACCCTTTGAGGCCTTTCTGGCATATACTTTTGGGTTAGGTTGCTGCTTGTCAACCTTCTTTCTCTTCTTGGACCAGACAGATGGAGGGGACTTGGATGTTTCTCCAATTGCAGAAGTAGCTGCCCCACCATCAAAATTGTTGGGTTCACTTTCGATCCCCTTAAATGTCAAGGTGACTCCTTGTTTCTTCAAACGAGCGACTTGCCCATTGATCCATGCCTTCATTCAAGCCTCAACGAGCTTGCTAATAATTTTGAGCTCATCAACCTCTTTCTCGTTCCAATCAATTAAAGGCAATGGCAAGTTTGCAATAGCACTATATCTCGGGTTGATCAATGTGCTCTCCTCTTCCTCAAGTTGATCTGGGATCAGACACAGGTTTACCCTCCTTACAAAGTAGGTAGTCATACACATATAATGTTGTATCCACACTTCAAGGTCATCTTTGCAATTAGCCCAGAAATCCTCGACATGGTGGAGGTGGGCATACTCTTGTCCAAGTGCTTTCCTGATGAGGCCATATGGATCCATCCATGACCGAGTTGTGTGTGGTCTTAAGTGGTACTCGGCTAGTTCCTTCTCTGAATTGCCTATGCATTGGTAGTTATGAATCTCATACATTCCTTGGCCGAGTGTAAGGGGATAAGGGGTTCCTGCTAGATGCTTGCTACTTAGAATGTTGTGTATGTCTCGTAGCTGCCAAGATTGTTATAACAGTATAATCCAGTCATTAGGATATTGGGGCAGCTTGTTCGGCCTTTCAGAGAACCCTTGGGCATGAATGTAGGTGAATTTGGGAAACTAGATGAATAGGAAGGCATAGTGCTTGAGAAGGGCCCTAGCATTGTGAGAGACTCTTCTCTCAAAATCACCTCCAAGCAGCCGGATGATGTAGGTAGTAAAAGCATCGTTAGCCCTACAATAGTCCATCTTGAAATTTGTGTACTACAGCTGAGGGTACTTGTCATATGGCTTCATCTCTCTTCTTGACACCTCATTGGGCATCATAGACAATCCACTATAATACCATTGGTCAGCAAGTGAATAGACCAAGTAGGATGTCATATAGAATTTGGATGTCTTCTTCATCCTCGCAAGTTGCTCATGAAAGCAATTACTGATTATCTCCCCCCAATAGAATGTTGTATCATCCCCATAGAGAATTTTCTCAATGAATTACAACATCCACTCCTGGAAGAAGGATGTAGTAGGAAGGAACATTACTCTACTTAGTAGGGTAACCAGATCATGCTAGTCCTCAAAGAAGTCACTGCGGTAGAGCTCTTGAGGAGCTTTGGTGGCACTGCCCCATCTTTCCTTCAACCAATACTGGCTAATCATCTTTTTTCACTTTAATGTATCCCCATCCCATAACGCCTTGCACTCCTGAATAGTTGGGGTCTCCATGCTCTTGAAGACGGGTATGTGAAAGGTTCTTTTTATCATGAGAGTAGACATATCAGCCAGGATATTGCCATCCCTGTCTATGATGGTCCTTGTTTCAAGTTGATATACCTCCTAGCATGCCATTACCAGCTCGGGGGCAATTAAGGTGGGTGGGAAACCTACAGCCTTGGCAAGTCTGCTACTTCTAATCAGTTTTGTGTTATCTGTCTTTGGGTCTATTCTGACCCTTTGTGCAAAGTCATCAATATCGACATGTCCGATATTGGTATCTGTGATATCCCTCCAACTAGTTGTGATTTTGGAATGCAGTGGCACCCCCTGGAATTGATATTTCATTTCATCTTTATCTTCTTTGCCTCGAGGGGCTTTGGCGGTTCTTTTCCCTTTGTCTTTGGCTGCCCCAGAAGCTTTTGCACTAGATTCCATAAATCCTGCATAGAAAGATAGGAGTTAGCAAAATTAAACATGAGGAAGCAACCTCGAACAAACCCCTACAAATCAAGGTTAGATCCACAATTGTCACCTAAGAAAATCCTAACACTTGATAATAATATGGGAAGGAAAACGAGTGAACCAGACCCCAAGGGTCGTACTTCCCCTGGCAGAATGTTGTTTGGAAGGGAAAACAAGGCAAGGTGCTCCCAATGACTTTTCTCGATCTTGGATTTTTCAATAAAGTGTTGGTGTGAAAGAAGGTTGATTTTAAGCATGTGGGTCAAAGTCCATTTTCAATTTGGAGGTCATTTGAGGCATAATTTTGTCATTCGAGCCTTAGCTATAGGAAGGTTGTCTAGGGTCGGTTGTTTGGAACAACATAGGTCAAACGACATCTAAAGAGGTGGGCTCCGAAGTTCGAGTCGTAGGGGTCGGGAAGCTGCCTGGGGATAGCTGTGCAAAACAGCAAAACGTGGACGGAAGTCCAGAAGATCAGACCCGAGGTAGGCTTAGCAGTTGGTCAAAAAATTCAGAGGTGAACTGAGGTTTAGGACCTGACATCAGGGAAGGTGGACAGGTTCGGCCGTGCGAAATGGCGAAACATAGATGAAAGTCCGGATGACCTGAGTCTGAGCAAAAGTTGGACATATCACTTCCTTGTTGAAATCACATAGGCCGAAAGGGTGACTGGGACTTGGAAGCCAGGAAGACACCCCGCGGAGGCTGTGTGAAATGGTGAACTAGAGACGATGACCCGAGGATGGAAGTTCGAGGGTTGGTGTCCAAGGGCAACTCTAAAGTTTGGTTTTGTTTCAAGTTTGGCAGACTTCACAAGCTTGGGGTCCGAGGGTTGAGGAGATGAAGGTTGTCGGCCGAAGGAAATGACAAAGCAGACAAGGAAGCCTGGCATTGAGAGCTTGGGGAAAGCTTCACCGTCGAAGTGGTTTTTCTATTAAGTTTTGCGCTACGGCCGGAGAGAGACTCGCGCTAGAGGGGTGTTGTCGCTGGTCTCGAAGAACAGCATTAGGAGGACAACACTCCAGATTTTGATTTTTGATGTTGTATGGGGAAGCTCTTCGTTTCAATCTTGTGGGTTCTTTCAAATTAGGGTATTTTAAGGGATTATCAACCTCTTTCTTTCTCATTTTAATTTTTAACGTATGATTTTGAGGAAAATGAGAAAAAGAGAGGTGGACGACAATCCTACCTCGGGTGGCCAAAGCAACAAAAGTTTGAATCCTTGTTGAGTGACGAAGCTGAGATCCGAGCGCGGAGGCGGGAGTTGCTAGGGGCGCACCGTGCTTTCTATTTCTTCTTGACATGTGAAAATGATAGGTTGAGATTGTTTAAATAGCCCCTAGAACTGCAATAAATACCCCCTTAATGAATGATTGTATGGCGGCCACTGGGTAGGTCAATTCAAATTCCAGGAGGGCGGCGGGAGGACCGGGGTCTGAGAGCCAGAAGGACGTCAGAGGTAGCCGTAGTAGGAAAATATTCCAAGGAAAGCCAAACAGTAAAGGGAGCATCGAGGTCTGAAGTCCGAAGGGATGAAGTTCAATGGCTGTTAGAAACAACCGAGACCACAAGGAGACTTGGGGAAAGCTTCCCGAAGAGATAGGCCTGAAAGTTTGGAAAGACACGAGGGCACGACCGTCAAGATTTGGCAATGGAAGTAGATGGTCGTCTAGGCACCAAGGTCTGAGGGTCGGGAAGATGAAGGTCGTCGACCATTTAGGATAGTGAAACCAAAAGGGAAACCTGCAAGGGGAAACCCGAGGATTCGGGCCGAGATAGTCCCACAGACATCAGAAGGGCAAACTGACAGAGAAAACCTGGAAGGGCGAAGACTAAGAAATTTCCGAAGGGGAAAAATTTAGTCAACCCTAAATGAGACTTTTGAAAATGTGCTAACTGTCAGGGACACCAAAATAGGGCATGCAAAACGAGGCAAAGCAAAAGGGTGATCCCACAAAGCTGGTTTATAATTTCTGAGGAACTGATTTTTGCTGAAATCACATATTTTTAAAAAATATAATGATTTAATCCTTTAAAAGTTCCATTTTAAGGATTCCAATTGAAGAGGCTTTGATCAAACCACCTCAGATCAAACCCCCTTGGATAGAACCTTGCTAGTTTTAAACCATACCTATAAATGAGTCTCCTTTACACTTATCAAAATGTTGATAAAAAATCACTTTTGATTTACCTTTTGGGGGATCAAATGAATTCATTTAAAATCTATTTCAAATGATTATGGTAGTCCTCAAAATGAGCTATCCCACAAATATAATTTTAATATGTTTTGGTTTTATTATGTATGTGTTTTCACCGAAAATCAAGCTATCTATTTTTCACATGTGGAAAAATAGCAAATTATCAAAATAATTTTTTTTTAAATATGTTTGTGCTTTGTATTTATGTTCTTGATCCATTACAAAAACAAAATTGAATTCTGATACATACAGAAAAAGTTATGTTGTATACAATCCACCTATGTCTAAATTGCAATTGGTTTAACTTAGAAACTCTATTAAGGAAAAAATATTCAATAAAAAACTATGAGACCAAATGAAAGTGCTAGATATCATAGTTACAAATCTAAATTCGAAAAAATTATAATTTTATCTTTCATACAAAAAAATTTATGTTGTATATGGTGAGCGTCACTTTTTTAAAATGTTGTTTTCTGAAAAAAACCAGTTTTCGTGGGAGATGGAAAAAGAAGTGCAATCTTATTCCAAAAATTTTGAAAAAAATATTTTTAGAATCTACAGACAAAATGGGACGAGACTCTAGTTTGCATCATCTTCAAATTCCTCACGGTTTATCCACTATAGGTGCCCGAATGTGAAGATTTAGTTAAAAATAATAATTTCAGTATCCAGTTTGGCCAAAAATTGTAAACCACTATTGTGGGATCACCCAAAAAGGACCCGACAAGGAAAAAAAGGAAAGAGAGGGTCCCCATTCTGAATGGGGCATGTGTGCAAAGTGCACAACAATAATCAATGGTGATCTTCAATCATTCTTTCTAGCCTTTACAACTTATTCCTCAAAAATGGTGATGCAACCTCAAAAAATTTCCACATTTACTTTTAACTTCATTGGTCACCTCTAATACGACAATTACCATGCATCGCCACCCTAGCCCGTGCTCTTTTATTCACATTGGCAAAGTAAAAAGAGCTGAAAACTGAAAGAAAAAACTTTTAGACATCCCATCGCCCATCACAGATCTGCCCCAAATCTCCAGGGTTCAATCAGCGACAAGAGAACCAACACGATGGAATCACGATCATTGGATCACTATCCTTTTTGGAGATCTTCATCTCGCATCACACATCGATGTTACATTTATCCATCAAAAGTTGTAACAATGATGTGAATATCCACACAATGAGATCTCAGCCATTGAATTAAAATCCCATCCTTGATCTTGTTCCCTTTCCATCATGGATTGTTGATTCATGCTTCGAACTTCAAACCATATCAGTGGTGGATAAGATATTGCGATGGAACCAAATCAGGCCATGTATTTCTTCCCTTGGAATCAATAGTCACAAGCATATCGCTCATTTACACCTTTCAAAATAGTGACGACACATATTGACTAGAGACCCCATCGCTCATCGCTAATCTGATCAAGACAAGCGCACAACTATCTGTGATGAGCGATGCAAAGAAAAAACAAGAGCTCTAGTGGCATCACGCATCGCTAATTCACATTACAAAACTCATGAGTAATTGGTGATAGAAGAAATGCCATCGATAACGCACAGAACAAGTGTATCATGCATCACTAATACAACACCAAACATTCAAAACCTATCCATGATGCGTGAAAAAAAGGAGGCGCTGCTCATTGCTCATCGCTCATTTGAATTTACATTTCTAAAGCTATTTGTGATGAGCGATAAAGTAGATGATAAACGAGACTTAAGTGAAGAGATTTTAGCACAGGCCCGTAAATTTTTTTTTTAAGAAAGGGGACTACCTAGGATGACGTATAAAAGGCCTCAGAGGATATTAAAACATATTTTTCAAAGAATGTAAAGGCCTAACAAGGTCAATTGCTTAACCTTATAAAATAAAACAATTTCAGACCTAGGCATGAGGGGTCGATAAGTTTATGAGCTCTAATGACATAAGATGTTTTAACATGACCAAGGACAAGATATAGAAGGTCGACAATAGAACATAACATTGACTAGGGCAAAGACTTAGGGTTTCAATAGAGAGAGATTCAGACAAAAAAATTCCAAGGAAAGAGTAGTGAGCAAGACACTAAGTCCAAACACATTGAAACTGGTTGAATTTACAGAGTCTTAGAAATGGAACCAAGATTTTAAGGGTTCCATTAGTGGCTCCAGTTGGGGACATCTATTCCTCTGGAATAGAGTGAGATTCCAAAATCTTAGGTGAAGCAGACCAAACACAGATGATTAAAAACCAAGAACCGGCCCAGGCCAGGCAAGAAAACCAGAGCAAAGAGAACTACATATGTATAATATTTACATAAGTTATAAGACCATACCAGGAGATCCAATCTCCATCCTTTTGAAGCCTCTTCTGATATGCAAGTTTTCAATCTGCATTATGCAACTCTACTAGACTTCAATTTTATCTAGTGGCCCCAAGCCCCCAAACTTAAGACTAATACTTGCCTCTATCAAAAACCTTGTTTTCCACTGTCTGAACCATGCCAAGGCTGAGAAAATTCTCATGAATTATCCACTTGTTGATCACACTGCAGATACTGAAATCAACCATTATAGACATATGTCTAAATTTATTATTAGCGTTTTCATTCATATCCAACTGAGAATTGCAGTCAAGAATTGACTAGAACACATGATTAATGTGGCATTCTATCTGACTCAGCTTACAACCATATTCTATCAAATTCCCATCCAACTAGATAGGAAAAGTGAAGCATTCATAATCCATGTGGTCACTATCATCATATAAGTTGACATTAAATTCATTTTTCTCTTGAAATTGAAACCCCTTATACATATTCCCTTCAGGAGTCCCATCCAGGGGCACATACTCTAACCCTTTGCAATGATATTGCAATTTCATTTCTAGTATTCCAGGGTTATAATCATCTAATTTTTGACCCACATCAAACACACATTCACTTTGTGTAATGAAAAAGAAGGGTTCATATACATGCTTCTTTTCAAAATGGTATTCAAATTCCTCAGAGTAGTATAGACGAATTATGCTGCCATATGTTCTATTTTTTGAGAAATTGATTCATCGAATTCCATAGAAATCTTATTCTCATTTTGGTCATGGATGTCCCTACAAATAGTATTATCCAAACCATCCCAAGCATCAAAGAATATCTCCATTTCGGTTTCATTAATATGGTTCAATTTACCTTATGTATCGACAACCATCTCAAAGCAGGTTGTCTCATAAGATGGGTTGAATAGTTTAGGATTGATAAGGTGCCCAAATGTTTCCTTAATTAATGAATGCACTGGCTCTGGTGTAAAAAAAAATTTAACACCTAAATGATGCTTATTAGAAGCCATACATGTCTCTTCACCCATTTCCCCTTTGATACAATCCTCGTTGAATACCACCATGTCCATCTTTGCTAAGACACTCACATATTCTATTTTTGTTTTATATGGGCAGTCATAAATAACTGAGATCTGATCCAGTTGGTTAGTAACATATCTCTCATCATTCTTGGCATCATGCTTAGGCTTAGGATACTAAATAGACAGTCGTATCTTCAAATTAATCACCAACCACACTATTTTCACCTTCCAGTTGTGATATAACCAAATTGCATTCCAAGAATTCTTTACATCTATTTTGTTTATTTACTGTTAAGGAAAAAACCTCATGAGAAATGATCTTGTTGCACCTTTCAGGTATGAAGAATTCCTCCAAATTATTTTTACAAACAGATTCATATTCCTCATAAGAATAATCAAAGATCTCATTTTTATTATCTAGGTTATCAATTTCCAAAGGTACACCAACAACGCTTGCAAATCTACCAATGTCTTCACCTACACCACTAGAGAGATGTTCATCCTCTGAAATATCCCTATCCAGTACTTGGATAGGTCTTTAATCCTTATCCATAGGATGACTACCAATGTCCCTCTAAGATCTCATTTTTTGTATGCAATCATACTTGGCCTCCTCAGCAATTCTGATCCAACCAATTATCTGATCAAAATCTTGGGGTTTCAATTCCTTGGGTAAAGTACTAAAACCTGGCTCATAAATGCCACATAATAAGTCAATACACACTAGATCTTTGGGTTTTAACTTCTGAGTAATTTTTGACAAGGCATCCAAGAACCTTCCTAACAATTCATATGGTGGTTCTCCCTCCCCTCTTTTCATGCTAGACAGTTTTTCAACAAAGAAAATCTAATCAACACTGCTTAAACTTTGTTGAAATTCATCATGGATTTGTTTATGATTATCATGTTGCAATTCTAAAAGACTTTCAAAAGCATCATCACCTTGATCACCTCTTTCATTCTTGTGAATCTCATTTATATGATGTGTTTTAGGACAACTAACACTCACAACTATATATCCCTTCATCATTGAATATCTCATAATATTTTCAATATCCATTGTTATTTGATATGCATGCTGCAATGTTAAGGGTTCTTTATCTCTTAAAAAATAGCCTATCTCATTATCAAAAGCACCCAGATACACAATTAAACATTTTGCATCGCTAGGTCTCATGCTTTTAGGAATATTTCTTAATGCCTTTGTAAATATGAGGTTAAAGGCTGGAATGAATTCCTCTTCATCCTTTTGGATTTCTGTAAAAAAAATCTTACTGCATTAGGATTAATCCTTTCACTCAACTGTTCTATGAATGCTACCATTAACTCATTCCATGAAGGGATAAAACATATTGGTAAATATGAAAACCAATCTCTAGAATCTCCCTTCAAATATTGAACAAATAATTTCATGACAACATCTTCATGATCTATCTCATAATCTTCCATCAACTATGAAAACTCCTTCAGATGGTGAGATGTTGATTCTGAGCTTTTCCCTTTGAAATGTGGCAAACATTCCCTAACTTCATTAGAAATGAGGTTTGGGAAAACTTGAATACCACTAACAGTTAATGGTGTATATCTTCCCATAGAGAAACTTCTTTTATGACATGATGAGGTTTGCACACTCTTCATGTTTACATCATGCACCCCATAGGGATGTACAAGTGAATGATACAATTTCTTATACCCCTTTACAAAATTTAAACATCAACCTTACAGTTGATCACTACCTTGTTTCTTGCTTTTATCATGACCTTAAAATATTACAATGCATTACTCAAATACAACTACATCTGAAATTCTCTCTAATGGATGGATTTCAAGAACAAGCATAATTTTGTATTACAATATAGAAACTTCAAATTATATCTTGCTAGAAGTATGAAAATATTACCACTACCATCCCCTTTACTTGTGCTCAATTCGCTTAATAGGGAATCAACATTTGTTCAAACTATCACATATGATTTTCACAATAAGTTTGTGCTCTATGAAAATCCAAATACGGGAAGTACCTGGATATGTTGCAATCATCTTGAAATGTGCTCCTAGTTGGAAAAATTTGTAGATTTGAAGCCTTCATCACCATTTAATCAGATTCTTAGGTTCTTTTGATAGAGTCACCACTTCTCTTCATAGAGGACTGAGCCTCAAGTAGTATGAAGCTCATTCAAAAATGAATTTCATTTTGGGTCTCCTCCAATAGCATGTCACACAAAGATTTCTTATCCTTTCTTAGCAAATTTTTGTTATACATTTTCTAGAGTTGTTCAAATAGTGCATACTGGTGCAGAGATCTTGGAGTCTTCACCCATAGTTAGTGAGATTGTGAAAATATTCTAGACTTATAAGTGATCTCCAAAGGATTTGCAGTTTCAAAAGAGCATAGCAAATTCATGTAACATTTTTGTGATTCACTTACGGACATCACAACTATAGAACTTGGGGGATAAAATACTTAGCAAAACATTTGACTCTTCATTATTTGCAATCTCTAGTCACATACTGTATTGAAACATTAATGACTCTCTAAGGTACAAAATTCATCTATCAAAATTTCCTCACATCTTCCCCAACGGAGTTGCCATTTTTGTTGGTTATTTTTTTGAGGAACCAAACTTAATCTTACCACTTACCTATAAATCTGCTAGAACTCAATGGTTAGCAAGGTTAAGGATTGTCCAACACTTAAGTAAAGGTTCTAAGGCCCTTACTTCTTCACTTTAGGCTCTGTGAAACCCAGGAGGGTGATCCTTAGCAATGTTTTCATAATAATATTCTTATGCCATTTGCATCAAAGACACTGCAATATACATAGGTGATTCTCACATAGATGCTCAATTAGTAACTATGAATGGTGTTTCTATACTTGCACAAACACAAACAACAAACACAATATTAGATCTGAATGCAAGATAGAAGCAACATTCCCCATGAAATTAGATTCAAACGTCAAAATAGGAAAGAAATGAAGAACAACACAAATGAAAACAAGTAAATCCTATTCTAATGAGCAAGCCTTCAATGCCATGGGGGAATTGGTGCCATTTGTGTGTAGGAAATGGCACTTTCCCAACTCCTTTGTGTTATTTGATGAAGATCCTTGATTCCTTGATGCAATTTTGACAGAACCTTGATAAGATTGCTAAAAACTATGAAACTATGATGAAAAATGGATGAAATTGTAAGTGAATTTGAGTATAGTAAGCTTGCATGGATTGTGGATGATCAATTCAATAGGAGAAGCCCTATATTTATAGATTTCAAGAATGGAGGAATAAGAAAAATGGATGAATGTGGGATAATATACCAACCAATGAGAGGAGGCCACTAGTCAACATGTGATTGGAGGAGTAATGAGCACATTTTGATGAATGTGCACATAAATGAAGTTAGATGAAATTTGAAATTAGTGAAATGACAATTTTAGAGGAAAGAAAAATGGAGTTAATGTCACTTGGCTCAAGGCTAAGGACATGTAAGAGGCACTAAATTTCTTGTTGGAAGTACCCATCCCCTTTGGAGGGATTTTTCAAATTTGTGGAATATTCCCTTTTGATGCCAAGTTGAGGGAAAATAGATGAATTTATAAATCAATTAAATTGATTTATTGGTGCAAGTTGCAAAATCTAGAGGATTGAGATGATTAGGATTAGATTTAATCATGATTTGATTAAATTAAGTAGAAATTAGGTGATTTGACAACTTTGACTTGAATTTTAGGATTCATTTAAATCAAAGTTGAGAGGAAAATGATTTTAAGATTTAATTAAATAAAGATTGATTTATTTAATTAAAGAGAGTGATGTTAAATTTAAACCAAATAAAGGTTAATTTATCTGATTTAAGGAGATGACATTAGAGATTTAATTAAATAAAGTAAATTATTTAATTAAAGGAGAGACTATAGGATTAATTAAACAAACCAATTTATTTAATTAATAGAGAAGAATGACTTAATCAGATAAAATTGTTTTATTTAATTAAGAGAGGAAATATGATGAATTTAATCAAATAAAGATATTCAATTAAATTAATTAGTAAAGGGGATGATTCAGGAGGAAACGATGTTAGTAAGATCAAGATCAAGTGTATAGGATCAACTTGTATATTTTTCATATCTACATTTTCCCCTCTTTGAAGCAATGCACTTGTTGTGTTGGTTCAAAGAATAAACTGTTGTGATCAAAATTCAAAAATTTCTCAATTTTATTTTTAGATGCCCCACTGCTGCCTTGGTGAGAAGAACTATGCTAGTATATTGCCCCCTCGAGAGATCAGACAAAAATTTAAATTTTTGGGTGATCTCATGAAAAAAGAGGACAAGTTGCCCAACGGGTCCAAAAAAGGTCCAGGATGCCAAAAAAATGCACCAAAACACAAAAATTGATACAAAATGGCCCTCGATTGGCCAAAAACTAGATCGGGGGTCCAAAACCCTAGATGGACGGCTAAATTAGGTTTAAAAAACCCTAATTTTTAGGCTTAAATAGACCCCAAGGGGTCACTTTCAAATCATTTTCACACTTACCCTTTAAAGAATTTTGCATTTTCAGCTTTGAGCTTTGATCGAGATGGCACAAAGATTGCTTCCCTGACATGCATCAGAGAGAGTACGAGTGCACCAGTGGCCAGCCGACGCAGGACCCATGGTATGTACCCCTTCCTCGACTTGTGATTTCAATTTTTTAGTGCAATAAATAGGGTCAAAGTCAAAAATGAGTCAAGCGGTGCTATATAGCACCGCTGAAAAAGCAAAATCAGTGTTGTGCAGCCTCAAAGTGTGCCACATGTGTGAAGAGTGTCGTCGCAAGCCAATTTAGAAGTTAGGGTTTAGGGAAAAAATTGGTTGCATGTGAGAAGTGTGTCGTGGTGAGCCTCTTTGGAGTTTAGGACTTAGGGGTGAGGTCAAATTGTGTCACGGTGGTGTAGTTTGGGGTTTGTAAACTATGCCACAATTGCAAACAGTGTCGCATTTGCTGTTTGAATTGTGGGAACTTAGGATGAGAGCCCAATTTTTTTGAAACCTGACGTTGTGGCTTTTCCTGCGTAGGAGGACCTTAGGATATTACATTCTCGGGAGCACGGATGCCTGGTGCTTAGAAAATTAGATGGGTTACACGAGTTGCTCCAAGAGCACCTTGGGGCCATAGGAATTTGGTATGTCGCCTATACCCATCCCGTTTGAACACACCTAGGGATGATGAAATCCCTAGCAGAGAGGTGGCATTGTGAGACATCTTTGTTTCACTTGCCCACTGGTGAGGCCACCATCACACTAGAGGATGTTTGGCGCATCCTGCGGTTGCCCATCCATGGAGAGAGGGTCATCTATGATGTGGATGTTAGGAGGGATGCTTGATCCGAGGTCATGGAGCTTGAGGTGATTGTCTTCTCCAAGGGCCATATTGATTTAGAGAGATAGCGAGGCACAGTGCCCACATTCAGACTTATTGTTGCAGCTATCATATCAAGGCTTGTGGCTCCAGATCAGAAGGGCTGATACTTTAGTCTAGGGTGGGGGCTAGCATGGTAGTGGATGCTCTTCCATAGGGAGTTCCTTGCATGGGGGCCAGTGATGTTGGCCTCACTCTACAAAGATTTGCACGAGTTTGCATATTTAGACAATAGGGCTATTGGGGCTGAAGTTACATTGTTACACATCTGGGCATGGGAGCACATTTTAGTCCTTCACCCACAGGTCATAGTGGTTGCTCTAGAGCTAGATGATCTGATCATCTGGTAGTATGGCAAAGCTCATATTATATTCACTCACACAGGGATAGGTGGCATCACCCATTGGCAGAGGGTCATCGATGAGATGATAGTTTTTACTTGGAGGCCCTAGCTTGGCATGGGTCCTTGGTTTGATGATGTACAAAAAATCTTTTTTTCTCAATAGAATAGATTGATGTAGGGTTGAGAGCACACCATAATTGAGAGATATATGTCAGACCAAGTAGCCAGACAGTTTGGCAATATACAGGATAGACCCAATGACCAGTATGTGGCCATCTTCGCCCGTACTATGAGGGAGAATGCATGGGGCAGACCCATCCCAACAAACAAGGCAGTCACATCCTTTAGTAATTTGGTGGCCAGGTCGTGGCCGTATGATCAAGGTCAGGGGGATGTAGGGGTTACATAGGCTTATGGATATTGGTTTAGACCACCCTTGAGACTTACAAATACAGGTGCAGTGCCTACATGACGGAGGCCCAGGGGCCGATCAATAGGTCGAGGTTAGGTGTAGGGAGGTAGAGGTGACAGGGACAGAGATGGGAATGGGGATAGGGGAGGAGGTGGGCCACAATAGACACCACTCCATGATCAGCCATGACAGTCGCCACCCAGGGATGGGGGGAGAGAGATCCCACACTAGCAACCTCCTTCCCCACTATGAGGATAGCCAGATCGTCGTGATGCCCTGAATCAACAGTTATAGGCATAGGTGCAAGTTTTGATAGCTAAGAGGGACCATGCTAGGTAGCAGGTCCTAGCACTTACCACAGAGAGAGATCAGGCCCATTCTAAGTGGGATCAGGAGATAGGTCGGAGGTAGTAGCTCAAGAGCACAACCTTTGCATCCCAGGGTTAGATAGTATCTATACAAGCATATTGGGAGGCCGTGAGAGAGGCAAAGTATTACAGGCTTCATTACAGACAGGCAGTTCCAACAGCAACTCGGGTACTCGAGTATTCACAATAGATAGGGATGAGGCCACCCGAGGATCATGGTGAGAGGCATGTAGGAGAGGGAAACAACCAACAAGGCTAGTTACTCATTTTGATCAGAGACAATTATTCATTTTTTTATTCATGGGCTCTGATTTTTACTGCCCCAATTGTATCATACACACTTGATCCCGATCTTGTACCATGGCAGTTACTTATTTATATATATATATATATATATATATATAAGATAATTTGATTCGTTCATGATATGTCTTATTTTACTTGTGTATGATGGATGGATTCATTAAATATCCTATGTGTTTATGATATGTTGTGATTCTATTATATGAGATGCATCTATTTTTATGATGTATGCAGCGATTATGGATGCATTTTATTTTGTATATTTTATATGTATTTTATGGTGACGATGTATGGATGCAATATGATATGCAAACGATAATCTATTATGACATGTATGTAGTGATATGCAAGTGTAATATTTTTTGTTTCCTTTTTCTCATGCATTTATGGATGATATATGATATGCAAATGTATGTAATGGACTATGAATGTAACAATGTGAGATGATGCATGGTATTTATGATATAAGATATGCAATATTGTTATGTAAAAATGTAATGATGTAATGCAATGATTCCCATAATGAATGAAATGTTATGTTATGAAATAATGTTGTATGATAAGTAATGATTCCTAATGATAATGATAATATGCAATAATGGTTCAAATGTAATGATGCAATGTTCATGATTTATGAGATGATGACCTTTATGAGATTGTATGCAATGATTAATGATGATATGCTTAATGATTTATCATGTGCGACTCTATGTTATGCAATGGGTAATTTGAATGTAATGTGTATGAAATGATTACAATGCAAGATGACCTATGATGATGATTTGTGATGCAATGATTCCTATTTTGTATTGATTTGTGGATGCAAATTTTATGACATGATGTAATGAACATGGTTATGTGAGATGATTTATGAGATGATGTTTTATGATATGTAATGGTAATATGGTAATTCTGAAATGATAATGACATATGATGTATGTAAATGATTATTATATGAAGTGATATGATATGTGATTTTGTAATGGATGAGTTGATAATAAATGAAATAAAAATAATAGTAATGAATCTATATTTAATGATGAAATGTAATGTGTCTATACTTCCTATATGATATGCATTATGTCAATGATTTGTGGATGCATGGAAGGTGCATTAATGTTTTTGTGTAACTGTCATGGCACCATGTTAGTATGGAAAGAAAATAGAAGAAAGAGGATCCAACAAGCTTACCTTTGATGATGATGATAAAACCAAGAATTGGGATTTTAAAAGGGCCACTTACTTTATGTTTGATAACACATGTAGGTACGATGCATCAAGGTATTAAAAACCGGGATGGCATTGTACCAAGTGTGATGGACTTTGACTTGAAAATCCGATAGGAGTACTCCTATCCACACTTGACATACGAAACCTTATTCAAGATATAGTTCAGATATTCTAAACATCCTGAACCAAAACATAAGAAAGCAAGCCTTCCTATGTGGTCAACAAGACACTTAAAACACCTTCCCTACAAACCAAACAAAGCATGCATAACCAAGTTATTTTAAAAGAATATCCAACAAGCACAACATAAAAAAGATAATGATCATTGCCCCATTCCTTTCTCTCTAAACCTTTCGATTGGGCATCATTGAGAGGTCCTTGGAATGAGCGCAAAAATAAGATAAGTCAAAAAAGACCAAGATAAAGTAAACAAACAAGCTAATGTTCTTCATATTGCTATCCAAGACTAAACTATGGTGATGTCTGATGTTGATGTCCATTGTAGGAAGGATGCATCCTAGGACATGTTATGATCAAGTGATGATGAGATTGACTGGATGATAAGCTATTGATACCAAGAGTTGAACAACTTGTTTACTTGCTGACCTAGACTTGAAACTTTGACGATTGAGCTTTCACTTTTGAACTTGCTAAGCTTGCTTCTGATTGTTTTACCAAAGGATGAAAAAAATGATGAATTATTATGAGTGGATGATTATTGTGGGTGAAAGCAAGATGAGACGAATACACCATTTTTGGTTTTTTTAAATATTTGGATTTTTTTGGTGTTTTGAAATGTTTTGAGGTTGTTTTTGGTTTTCAGATTTTTTAACTTTTTTGGATTTTTTGAGATTTTCACCAAAAACCTAACCTAAAGACCTATCCTAGGGGTCTCGGGAACTGATTAGTAGATTAGCCTTGCCTACGTTATATACGTAGAGACCACATAGTTCGACTGACAACCGACTTGATTACTAATGAGATAGATAGACAAACGGATTTCCATTTTATTACGACAGACGCCTAAGGAACTGACCTAGGATGTCTCAGGGGATGATCAAAGATCAACCTTGCCTAATTTCAAGCTCAGAGATGACGTAGTTCAGTATGATGACTCCACTTACATGATTTTGAGATTTTTGAGATTTTTAATGTTTTGGATTTTTGATATGATTTGGATGTTTTTGGATTTTTGATGGATTTTTTGAATGTTTTTGGATTTTTGATGGATTTTTTGAATATTTTTGGATTTTTTATTTTAAGGAAGATCGCAAGAATATACATGAATCTGATTTGATGCAGGTGCAGGAATATGCCCCTAGTGTGATGTGATTGACTACTTTGATACATGCAGGACAAACTGACCTTAGGAATATGCTAAGTAGTACTAGGTTGGAACATGATACGAACACAAGATCAAGCTATGCTACAGATGCAGATGGATGATGGAAGCAGTAATGGAATTTGATGGATGAATGGTAAGTTTGCAGGATGAGCTATGAAGATCCTAGTGGATGGAGAGTGCTTTATTTACACTTGGTGCCTATTTTCCAGGTTTTCACCAAGGTACTTGCCCAAAGCGCCACCAAAGTGGTTTTCACTAAAGGACGATTTTTTCTTTACTATATTTAATCTTTTTTTCTAATTTTTTTTTGGATTTTGATTTTTTATATTCTTTTTGTATTTTTGGTTTTACCCTTAAAAGATTAGGCATAATTTTTTTTAAGATGGGAGCTATTCATGGGCTCCTGCAGAGGTTCCCCTTTGGGTGTTGATAACTGGTATGCCCCTGACTTGTAGCTTTTGGTGATGACAAAGGATCCCAACCAGTTGGGCTCAAACTTTCCCTTGCTATTCGGATTTGGCATGTTCTTCTAATTCTCCTTCAATACTAGCTCGCCGACTTGGAAGGTCTGTCTCCTGATTTTCTTATTGTAGCTTCACTTGAGGTGATTTTGATAGACTTGCAAGTGAAATAGGGCATCCATACGTCGCTCATCCAGCATTTCCAGCTCATTTAGTCATGAGACCCGGTATTCTTCATCTATAATGAGATTTTGCAGTGATATCCTCAGGGATGAGAGCTCGATCTCAATGGGGAGGATGGCTTCTAATCCATAGACCAGAGAAAAGGGGGTGGCACCTGTTGGTGTGTGAATTCTTGTGTGATAGGCCCATAAGGTGGGATTTAGCTGTAGATGTTAGTCATGACCAACATCATTGACTATTTTCTTAAGGATTTTCATAATGGTTTTATTGGTGGCTTCTACTTGGCCATTGCCTTGGGGTAATACGAAGTGGAAAAGCGATGTTGGATGTTGAATTTTTGGAAAAGGTCACAAACATCCTGATTTTTGAAAGGTGTCCCATTATCAGAGATAATAGCTTGAGGGACACCGTATCGAAAAATAAGGTAGTTCAGGATGAACTTAAATATTTGATTTCCCATTATGTAGGTCATGGGAATGGCTTCGACCCACTTCGTGAAGTACTCTGTGGCGGTAATGATGAATTTATGGCCATTGGATGAGGTGGGGGTGATTTTACAGATGAGATCGAGCCCTCACTATGAAAAGGGCCAAGGTGTGATAATGGAGTGGAGCTCCTGAGCTAGTGTATGGATGAGGTCCCCATGTTGGTGATAGTGCAAACATTTTTTGACAAATTCATGTGCGTCTCTTTCCATTGTGGGCCAATAATATCCTATCCTCAACAATTTCTTAGCCAAAGTAATACCACTTGAGTGTGAACCAAAAATGTTGTTGTGTACCTCGATTAAAGCAGTCAGGGCTTCCTCAGTATTTAGGCAATGTAATAGGGTCCCTTCGATGCTCCTATGGTAGAGGGTTTCTCCTAGGATGAAGAAACGAGACAACTTCTTGAAAAAATCTCTTTTGAGGTTCGGGGTTATGTCAGCGAGAAGGACTCCTATTCTTAAGTAGGTGTAAATTTCATGGTACCAGGGATCATTGGGACCAATGATTTTGCACACAAATTCAAACTCTGGTACCTTGAATGCTGGTATGAGATGCTTCTCTATGAGGAATTCATATTTTGGGATGTTGTGCGAGATTTCTAGGAGTGATCCAATTGTAGCCATTACATCCATTGCTCTATTTTTTTCTATGGGTAGTTGTTCAAATGTAATATCAATGAATGACTCCTTGAGGCTCTCCACCAATTTCTTGAATGGATTCAATTTATCATCCTTTATTTTATATTCATTGTTTACTTGATTTATTATGAGCTGAGAGTCTCCATATACCTTAAGGGCCATAATCTACCACTGCACTGCAATTCTTAGCCCTATGACAAGAGCCTCACACTCTGCTATGTTATTTGTGCATGGAAATGATAGCTTGTAGGATTTGGGTATGCAGTCTCCTTGGGGAGTGATGAAGAAAATTCCTACTCCCAACCCATGTTGTGTGTAGGATCCATCAAAATACATCTTCCAATGGTCTGCTACACTTAGGCTAAAAATTGATTCTTCGGGGAACTCTGAGAAAGTGGGTTTTCTGCATATATAGGTGCCTCCGCTAATTGATCCAAAATTGCTTGTGCTTTAATGGCCTTGCGCTCTACATATTCAATGTCATGCTTTGTCGAGATCATTACCCATTTATTTGCTCATCTTGTGAGGGTTTCTTTGGAAAGTAGGTATTTGAGCAGATCTATTTTTGCGATTAGCTAGATCTGATGCACCAGCATGCAGTTTCTAAACTTTTGAGCTGCAAACACAACAACTAGACAAGCTTTCTCAATAGGTGTGTAATTTATCTCATGCCCCACCATTGTCCTGCTGCATGTAGTATATTTCTCTCTCCCTTTCATTTTCATCATGTTGGGCTAAGAGAGTGTCGAGAGCTATAATTGTTGCTAATATGTATAGGATCAATGGTTTGCCTAGAATTGGTGGCATTAGATCTGGTGGTGTAAGTAGGTATTCCTTGATTTTGTTGAACACTTGGTCACATTTTTCATCCCATTTGTATGCTACCCCCTTGTGGAGTAGATGAGAATATGGGATTTTTTTGTCTCCCAGTTGTGCTATGAATCTGCGGATAGACTAGAGTCTTCCTTGTAGACCACTTAGCTGCTTTAGTGTCCTGGGTGCTTCCATTTCAAGAATTGCCTTGACTTTTGCGGGATCTACCTTGGTTCCTCTCATTGACACGATATACCCCAAGAGATTTCCTAATTGCACCCCAAAGATGTACTTCTTAGGATTAAGTCAGACCTTGTATTTTTCCAACCTATCAAAAATGGAGCTCAGAGCTGCTATGTGGTCCCGTCTTTTCCTTGATTTAGCTAATATGTCATCAACATAATATTCCACTATCTTATGAATCATGTCATGGAAGATCAGTTTTATATCCCTCTAGAAGGTTGCTCTTGCATTCTTTAGCCCGAATGGCATCATATTCTAGTAATATGTCCCCCACAAACAAGTGAAAGTCATCTTGTGTTGATCTTCTTTAGCTATCATGATTTGATTACGTCCCGAGAACTCATCCATTAGTGATAGCATCTCGTTTATGGTCGTCATATCCACTATCATGTCAATGTTTGGTAGTGGAAATTCATCCTTGGTATATGCTTTGTTTAAGTCTCTGAAATCCGTGCAAATATGAATGCCCCTAGTGGGGTTTGAAATAGGTACTAGGTTTGACACCCATTCTAGATAATCAATTGAGCATATGAACCCTGCATATAGGAGCTTCTACAATTCCATTTTGAATAACAAGGCTATTTGGGGATGCATCTTTTTGAGCTTTTGTCTCATAGGTTTTGCTTCAGGATATATAGCTAAATGATGAACTACCACCTCTGGATGAAGCCTAGGCATGTCAGAATAAGTCCATGCAAAATTTACCTTTCTTTCTTTGAGGAATGCAACCAAGAGTTCATGTTATTTTGTGAGAAGTGACTCAACATAGAAGGTTATGTGCAGTAGCTCCTCTGTTCCTAGGTTGACAGGATTGCATTGTTCTGCCAGGACCACTATTTTTTCTTGATGAAGTGTAGTGAGGGGAAGATTGAATCCTTCATCCTTCGGTGCCTCAGAGAGCTTTTCACCATTGGATGCATCCTTTATTTTTACTATTTTTGGTTCAGAGAGTGCCACCGTGTGTTTTTCACTCAAGGACCTTGAGATTATTCTCAATTTCTCACTTTTTCCACTGAAGGATTCAATTGTCTCCTCGTAATAGGATTGAGTGTCCAGTGTGATGTCAAATCTAGCCTTATGATCTCCATATGGTATTGTATCTCGCAATTCCATGAACTCTGAGAGTGCCTCATCATTTTCAAATGTGTCTAGAATCGGTGGTCCTCATTGGTCATAATCGATGAGTTGGGAATATACCAATTTTACTTCATGGGTTTGGTGGTCCGACTCAAAAGATAGGGTGTTGATCATGAATAGGGAGGAGTCTTCAAAAAGAATGGGTAATCCAATTATGGTATCCTCATCATCACTACTACTACACACATTGGTTATGTCAAAGGTAAAGTTATCTATGACTCGACTTGTGGACATGGGTAACTGGAGGATGATTTCCAATAGCTGAAGGGGAGTATTGACTGCTTTAACTGCTAGACTTCTGCCATGTATAGCTACACTCAGAGGGGTACACCCAAGGCCAAGATTTTTCATTCATTTCTCAATAATGATAGGTTCCAATTGGCCATTGTTGTTTTATCCCAGACTTCTATTCTTGTTATAGCCCATGCCCAACATTAATTGGAGTCATCTATTTGCATCATCCATTGGAAGGGTCAATATAGGTCTTTCATCTTGATAGAGGAGACTAGATACATCTTTCTCATCCACCACTTCTCGGCCTAGATCTACCCAAGTCCTAAATTGGGAAGGGTCCACTCTGAAGGTTTCAGTTGTTGTATTGGTGGGTTATGGTTGTCCATGTGATCTAGGGGATTGAGGTAACTCCCCAACCACAAAGGCTCCCTTCTTCATTTTGTATTCCCTGATGAGCCAAGTTTTTGGCACATTTTGTGCATGCTTTTACAAATACTTTTCTTCTGTTCATTATGCTAAAACAAACATTTAGTGTTGATTATGGGACAAGACATAAACTTTTTATGCTTAAAATAATAATTATATTATGCTAAGTCTTTCCATGATTATTATTTTGAAATGTTTTATTAGTTTGATGAATGCCTTATGACTTTGTGTGATGACAAACCCTTCCTGCAGCCATGGCTGAAATAATGTTTGCATTAGTTTAATGCTTAATAAATGTATAAATGAAGTGATGGATCATCTTAAAGGTTGAATGTGTTGAGCTAACTTTCTGCCACAAAAATAGTTGTTAATATATTTTGCAGGTACCACATTTGAGGAAGAAATTCAGTTTCCACTTAAAGCCTAGAGACTAATTCAATGAAGACTAGTTCAGCAACAAAGAATAAGGAAGCAATTTAAACTCATCCACCATTCAAGAAGAGTGTTCCAGAAATCTAGCTTAGGCATCTTGATGGTGCATGAATCTAGGATGGTGGCACTTTAAGACTGATGAACCGATTTGACTTAGTTCTTGCATTTCCATCCACCTCTTTTACTTAGTTAGTTGAATGTAATAAAGACTTCCCATTCTATAAAGGAAGGTTAGTTAGTCATTAGATTCTATTTCAATAAATAGCCCATTCTCCTTCAGAGAAAGGGCTGGAAGATCATTGTTGTAACATATTTTTAGTTTTCTAGAAATACAATCAAGAGATTGTGTGCTATGTACTTGTCTATCTTGAATCAATAAAGTTTTTATGAAGTTTACCACCTAATTTGTTGTTTACCTCTAGCATTTCCTAAGGGGGCCCAATTAGGGAACTGTCCATCTTTTCATTCTGCAAGTTAGAATACCTGCACTTCCTTTCATAAAGGTTAATGTGACTGTTCCTGTAGTTGGAAGAAACACAGAGCTATCAATTATTCATATAGCCACTAGATGCAGAATAGTTTTATCTTTCAGTTTTCATTTCCAAGCAATTTTATCCAATAGTTGTTTCCAGTAATTCAAATTCCAGTATAAGCACCTTAGTAAATCATGCATGTCTGGGAAAGGTGATTAGTGCATATATTTTGCTAACCCATTTCAAGTTTACATCCCTGGGTTGATGATTAAATGAGGTTCTTTAGCAGGTTATGACTATTGGTTGTGATGTTCAATCCCTGAGTAAAGGAATTCAAGTTCCTAGTTATTAAGCTGATTAAAGGACACTACATTTTTGGCACCATTGTCGAGGATGGCGTCAAACTAAAGACCTATTACAGGCATGCTTAATAGAGAGTTAAATTTCATTCCAAGTACTTAGTTTAGAATTTTGCATTCCACCATTTTCATAGTTAGTTCACTTTTTGCTATATGTGTAGAAGAAGAGACCAATTTGGAAGATTCCTTCCTAGAAGAATAGATATCGAAGAAATTGAACCAAACCTTTTCTAAGAAGATGCATATCTGGATGTTGGCCAAGATTTAGTTACCTCATCCTCTTCCTCAGGCCAGAGCTTAAAATTATTTGATGACCCTGATGATCTTAACCCACTTGTTCAACATTTGAATAATTTGAAAACTTCCAATAACTAGGGCCCATCAAATAATCCACTTGCCCTTGTAACTCATCAACCGGGAGCTAATCCAAGGACACAACCAAGGATGGCAACTCCTACTTTTCCATTTCCAATTCCTGACCTACATGACAATAATAATATCCAGAACATCCCTACCTCATTACTTCCAAAGTTCTATGGACTTATTACTGAGGACCCTCATACCTTCTTGTTCGAATTTGACATCCTTTGTAGGAGATATGACTACACAACCTCAGCACACAAGTTGAAGTTGTTTCCCTCCACTCTAAAAGGGTCAGCCTTGAGATGGTTCATGGGATTGGGGAGCAATGTAGCAACCACTTGGGATGTAATGAAGGATCTGTTCTTGAGCAAATATAAAGAATATTGTAGAGGGAATGATATGAGAGGAGATGACATCTTCAAAATGTCACAAAAGGAGGATGAAACCTTGGAGGATTATGTGTCAAGGTTTTTGTTCAATGTGCAAAAGAATACTCAACATGAGCTGAATGAGGAATCACAAAAATTTCTCTTTCTACGAGGAGTTAATGATACCTGCATGGAGGCACTTGACCTCATGGCAGGAGGTGATGTCACCCAAAGTGATTGGGATGATATCAAGCAAATCTGTCTCAATTACTCCAAAGCGGTTGTAAAGAAAGGTAGGGGGTTTAGACCCTCTGTGACAAAGGGAAGTGGCTCTGGAGTGTCTAAAGGGGAGATTTCTAATCTCTTGTTTGACTTCAAGAAGGATATCATCAATGACGTAGCTACTCAACTAGACACTATGAAAGCTAGAAGGAAGAAGGAGGAAGTTGAGGCAATGCTAGCTGGATATTGCCCTCACTGCAGACAAATGAAGAAGGACTGTAGATGTAAAGCAGTGGCCAATTTGGAGGTACAGCATCTTCCCATCAAATTCAAAACCATTGAAGGAGAGGAAGAAGAGTTCTTTGTTGCTCAATGTAGGCCATGGGCCCCAAGACAAGGTATGCCTCATGACCCTTTGCAAAATTTTGGTTCATATAACAATCAATAGCAGAACCAATACTCTCCAAATTATGGACCCTACTCCCAACCTCAATGGAATAGCCCTTAGTCCAATGTCCAACAAAACCATTGGCAACCTCCTCAAGGGAGCTGGCAGTGACCACAGTAAAATTAGTGGAAGCCTCCACAAGGGATTTGGTAGCAGTATAACCAACGGAGGGGAGGCTAGCAATGGCCAAATCCACCCACTGGTTTCCTACACTAACCCTAGTAGCAATCAATTATGCCACCTCTTGTATCTAGTCAAAGTCAAAATCCAAAGCTAACCCAACTACCTATTCAAGTAGCACCCAATCCAAATAACCAACAGCAACAACAATAGCAAGTCTATTTTACTGACCCTAATAATCAGCCTGCCTATGCTCTCAATCTAAATAAAATCAATTTACGTTCAAGAACTGTGTTACCCACACCATCTCCTTCCATAATCTCAGAATCTCCATCTAAGGAGAATGAACAAGAAGATACCACTGACCCAGTCCAACCCAAAGAGCCAGTGCAAAATCCATCACTACCTAAGGTATCCAATAAACCTTCACCTCCTTTCCCACAAAGGTTAGAAGGTGAAGTTGTGAAAAAGAAAGAAGAGCCTACCTTTGACATCCTTGATCAACTAAAGCACAAATGTGTGAAAATTCCCTTGTTCCAAGCAATCAAAGAGGTACCTATCTATAGCAAAGCTATCAAGGAGGCATGTTTGAAGAAACTAGGGAGAAAAAAGAAAGACCCACAAACTATCCATGTTTTAGGTCAACTCTCTGACTTAATGCTAGGAAAACTTGCAATCCCAAAATATTCAGACCCTGACAGTCCTGTTATGGAGATCAATATTAATGGGGTGCAAATTAAGAATGCTTTAGTAGATCTTGGTGCAGCTATCAATGTCATGACCAAGGACCTGGTGGTAAAACTTAGTATTTCAGACCTAAGGGCTACACCTACAATATTGAAGCTCGCTAATAGTTCAACTATCAAACCTAATAGGGTAGTAGAAAACTTGGTAGTCACCTTGGATTCTTGGGAGTATCCTGCTGACTTTATGATTTTGTCTATAAAAGCATCATTAAGAGGATATCCTGTTATACTAGGAAGACCTTGGCTAGCCACTGTTGATGCTTACATTGGATGTAGGTTGGGTGACATGACAATATTTGATGGGTATAACACAAAGAAGCTTACCCTTTATTCTCCAGCCTAGCCTCAACTGGAGTCTGGACAGGCTATTTGGCCAGATTTGGGAGAAGATGACGAAGTGAAATCTGTGGCCAATTTAATGATAATTATTAGAGGGCCTCTCATTTCCCAACAAGAAGAGGAAGATATAGTATCTAATGTCTCTTGAATAATTATGGTATTGACTACCCTCAGTGTAAAGAAAATCCATGCTCCTTGTAGGCTATTCTTCCTCCACCCACATCAGCTCATTATCCTACAGCAACTGACTGCTTGCACACCTTATTGCCCCACGAGGTAGAAATTTCTTTCCTACCTGAAGTTTCTATGGTTGAATTAACCTTGCAAATGGAGGTAGTTGCAAGAAAAACATTGAATATCAATAATAACCTTACCAGTGAGCAATAAGAATCTATTGTCAAAATGCTTACTAGTCATAAGTCAGCTTTTTCTTGGGAATATGGTGATATGAAGGGATTAGACCCAAAACTATGTACACACTGCATATTCATCAACAGTGAGTTCAAACCTATTAGATAGCCCCAAAGAAGAATCAATCCAGCCTTGGGAGAAATTGTTAAAGAAGAGTTGCAAAAGATGTTGAATGTTGGCTTTATCTACCCAATCCCGGATAGCCAATGGGTCTCCCCACTGGTTATCATTCCTAAGAAAGGAGGAAAATGGAGAGTGTGTGTGGATTATAGAGAGCTCAACTCAGCCATAAAGAAAGATTACTTTCCTCTTCCCTTCATTGATCAAGTTCTGGATAATTTATCCGAGAAAAAGTACTTCTCATTCCTAGATGGCTTCAGTGGATACAATCAAATCAAGATTGCTCCAGAGGACCGGGAAAATACTACTTTTACAAGCCCCTGGGGAACGTTTTCTTACTCATTCTTGCCTTTCGGTCTCTGTAATGCACCTGCAACATTCCAAAGAGTTGTTATTAGTATTTTCTCAGATATCTCCTATGACTGTATGGAAATATACATGGATGACTTTACTGTGTGTGGGGCAACATTTAAGGAAGCTCAATACAAATTGAAAAAGGTAATACAGAGGTGTGAAGATCATAACCTATCACTAAATAGCCAGAAGTGTTTCATGATGATGCAAGAGGGAATAGTGCTTGGTCACTATATTTGTACTGCAGGAATATAGGTTGATCCTTCTAAGATTGAAATAATCTCCAATCTACCCTTTCCTACCAAGCAAAAGGAACTAAGAATATTTCTGGGACATGTTGGATATTACCGAAGATTCATTAAGGATTTCAATCAGACAATAGGGCCCATATACAGCTTATTAAAGAAAGATGCAGAGTTTACCTGGACAGCAGAATGTGAAAAAGCATTCCTTAATCTAAAAATTTCCCTTACACAAACACCTATTTTGAAGGGACTTGATTGGTCACTTCCATTCCATATTCATACAGATGCATTGGATTATGCTATTGGTGTTGTCTTAGGACAAAAAGATGGTTCAACTGAGCATGCACTCTACTATATTAGCAAAAACTTGCAAGGAGCCAAACTCAACTACACTGTTACAAAAAAATAAATGCTAGAAATCATCTATGACCTCAACAAGTTCAGGCATTATGTTAGAGGCTATCAGATATTTTTCCACACCGATCATGCAACAATCAAGTATCTCATGAACAAGAGCTCCATTACAGGGAGACTAGCAAGGTGGTTGTTGCTAATCCATGAATTTGATATTACAATTGTGGACAAGCCAAGTAAAGCCAATGTAGTTATTGATTTCCTGTCTAGAATTCAAAGGCAAGATGACTCTACACTTATTGAGGATTCCTTTCCTGATGAGAATCTATTTGCAATAAAGGTCATTCACCCATGGTATGCAGATATAGAAAATTGTCTGGCTGCAGGAAGAACTCCTCCTCAATTCTCCCCTAAGGAAAAGAGTTTGTTGGTAGAGAAAAGTTTTAACTTTTCTTGGATTGCAGATTGCATATTTTATACAGAGCTAGATCAAGTAATGAGGAGATGTGTAAGAGAGGAGGACACTCATGACATACTGCATGCAAGCCATGATGAGCCTTGTGGAGGACATTTTTCTACTAAGAGGACAACAATGAAAATTTTAAATACTGGCTATTATTGGCCAACATTACATAGAGATGCCGCCAAATACACCAGGAGATGTGACAGATGCCAACGGATGGGAAGGTCGACCAAATCAGATGAAATGCCTCTATTTCCACAAGTTATTCTTACACCCTTTAACTAATGGGGATTGGACTTTGTAGGACCAATTGATCCACCTTCAAATGGTAAGTCTTACATCCTTGTATGTACAAATTATGTAACAAAATGGGTAGAAGCTAGACCTATGAAGCATGCTAGGGATAATAAGGTTGCAGAGTTCCTCTATGATGAAATCTTCACCAGATTTGGTGTTCCTAGGGAAATAGTGACAGACCAGGGAGCACAGTTTACCTCTACTCTTATTATAGCCCTAGTCAATGAATATAACATAAAGCATAGAAAATCAACTCCTTATCATCCACAGGCTAATGGCCAAGTAGAGATCACCAATAGGGACATAGAGGCAATTTTGACAAAAACTGTAGATTTGCATAGAAAGGATTGAGCTGCAAGGTTACCATAGGCTATATGGGCCTACCAAGCTACATGGAAGACTACTATAGGATATACAACTTTTGAAATGGTGTATGGTAAAATAGTTGTGATGCCAATAGAGTTTCAACATAAGACTCTCAAAACAACATTGGAAATGGACATGGACTTAACAACTACACAAAAGGAAAGAGTCATGCAGCTCAATACCTTGGATGAGCTTAGAAATAATGCCCTGCAACATACTAAGATGATACAAAACCAATGAATAAGGTGGCATGATAAATATATCAAGGAGAAAAACTTTAAGGCAGGAGATTGGGCTATGCTTTATGACTCAAGGTATAAGGACAATCAAGGGAAATTTCAAACCAGATGGTTAGGTCCATATGAAATAGAAGAGGTATTCAACAATGGTGCTATACAATTGAGGACCATATATGAGGTTAGGTTTAAGTTATTATTCAATAGGCATCGCCTAAGGCTCTACTTCAAGCCCATTGACAGGGAAGAATTTCTAAAACAGTTCGACTTTGAGAAGGAAACCATTGGTCCTGCAGCCAAAGGAATTCAGTCTCAGCTCGATTCCCTGGGCCATGCATAAAAGTGCATAAAAATATCATAATAAAGGGGTTATCTACAAAGATCCCCAATCCATTCAATCATTCCATCTGCCATCCGTACAATCACTCTCTATCTACCACCCCATCCACCTATCATTCACCATACCATCCACATTTCTAGGGATCATAATTTTCAATAAAGAAGTGAAGTCACATTAGGTAATCACGGCGGATCATTCTAGGTAAGCTCCACTTCCCTTTAAGATTGATTAGTTGTTTCATTTATTACATTTATTTCAGTATTAATTAATGCAAACTACATTCATATACGGCTGCAATCTCCTTTTGCTTTTCTGTATGATTGAAAACATTTTTCTATCTCCTAACTATAAGCCATGTCATTAATTCCACCGCCACCATGCCTTGTAAACATCAATTGTCACTATCTTTTCGGCCTAAGCCCCACATATTTGAAAAAAACTACAATAAAAGATCACAATTGTACTTCCTACAATAATTCTTCAGAATGCCTTTCGCTCCTCCATGATTATTATTTTCTTTTAATAAGATAGGATGTTCGAAATCTTTTTCCTATTTTCCTGCATCTTTTGAAGAGAGGTTCAAAATTTTAGGATGAGGGGAGGAAAATTATATTAAAATTAGTTTGCAGGAAGTTACATTGTGTAAGTTGAATAGACCAGGTGAAGTATCACCCTGGAAACATAAAATTGTAGAGAATTAAGGAGATGGGAGGTCACCCAATTCAGCATGAGCCTACAGATCATAACATCTTGTTGCAGGATGTACATGTGCCAGTATTTAGACAATATGGATGGCTTAATTACTTCCTGAAGCTTGAAAATTTTGATGAGAGAATTGTAGAGGAGTTTATGAGGACATTCCAAGAAGGAGAGGCAAAAGTTAAGGGTATAACAATAAATGCATCAGTTGACAGAATAGCAGAGATAACTAGGTTGCCACAAGTCGGTGAGCAATTTCCTAGAGGAAGGAATGCACGAAGTGCCAATGTGGAGTTTACTCGGCCAAATGACCCTCCTTTATGAGTGGATAAGCAAGGTGCACAAAGGATGAGCCTACCGTAGGATTGGGTATCACGAGTAGGGTACATAATCAAATATATAACCTGTGAAGGTCTATTTTTAGTCTTACATTCTCATCACTTTAAACTCTTATCTCATTTACGCCATGGCTTGTTGATGAATATTCCCAATTTCTTGTATAATTTACTATCTAATAGTGTGGCTGAATTTAAAAAGGGTAGGGTTAACTCTGTTTCCCACCATTGCCTTATTAAATTACTTGTTGAAAAATCTGTTAAAGATGTCTCAAGAATGAACTGGGAAGAATTCGTTGTCAATTTTAACCCTAGGATTCGAAATGTTGGACCTAGACGACAACCTCTCACCTTCAAGCAACGAGCCTTCTAGTCCATAGGTCCATCCTCTACTGTCATGTCTCCTCTTCAAGAATCATCTGATTCACAAGATGATTTTCCTCTTTCTAAGAAAGTGTCTAAGCACCCAACACAAACCCCTGTCATAAACCCTGAGCCTTCCTCCAAGGATAACAAAGGGAAGTCACCCATAATGGTTACTCCTAAACCTATCAAAAGGAAGCAAATGGGAGATTCCCCTTTTCCTACAACCAAACCCTCAAAGAAGCGTAAGACAATTCCTACTTCTGTAAGAAGAAGGTCTAGACTCTAGAACCAGTTAGCCTGCCAGTCACTCAATACTACTCCATCCACACCACCAACCTCAGACCCTTCCAGTCCTATACTCGAGGAGGTAGAGTCTATCATCGAAGAACCTATGAGTACTCTTGAAGGAGTTGGCTTGGATGAACTAGCAGCCATTGCAGAACATATACAAGAGGGGATGGCAGAGCAGCTATAGGAAGATGTGGGATGCGTTGAGAAGGAGGAGATAACAATAATAATTCAATTAGAAGAAGAGGGTGAAAACATTGACATAATTAATGTAATGCCTCCTAATCAGGAAGAATAGGAAGGCTAGCAACAAAATGATAATTTGGGACAGGAAAAATCTGGGCAGTCAAGTGATACAAAAATAATTGGAGAAGTAGAACAGGACAAAGTGGATGTAACTGAGAAAATACGGAAGATACCTGCAGCAAGTCATCATCATAGGCCTCCGTCCCATGTCACGAATTTTGTTGCAGGAATGACATGTTTTGAAGAACTCCGACATCAATAGACTACTTCTGCACTTGAACTTGAGAGGTTACAAAGGATAATCTAGAACAAGAATCTAGAAATTGCTAATTAAACTGACACTCTCAACCACGTAGTGAATCTTGTTCCACAGCTGATGCAATGTCGAGCACCTTCACCTGTCTATGCAATGTACCTCAAGGAGCTATATTTGAACTTCCAACTGATTAGAATTTGGAAAGGTAAGAACCCTTCCTTAAGCACCACAGAAGAATTTTATGAAGCATACAAAGATTCACCTCTGCACATCAGGAACCTCCTATGTGAATTTTATTTGCACAAGTTAGTTGTACCCCAGGATAAGGAATGGAACCCCTTATGTTATGTTGGTGATATTCACATTAGTGCTCTGATCTCCTAGATCACCAGTGAGATAAGCAAGGGGAACAATTTGATAGTCATAAGCATGATGAAGTCAATATGCCATTATCTGTGAGGAATGAATCTAAAAATGGAATGGGTATTTACTTTGATTGCAAGAAATTGTGGAGAGATGAAAGAGCCAGACCATTGATTGAACCTTTGAGACAAGAGGTATTTTCTCAGTATTCCCAAATTATAAACAATGATCTTAATGCTGCAACCCTGCACATTCAAACCAGATGGGAACAACTTCCATTTCAATTAAAAAGGGCAAAACCGCACACTCCAAATGCCTTGTACGCAACAACCAGAAGGGAAAAAAGATACATGAGGAATGCCAAGACAAAAAGGGAAAATTGGTTACCCTTAGTTATGCAACCACCTATTCTCCTATGGCCATTACTAACCATATAGGGAGACAACAACACTTATAATAGAAGCTCTGAGGATAACAGATGGCAGAGGTTGGAGGCAATGTGAGCTCACTTCTGGAGTTTCTACCATGGAGAGTGTGGATAAAAACTGAATGCTGATCTGAGAGAATTTTCCAGAAGAAGAAATGCCAAACTTGCTGAAGGGACAAACAAGTAGATGGTTGAGGGGAATGATAAGCAAATTTTTTGGCACATTTTGTGCATGCTTTTACAAATACTTTTCTGCTTTTCATTATGCTAAAACAAACATTTAGTGTTGATTATGGGACAAGACATAAACTTTTTATGCTTAAAATAATAAGTATATTATGCTAAGTCTTTCCATGATTATTACCTTGAAATGTTTTACTAGTTTGATGAATGCATTATGACTTTGTGTGATGACAAACCCTTCCTATAGCCTCTACTGTTGAACTTTTTGCAGCCATGTCTGAAATAATGTTTTCCTTAGTTTAATGCTTAATAAATGTATAAATGAAGTGATGGATCATCTTAAAGGTTGAATGTGTTGAGCTAACTTTCTGCCACAAAAATAGTTGTTAAGATATTTTGCAAGTACCACGTTTGAGGAAGAAATTTAGTTTCCACTTAAAGCCTGAAGACTAATTCAATGAAGACTGGTTCAACAACAAAGAATAAGGAGGTAGTTTCAAATCATCCACCATTCAAGAAGAGTGTTCCAAAAATCTAGCTCAGGCCTCTTGATGGTGCATGAATCTAGGATGGTGGCACTTTAAGACTGATGAACATATTTGACTTAGTTCTTGCATTTCCATCCACCTCTTTTACTTAGTTAGTTGAATTTAATAAAGACTTCCCATTCTATAAAGGAAGGTTAGTTAGTCATTAGATTCTAATTCAATAAATAGCCCATTCTCCTTCAGAGAAAGGGCTGGAAGATCACTTTTGTAACACATTTTCAATTTTCCAGAAATACAGTCAAGAGATTATGTGTTATGTACTTGTCTATCTTGAATCAATAAAGTTTTTATGAAGTTTACCACCTAATCTGTTGTTTACCTCTGGTATTTCCTAAGGGGGCCCACTTAGGGAACTGTCCATCTTTTCATTCTACAAGTTAGAATAGTTGCACTTCCTTTCATAGAGGTTAATGTGACTATTCCTGCAACTGGTAGAAACACAGAGCTGTCAACTGTTCCTGCAGCCACTAGATGCAGAATAGTTTTATCTTTCAGTTTTCATTTCCAAGCAAGTTTATCCAATAAAGTTGTTTCCAGTAATTCAAATTCCAATATAAGCATCTTAGTAAATCATGCATGTCTGGGAAAGGTGATCAGTGCATATATTGTGCTGACCCATTTCAAGTTTACATCCTTCGGTTGATGATTAAATGAGGTTCTTTAGCAGGTTATGACTACTGGTTGTGATGTTCAATCCCTGAGTAGAGGAATTCAAGTTCCTAGTTATTAAGCTGATTAAAGGACACTACATTCCCCACACCCATTTTCTTGGATTATAAGCTTGATGTTGGATATATCGGGGATGGCAGGTGTCTTTGTCCTAGAAGTGGAGGCTATGTTGGATGGATCTATATATGGAGTTGAGGGGCCTTCATCATTCTTTGGGACTTGGGGAACCTTGTAATACTTGGCTTCTAGGTTCTTGCAATAGGCGAAGGGTTTAAGATCACCATATATTGTAACCTCTTGGTTTTGGTATGAAAAATTGACACACTGGTGGAAGGTTGATGCAACTACTTGCATCCCATGGATCCATGGGCGCTCCAGGAGGATGTTATATGGCAAATCAAGGTCAAGCACCTGATAGTTGGTTTCCATAATAGCTGGCCCTACTTGAATAGGGAATTGAATAGTGCCCTAAGACACTCTTTCTTGATCGTCATAAGCCTTGATTTTGATACCTTTACCCTTCTCAATGGAATCTTCAGAGATTCCTAGATTCTTTATAAGCTTGAGTGAACAAATATTGAGGCCTGCACCCCCATCCACCAAGACCCCTTTGACCTTATTTTTGTGAACTAGGACTTCAAGGTGGAGTGCACAGTTGTGAGATGGCTAGGCGGGGAAGTCTTGATTGGTAAATGTGAGGAGATTTGGAGTGGTGATGTTACCGACCATAGCTTGGAATTGCTCCATATCAAGGTTAGCGGAGATGGTAGATGAAGCCAATTCTTCCTCAAGGATTTCTTGGTGGGCAGTTGAAATCTTCATTAACTCCATGATGGAGATCTGAGTAGGGGTTCTTTTTAACTGGTCTAGGGCATTATTGTAAGGAAACTCAGGTGCGGAAACAGCTTCCTACACTAATCTCTTAAGGAAAGTATGGTGCAAATTCGTTTTAAACCCTTACAATTTCAGATTCGTTAATCTACTTAACAAAGATATTGCAGCAATATACCATACATACAGAAAATGAAGAATGACACAATGATTTACCCTGGGGAAAACCTTTCGGTAAAAAACCCCAGCACTCCAAAACCTGCACAATGTATTATCTTCAACACAACGGTTACAACACACTTGCAATGCAAGTTCTTTCAGGAGATTTCCAACTCTTGAAGACAAAATGCGGCAGCATGAAAAAACGTTCCAACAATACACTCATCACAAATCTTCGCAACCCTAAAAAACGCTTATATCATGCGCTTCCCTTTTAGGGCAACTTCCGAAGATAACTGTATTAGGGTTTTACCATTCTCCGAGAAAATAGGAACTCGAAAATTTTTTTCGGGGCGATGCCCCGAACCCCACTATCGTGGAAGAGTGTTCAGTACTCAACTTTATCAGTTGCCACATGTCTTCACCTGTCATTGAATCTTCCAGACATAGCTCTTACGTGTCATAGGAATCCGTCATAACCGTTTCAGCCATGATCTCCTTACACACAATTCAAGATGCCGACACATTAAGTGGAGTGACACATCAACATGCAAACTAGACATGTACACTCACACTTAATTACATTATTTGCAAGAAATACATTTTACAAAACAAATAATAAGAATAGGAATTATCCAAGGTTGAGACACCTTATTCCTAACATTCTCCCACTTGTCGAACACCTTGTAAGAGCAATAGGAACATAACAGGAATTAACCGCTATAGGCCAAAAGGCCCATAGACTCCAAACACCATCTGAACTTCACAGTGCCCACTGGTTTCGTTAATGCATCTGCAACATTCTTCACAGTATCTACCTTCTCCAAATTTATCTTTCCATCTTCCACCATATCTCTCACAAAGTGAAACTGCACATCAATGTGCTTCGTTCTGGCATGGAAAGTTGGATTCTTCGCAAGGCAAATAGCACTCTGACTGTCACACCAAATAGTAATCTGTTCTGCATCAACACCAACATCAGAACACAATCTCCTAAGCCAAATGGCTTCCTTACAAGCATGAGTAGCAGCCATGTACTCAGCTTCTGTAGTGGACAAAGCAACCACAGGTTGTCGCTTACTCATCCAACTGATGGCACCACCAAACATAGTGAAAACATAAGCACTGGTGGATCTCCTGCTGTTAATATCACCTGCCCAATCTGAATCCACAAATCCACGAATACAAACTGAATGTGGAGATCCAGAAGAGTTACCATGGTAACATATGGAGTAATCTGATGTACCCCTCAAATATCTGAATACTCGCTTAACTGCATCCCAATGTACCCGTCCAGGGTTAGCCATAAACCGGCTTAGGACTCCCACTGCTTGGGCAATGTCTGGTCTAGTACAGACCATAGCATACATAAGACTGCCAACTGCACTAGCATAAGGTACTCTACTCATGTCCTCCACCTCACTAGGAGATTTTGGACAATCATCTACAGATAACTTTGTTCCCATTGAAACAGGAACACATAGTGGTCTACAATCTGCCATGCTGAACCTGTCCAACACAGACTTCACATACTTACTCTGACTCAACCAGAGTTTTCTGTTAGACCTGTCTCTACTGATTTCCATACCCAAGATGTACCTTGCTGCCCCAAGATCTTTCATCTCAAACTGTGCTGACAACTGAGATTTAAAATCAGAAATCATACCCTTACCCTTCCCAAACAGCAACATATCATCAACATATAATGCAACAATAAGAAGGCGATCATTTTCAACTCTGAAATAAACACAATGATCTGATTTCGATCTTACAAATCAAATTGACAACACAAAGGCATCAAACTTAAGGTACCACATCCTAGGAGATTGCTTCAAACCATATAGAGATTTCTTTAATCTGCAAACTAAGGATTCATTACCTTTAACAATGTAGTGCTCAGGCTGTGACATATAAATCTCTTCCTCCAAATCACCATGAAGGAAAGTTGTCTTCACATCCATCTGTTCTATCTCTAAATCATATGATGCAGCAAGAGATAACAGAAATCTAATGGATGTCAACTTTGCAACAGGAGGAATATTTCACCATAATCTATTCCCTCTACCTGTGAATACCCCTTTGCAACCAATCTAGCTTTGTACCTTTCAACACTGCCATCTGCACAGAATTTCTTCTTGAACACCCATTTACAGCCAACAGATTTTCTCCCTTTAGGCAAGGTACAAGGTCCCAAGTTTTGTTTTTCTCCAATGAAGCCATCTCATCATCCATAGCCTCAATCCAGGAACCTGCATCTTCCATGCCCAAAGCCTCTTTCACAGATCTAGGCTCATCAGTGTTAGTAATCAAAGCAAAAGCACAACTGGAATCTAACATAGAATAACCAAACCTTTCTGGTTGCTTTCTTTCTCTCATGGATCTCCTCAAGGGCTGAGGTTGAGGTTGTTCTTCCTCTTCTTCCGAACTATCAGGCTGCTAGAGCTCTCCTCATCATTAGACCCAACATGGTCTCTCTGTTCAGTCTTCTCAGGGGTAGGAGGAAACTGAACAACATCTTTTTCCTTTTCTTTTTCATCTGGTTGTAGCACAATAGGAGAAGATGTTAGCTCTCTGAAAATAACATTTCTACTATACAGCACCTTACTAGTCATAGGATTCCAAAGCTTGTATCCTTTCACACCAACACTGTATCCGATGAAAATACATTTGACAGCTTTGTTTTCCAACTTAGATCTTTTCTCCTTTGGAACATGTGCATAAGCTTCACAACCAAAAACACGCAGATGTCTAATTGAAGGCTTCTTACCAGACCACACCTCCATGGGTGTCTTACCAACAAGAGCTGATGTAGGAGATCTGTTAACCAGATAGCAAGCAGTGGCAACAGCTTCGGCCCAAAATTTTTGTTCTAGGCCAGCTCCACTAAGCATACTCCTAGCCTTCTCCATCAGTGTCCTGTTCATTCTCTCTGCAACTCCATTTTGCTGCGGGGTGTAAGGAGTTGTCTTATGTCTCTCGATTCCTCGTTCTTTACAGAACTGTTCAAACTCTGTGGAACAAAACTCACCACCATTATCGGTTCTCACACACTTGATTCTTTTACCAGTCTGATTCTCCACGAGAGCCTTAAATTCCTTGAACCGACTGAAAACCTGTGTCTTACTTTTTAGGAAATATATCCAAGTCCTTCTACTGTAATCATCTATAAAAGATACAAAATATACAGAACTGGAGATAGAAGGAACTTTTACAGGACCAAAAACATCAGAATGAATAAGATCCAAAAGTCCAGAAGACTTGTGAGAACTAGAGTAGAACTGAACACGATTTTGCTTACCATAAACACAGTGTTCACAGAAATCGAATTCGAGATTACAATCATTTAGCCCCTCAACGAGATTTTTAGTTTTCAAGGTCCTAAGACCCTTCTCACCAATGTGGCCAAATCTCATATGCCACAACATTGTCTTTTCTGCAGGAAGCTTGCCTTCCAAAGTGTTTACCCCCTTAGGCACACTTACTGCACTGCCATCGGAACCCATTGCCACAATCTTCTTTACTGCTCGTTCAGATGGTGGGGATGAAGTGATAGCCGCTCTCTTCTTTGAAACAGAAGAACTATTGCATTGAGCAATGCATGCATCAAGCTGAAACAAAGTACCTCTCCTAGTACCTTTAGCGAGCACCATAGATCCTCTTATCATCTTGCATCCATCTTTCGAAAAAACAACTTGCACACCTACATCATTCAACATACTTACAGATAATAGGTTTCGTGCCAAACCCGGAATGTGCATAACTCCATTGATTCCCTTTACTCGTCCATCAGGAAATCTGATAGTGACCCTTCCGCGTCCAACTATCTTTAGGTGAGAATCATCACCCAAGTACACCTTTCCACCATCAAACTCTTCATATTTTGAGAACCAGTTTCGATGAGAGGTCATGTGAAAAGAAGCACCCGAGTCTACTAACCACACATCATCAGATGCATGGGCTGCCAAAGCTGCAATAAAAGCATCTCCATCTTCTTGAGATTTTTCAGAAGCTGAATCTGAGCCTTTCTTCTTCTTCTTCGGTTCTTTGCAGTCCCTCCGGAAGTGCCCAGATTTATCACAGTTCCAACATTTCGCCTTGGACTTTCCAGGAGTCTTAGAACTCCCACGGGATTTGGATCTGCCCTTCTTTGACTTATTGTCATTCTGCTTTCCTTTGTCGTTGGATCTCCCGCGAACAGCAAGGGCTTCCTTAGACGAATCCGAAGTCTTTCTTCGCATCTCCTCAGACAGCAGTGAAGACACCACATCATCCATACGGAATGTGACTATAGTACTTCCGAGAGCCATCACAAGATGGTCCCACGAATCCGGCAAGGAACAAAGCAGGGTCATACATCGATCCTCCTCCTCAATCTTGGCACCGGATGATGCCAACTGTGCAATCAATAAATTGAATGCATTGAGATGATCAGTTACGGATCCACCTTCCTCCATTCTTAAAGAATACAACTTCTTTCTCAGGAACAACTTATTCACCAGAGATTTGGCCTGATACACAGACCCAAGCCGTTTCCACAAAGAATTTGCAGTAGTCTCATCAAGAACATTCAGAAGAACGGCATCTGCTAGACAGAGTCTGATGAGACCCTTAGCCTTCCGATCCTTGATATCCCAATCCGCTTGAGGTATCGCTACAGGTTTCACATCAAGTGAAGTAGCCTCCCATAGATCGCGGTCTTCAAGCATGTCTTCCATCTTGAGTTTCCACAACTCGAAATTAGTGCCATTAAATTTCTCCACCTCCATTCTACTGTATGAGGAACTTGCCATCTCAATCTGCAAATAAGATTCAGAATGCTCTGCACAAAAAAACTCCCACTCAACTTGAGATTAGCTCAAAAAACCCTACCCAACAACTAGGATCAAAAGTTGATCAGGCTCTGATACCACTTGTAAGGAAACTCAGGTGCGGAAACAGCTTCCTACACTAATCTCTTAAGGAAAGTATGGTGCAAATTCGTTTTAAACCCTTACAATTTCAGATTCGTTAATCTACTTAACAAAGATATTGCAGCAATATACCATACATACAGAAAATGAAGAATGACACAATGATTTACCCTGGGGAAAACCTTTCGGTAAAAAACCCCAGCACTCCAAAACCTGCACAATGTATTATCTTCAACACAACGGTTACAACACACTTGCAATGCAAGTTCTTTCAGGAGATTTCCAACTCTTGAAGACAAAATGCGGCAGCATGAAAAAACGTTCCAACAATACACTCACATCACAAATCTTCGCAACCCTAAAAAACGCTTATATCATGCGCTTCCCTTTTAGGGCAACTTCCGAAGATAACTGTATTAGGGTTTTACCATTCTCCGAGAAAATAGGAACTCGAAAATTTTTTTCGGGGCGATGCCCCGAACCCCACTATCGTGGAAGAGTGTACAGTACTCAACTTTATCAATTGCCACATGTCTTCACCTGTCATTGAATCTTCCAGACATAGCTCTTACGTGTCATAGGAATCCGTCATAACCGTTTCAGCCATGATCTCCTTACACACAATTCAAGATGCCGACACATTAAGTGGAGTGACACATCAACATGCAAACTAGACATGTACACTCACACTTAATTACATTATTTGCAAGAAATACATTTTACAAAACAAATAATAAGAATAGGAATTATCCAAGGTTGAGACACCTTATTCCTAACAATTATAGCCATTAGGAATGGATTTCCGATTTGAGGTAGATGTCCTAGGTGGTTGTGATGCCCTAGAAATGGTGACCTTGCCACCACGCATGGTGACTCCACAATCAACTTTGGCTCCCTTGATGCTAACAACCATGACCATTTCGTCAAGGCATGTGACAACTCCTTCATACACATGGCTCACATTGCCATATTTTTTCTTCCCTTTGTTATTTCCTTGGCTGTGATCCGGCATCAAATTTGTGTAGATTTTCAAATCTTGATTGCCATATAGTTGCTCAACATTTATGATCTTGTCCTTGATAAGGTCTTGGATGACATTTTTCAATTTCATGCAATTGGCGGTTGTATGCCCCTTGAGTTTATGATAATCACGAAGGAAATTTTCATTGTACCAAGGTGGTTTCACCTAAGGCTCCTGGTAATTATCATAAGTGGGTATTTTGATGAGGTTCTCATTGACCAACTTCTTCATGATGGATTCGATTGATTCCCCAAGGGCTGTGAACTTCCTCTTGGGGGGATATCTATTTCGCAGAGGTGGTCCTCCTTGATTATTGAGGTTGTTGACTTTATTGTGGGGTGGTTGTTGGGTTACCGCATTGGCTTGCATGTTATTGTGATTTTTGTTCTATGGTTAATGATGTGTTTGGGAATTCTGCTTTGGAGTACTGACAATGACTTTGGCATCAACCACTCCATCATTGGTAACATTCCTATTTTTCACCCATGTGCGAGGTTTCTCATTATAACCGGTGGATGGGTGACTATCTTAGTGTTCAGAATATGTAGGTGTGCCCCCTTGTGCAACAAGGAACCTTTCGATTTTGAGCACCTTTGGGATCATTTGGTCATATGTGGTGATGCACTGCATCTTTAGATAAAATTCCAAGGTCTTGTCCAGATTGGCAATGATAGTGCAAATTTTTTGCTCCTCTAGCATGGCTCACTTGCTCCGATTGGCCTTGGATCGCCATTGTTGTAGGAAGGAGGTGAATGATTCCACCTTTCCCTATTTGAGTGTCAATAATTCCTTGAGACTAACATCTGTGTCGATGTTAGATAAATAATTCTTGAGGAATGCGTCTACGATTTCTTGGAATTCTCTAATGCACATAGGCAGACGAGAGAAGCACTCCATGGTGGGACCAACCAGGCTCCGAGGAAATAGCCGTGTCAGATATGTATCATTGTATGTGACTTCCATGCAATGCACTTGGAATTCCCTAATGTGATCTTCAAGGTTTCCCAACCCATAATATTTGTCAAATTTGGGGATTTCGAATCCCTTTGGGAATGGTATCATTGCAAGGCTCCTGTCAAAAGGATAGGGACATATATTGTCAGGTGTCCTTATTGTTTTTCTTGATTGAAGATCAAGCACTTGCTGTGAGAGCAGTTTCATTTGTGTAGTCACATTGTCTTGTGGATCAGGTGGTGGAGTGAACATGTTTTGAGGGGGTTGGGGTGTTTGATTGATGGGTGGGGCATTGGTGGGAGTTTACTGCAAGCTTTTCTATGCGATTAATCCCTGCATTTTTTGCTAAGCCAACAATGCTTGTCGTTGATCATTTTGTTGTTGTGCCATCAAATATTGTTGTTGGGCTTGTTTTTGAGCCACTAGTTGTTGTGCTTGATACTCTTGCAGGGCTTATTGATATGCTTGTTGTTGGAATGCTTGCAATTGTGCCTGGTATTGGGCTTGAACTTATGCTTGTTGAGCTTGATATTGGGCTTGAGCTTGAGAATGTACTTGTTGGGTTGCTTGTGCAGCCTAAGCAGCCTGTGCGGCTTGTGTGGCTTGTGCGGATTGAGCTGCTTGTGCAACTTGGGCGGCTTGCTATTGTTGTAGTAAATCTTGGGCATGGGTAACCTGTTCTGCTTGTTATGCTTGTTGTGCCATTAATTGTACTTCTACTTGTTGAGCAGCTAGCTGTACAGCTTGTTGATTTTGGATTTGTTGAAGTGCCTTTTGATAGGTGGCTTTTCAAGTTGCTTGCAACATGATGTTGAATGAATTTTCCATGTTGGGTTTTGGCGGTGGTGGTGGTGGATTAGGAATAGCGTTGACTGTTGTGATGAGAGGAACAGTCGTATTGATGATTGTGGTTTGAGTGGTGTATGGCATGATTGAGATGCTTGGTCCTTGGGAGAGAATGTTTTGAGATACTTGGGGGATGGTTGATGTGTTGATGGCGGGGGTTTCTTGAATGATTGTCACCTGTTGTTGCAATATCAATGGCAAGACGAGAGGATTTGGTATGATGCTTTGATTTATGATGGGGGGGTTGCTTGGATTTTGTTGATTGATGGCAGGTAAAGGGAGAAGACTCGACCTAAGGAGTGATGTAGATGTAAGTGGTAGAGGTGGAAATGGTGGAAATATGGGTGGTGCATTCCCTTGAAGAGATGATGATGAGGGATTGAAGACTCCCCCTGCTCCAAACAAATCACCTTCTCCTTATGAGGTCATAGGCAGAGAGGTTTGTGTGTCCAGAGGATAAACTAGTGTTGCATGAAAAGAAGATGAATGGGTAGAATCATGAAATTTAAGCGGGACGTATGGGTGTAATGATTTACTGGGACGGATTGGCCCAATATGGTGTTTGCATCCAACTCTTGGTTATTCACAAGGGGATGTGCTTAAAGTGCATGAAGCAATGAGCTTCCCTTTCTAACAATTGGCAGAGTCGGAGCAATGGATGATGTGATTTGTGGGATGCTTTGGGTGATGCTTTGATATGGAGGTATGGGTGGAATTGGAAGCATGATCTTGAGAGGTCTCTCCAAAAGGGTGCTTATGTCATAGTTAGAAGGGAGTTTAACCCCTTCTTTTTCCAATTCAAGCATGTATTGGGAGGGATATAACCTCATCATGGCATTAACAATTCGATTATTTTTGAGATTTTGGACCATCTCAAGTATTTCATCTTGTGTCATCCCTAAGGCATTGTCGGTAATGTCCTCTACTTGACCCTCCTCTTGAGGATTTTGTGATGGCAGAGGGAGGTTTTTTGGGGGATTACTCGATCCCATGGGATTTATTTTAGGAGCAGTATGACTTAGGTCACTTGAAGTTGATGTTTATTTGTTGATTTTCATATTCTTCTTGTGTTGTGATCTAGTTTGCACCATAAAATAGGGATCAATTTTCAAGAATGTGTAGTCCTTTAGATTGATCTAACTTTAGGCACAAAAAAGAGAAGAACCAGGATGATTAAGGATCAAAAGATGGGGATGAGATAAACGAAAGATGGATGATGTGAATGATTGAGCTCTTGAGAAACCTTAAAGGAGATACTAGACTTTAGTATTTGATTTGATTTGATTTGGATAGTGAACTTGTAAACTCTAAGAGGTTGGATTTTGTCCTAGAGTAGATTCGTACAGAAGATGATAATTTGACTAAAGGTGTAAAGAAGGATTCATCAAGACACCCCTAGTCAAACAAGATGATTTTGGATAATGAACTCCTAGACCTCAAGATGTTGGATTTTATCAAGAGGTAAACTTGTTCACAAGGTTTGATAATTCGATCAAATATGTGTAGAAGGATTCATCTACACATATCTAATCAAACAAAATGATTTTGATTTTCCAAAAGTCTAGCATGAATAATATTTTCAATATTTTCAAGAGTTGTTTATGAGATGATTTTTTATTTTAATGGTTGAGAGATGGGTGAGAGAAATGATTTTGATCCTAGACCAAACCTGGATAGAACTCCTTTCTACAAGACCTTAGTATTGAAGAACACGCTTGATACTCCCTATGTGAGAAAAGAAAACCTTTGGAAGAGACTTGGATTTTTTTGACAATAAAATTAATACTAGGATTGTTCCTTGAAGCTTTCTTGTAAAAATTATAAACCAACCTTTCTCTAACCTCGTGAAGCCTTGAAAGACATTCTTCACTAGCTTTTGGGCTCAGATTTTTGAACTTGGGTTTTCGGATTTTGATCTTATGGGAAATCATTTGGAAGAGCACATGTGTGGGGTTCAATTGTTTCTTATCTTTGCTTAATGACTTCCTTTTACCACAAAAAATTCTTGATTAGGTTTCAAACTAGATTTCTAATGTCCTAACTTCTTCTCATCCCACAAAGTCCATTATGTAGAAAATCAAGGAAATTAAGGCAAAAATTTCTTAATGTTGAATTTAGTGAAAACAAATGATGATTAAATGCAAATGCTTAGAAACCTCTATGGATGAAATCCATAGGGCAAGCAAGAGCACTTGGATTTGTCAAAGGTATTTGTTCTCTCCAAAGGGTTTGAAATTTTTGAGAACTTTGTGAATGTTTGTTTTCAAGCATTTTAGATCCAAGCAGAGTATTTTTATCTCAAGAATATGCACAATCCTAGGATAAAAAGACAATATTTGTTGGTTTCCCACTTAGATAAATCCAGCTACACATACTCTCAATGGATGATTAGATGCTTGGCCACATAGGCTCCCCCTTATAGTGCACTCACTTCTCGGGTCAGCCAAGCATCAGTACCCATGAAACTCCCATGGCATACTTCTCATCTCTATTAAAAGCCATAAGAATGTGGGGTGGCTTTAGAAAGTCCGTTCTTGCACCAACAAATAGATTAGGATTTTGGCCTTTCTAAACAAGGGGCTTTAATGCAGGCATTCCATTTGTGGGGGACCATCCATGCGGTAAGAGACCATTGATGCCCTTGTTGTCGGAATGATCCTCATGATACTCAAACTTTCCTTAAGTACCCACACTTATATACCGGCTGGAAGTTGCTTGGCTTTAGTGTGTTACCGGTTGGGTCATTCCCTTGGGGTGAGTACTTTTTCCCACCAAGGTAGGCCCTCTAAGATAAACAAAAGCGAGCAAACATATCTGTAGTTTGATTGATCTTTGTTGAGAAACAAAGAGAGAACACTTGCGATATGCTCCACTCACAAGATTTATTCAATTTTAAGAACCCAAATTGAAATGTGGAGGTAATCAATTACACAACCTAATATTGCAAAAAGCACTTTTGATTCTCAAGATCTCTATAGAGCGTGAGAGAAGTGCATACGTTTTTTTGATGACATTAACTTGTGAAAGGGATTACAAAACAAGTAGAACACATGTTCATTTTAACCACAAAGCAATAATGTGAATTATTTTTAAGCACCAATTTGGAAGTGTGATAGTTGTTTGTTCATGTATTAAGTCCCAAAACAAAATTTGGTGAGTTTTCCTGTGATTCTTTTTAACCCTTTTGTCTTGTTCTTTTTAAGCCCAAACTAAATTTAGTAATTCGAAAGCAAAAATATAGCAAATCCTTAAGAGAGATTATAATTTCTCCCCAAAGTGTTTAAAAACACTTGATACAATGTGTTAATGATAACATGGAGGTGCCTTGGTCTTCATTTTCTTTCTTCACTTCAATCAAGCCAACTTGCAAAAACTAGTTAATACTACACAAACAGAGACTCAAAACCAGTTACAGGTCCAAACAATCAAAATGAAAAAAGGCACATGTCAAAATAACCAAAATTCTGCCTTTTACCCAGCTGTAGTGGTGCAATCTACGAGTGCGATGTAGTTTGGAAAAGTCAGCAATGCAATATAGCATCACTGATGACTAAGAGCGACGCTCTACAACAAAATAGTGATTGTGATTGTGTCGTTGTTTGGCAAGCGGCGCTGTTTGGAGTTTGGAAAACACATGGGGCACTTTGGAATTTGAATTTTGTTGGTGAGAAGACTCTAGTGGTCGAGATTGGAGTGGCACAATATAGCGCCGCTTGACTGGCAACGGCTGAGTTTCTTGCAAACAGCAAAGAATCACAAAAAAACATGAAATTTTGAGAAAAACGTGATGAATTCCTCTAGATTCGCCCTCCTTCTAGTGCCAAAATGTGAATGATGTTTCTATACCCGCACAAACAAAAACAAAAAACACAATATTAGATCCGAATGCAAGATAGAAGCAACATTCCCCATGAACTTATATTAAAACATCAAAATAAGAAAGAAATGAAGAACACAAATGAAAACAAGTAAATCCTATTCTAATGAGCAAGCCTTCAATCCCATGGGGGAATTGGTGCCATTTGTGTGTAGGAAATGACCCTTTCCCAACTCCTTTGTGTGATTTGATGAAGATCCTTGATTCCTTGATGCAATTTTGACAAAACCTTGATAAGATTGCTAAAACTATGAAACTATGACGAAAAATGGATGAAATTGTAAGTGAATTTGAGTATAGTAAGCTTGCATTGATTGTGGATGATCAATTCAATAGGAGAAGCCCTATATTTATAGATTTCAAGAATGGAGGAATAAGAAAAATGGATGAATGTGGGATAATAGCCCAACCAATGAGAGGAGGCCACTAGTCAACATGTGATTGGAGGAGTAATGAGCACATTTTGATGAATGTGCACATAAATGAAGTTAGATGAAATTTGAAATTAGTGAAATAACATGTTTAGAGGGAAGAAAAATGGAGTTAATGTCACTTGGCTCAAGGCTAAGGACATGTAAGAGGCACTAAATGCCTTGTTAGAAGTACACATCCCCTTTTGGAGGGATTTTTCAAATTTGTGGAATATTCCTTTTTGATGCCAAGTTGAGGGAAAATAGATGAATTTATAAATCAATTAAATTGATTTATTGGTGCAAGTTGCAAAATCTAGAGGATTGAGATGATTAGGATTAGATTTAATCATGATTTGATCAAATTAAGTAGAAATTAGGTGATTTGACAACTTTGACTTAAATTTTAGGATTTATTTAAATCAAAGTTGAGAGGAAAATGATTTTAAGATTTAATTAAATAAAGATTGATTTATTTAATTAAAGAGAATGATATTAAATTTAAACCAAATAAAAGTTAATTTATCTGATTTAAGGAGATGACATTAGAGATTTAATTAAATAAAGTAAATTATTTAATTAAAGGAGAGACTATAGGATTAATTAAACAAACCAATTTATTTAATTAATAGAGAAGAATGACTTAATCGGATAAAATTGATTTATTTAATTAAGAGAGGAATTATGGTGAATTTAATCAAATAAAGATTATTCAATTAAATTAATTAGTAAAGGGGATGATTTAGGAGGAAACGATGTTAGTAAGATTAGGATCAGGTGTGTAGGATCAACTTGTATATTTTTCATGTCTACAATAACTATATCAAAGAAGTTGGCTGCCTCTCAAACATAATTCACACTTAGAGCGTGAGAATGACATAACCTCATAACTTTGTAACCTTTTTTATAGAATTTTATTTAAGGAATGGGTAATGGCCGAGTTACTCAACACAATACAACATAACTACTTAGCCTAGTCTAGAGCCTCATCCTTGGAATGAATTCAATATTAATACCCACATAACATGACAATAATTTCCACACTTTACAATATATGAAGCTCTGAAATGCTACGTTACAGTGTTTCAGCATTGTTTTTTAACCTTTACTTCTTACTAGCATCCTAACACTCAGTTTAATACAAGTTTACAGTCATATTCAAGCACCTACATTAATTCTTTGAATTAATAAATAAGAATAAAGCCATAAATCCATCTGAAATTGATAGAGACAAATAAGATAACCTTGATTATATTATTCATAATCTGTAAAACCAGTACATAGGAGAGTAAAATAGTATCGAACTTAAAACTGTTACTATTCTATATTGCTAGTATCACCATTAAGATAACATATATGTATTGATAGACCTAGACCTTGGATGTATCACTAGAGCATTTGGTAACTCTTTCAATCCCTGTGTGAATAAAACCCAGAATAACTCACTACCCAACCTCCTTTTTTGCAACAGGCCCTAGAATCCCATTTATAAAGACATGGGAGCAACAAGCAACATACTGCATTACAATTACATTTGCATTTGATGTCAAATTTCATCTTTATTTCAAAGATTCCCATAACGGTTACACTTAATCATTTTAGAACAAGGGGAAGCAAAAAAAATTAAAAACTCCATGCAATCAGTTGAAGAAGACTATCCAACCTTCCAGAAGGCATCATTCATTGAAGCAACATCACCCAAATCCCACATCCACGTAGACCAAAAAACATTCTCCACAAGTACCAGAGGAAAAAACTTACACACTTCCTGGAAAAAGCATATTTGTCGTCGAGGATATGGAGTCCAACACTTCTTCATTACACCAACCAAAAATATTTCCACGTTAGCACTAGAGACAAAAAGTGACACACATGCTCAAGAGGAAAATCCTGCTGCAATGGCAATGGTCTCATCAAAAACAAAAATTGGGACAAGGTGCTACTCTAATTCATCAGCATCAGAGTATGCTCGCCCTCTCTGTGTTTGCACTAAAACTGGAGGAGCAACTACTACTCCTTGATTAGAATCCTCATATGATACCAAAGAAAGCAAATAATGGCCATACTCTAGGTCAGTATCTCCCCCATTTCCCAAAGGTCTATCTGAAACTTCAAGGGGAGAGTTGTGCCTCCCCAGATAAGCCTTGAGATACTTATTCCTTTTCTTTATTTTCTTCTTAGGCTTAACCAACTCCTTCCCCTTAAACTTGACCAATTCTTCTGAAACAATTCGGCTCCTCAGATTGTAGGTGCTTTTGACACCATCTTTCTTGTTTTTTCCATGGGATTTGTTCCTACCATTTGGTGGTGTGGAAGTTCCAGGTACCTCATGCTCAATAACATAAATGTCCTCATGAAATTCAAACACGTTGAGCCTCCTTGACCTCCTAATGGGTTGAATAGACACACTAGACTTACCCTTCTTTTCAAGACATAGGAAAAACTAGCAAATCGCCAATTATGAAAAGACGCATTGGTCAAAACCCTCACAAAACAAAAAAACTCTCAAACCCAAACAATCTCAACCAAACCCATTGGCAACTACAAATAATTAAAACTCACTATTCGAGAAAATGGAATTCTCAAACCAACTAATGCATGATTCAGAATAGAGCTCATATGAAAATTGACTTACCAAGGATAGACACTTCAATACATTTGTAATTGAAAATCAAAAACTCACACACTACCTCATTCTAGCTCACACTTCACAATTCTTGAAGGCTGAAAATGGTGAGATAAATCGACAGTCAATCCGTATTAAGTAGAAAAAATAAAGATCGTGTAGCCATTAATCTTCAAGGAGAGCCTCGCATGAGCGAGCTGACAACTTGGCCAATCAACTTTGAATCTAGGTCGTCAATCTTTTTTGATTTAAAACATCATCAATGGTGATCTTCAATCATCATTTATGGCCTTTACAACTTGTGCCTCATAAATGGTGATGCAACCTCAGAAAGTTTCCACATTTACTTTTAACTTCATTAGTCACCTCTAATCTGGCAATTACCATCCATCGCCACCCTGGCCCGTGCTCTTTTATTCACATCGGTAAAGTATAAAGAGCCAACAAATGAAAGAACACACTTTCAAACATCCCATCACCCATCATGGATAAGCCCAAATCTCTAGGGTTCAATCAACGACAAGAGAATCGACGTGATGGAATCACGACCATTGGATCACTGTCCTTTAAGGAGATCTTCATCTCACATCACACATCGGTGTTACATTTCTCCTTCCATAAGTTGTAACAATGATGTGAATACCCAAGCGGTGAGATCTTAGTCATTGAATTAAAACCCCATCCTTGATCTTGTTCCCTTTCCATTGTGGATCGTTGATTCATGCTTCAAACTTCAAACCATATTAGTGACAAATAAGATATTGTGATGGAACCAAATTAGGCCACGTGTGTCTTCCCTTGGAATCAATGGTCACAAAAATATTGCTCATTTACCCATTTCAAAACAACGATGACACATATTGACTAGAGACCCCATCGCTTGTCACTAATCTGATCAAGACAAGTGCACAACTATCTATGATGAGCGATGCAAATAAAAAAAAAAAGAGCTTTGGGGACATTGCGCATTGCTAATTCACATTACAAAACTCATGAGCAATTGGTGATAGAAGAAATGCTAGCAATAAAACAAAGACCAAGTGTATCACACATCGCTAATACAACACCGAACATTCAAAACCTATCTATGATGCACGAAACAAAGGAGACACCACTCATTGCTCATCACTCATTTCAATTTACATGTATAAAGCCATCTCCGATGAGCGATAAAGGAGATGGTAAACATGACTTAAGTGAAGATATTCTAGCACATGCCTATAAGTGTTTTTAGAGAAAGGGGACTACCTAGGACAATGTATAAAAGGCCTCAAAGGATATTAAAACATATTTTTCAAAGGATGTAAAGGCCAAACAAGGTCAATTGATTAACCTTATAAAATAAAACAATTTCAGACCTAGGCACGAGGGGTCGGTAAGTTCACGGGCTCTAATGACATAAGATGTTTTAACATGATCGGGGATGGGATATAGAAGGTCAACGATAGAACATAACATCGACTAGGGCAAAGACTTAGGGTTTCAATAGAGAGAGATTCTAACAACAAAATCCCAAGGCAATAATAGTGAGGAAGACCCTAAGTCCAAGCACATTGAAATTGGCTGAATTTTACAGAGTTTTAGAAATGGAACCAAAATTTTAAGGGTTCCATCACTCTTGTGACACTTATTGGTGCCCAATGTGGGTTTATTTCATTCTAGTTTTGATTTGGAATAATCTTGAATTTTATATTGACTTGGATGTTTCTCTATACAAAGGGTTGGAAAACTAGTAAATAATATTGCATTCTTGTCATTTTCATACAAGTCTTTATTTTTATTTTTAAAATTTAATTATTTTATATTTTTAATGGGGTCTCTATAGTTTAGTTGAGCATGCTTGATTGAGTAATTAGAGATTAAAAATAGAGGTAAGATGTAAATTGTACATTCTTATAGCATTTTTATATCTTATTACATAGTGTACATGTCTTTAAAGATTGCATTATTATCCTCTCATCATGCCATGGAAAATAATGGTGTAGATAGTTTTAGAAACTCACTTAGATAACTTAGACATTAATGAATGTCACTCTAGATGAACAAAATTATCTTTTACTCCTTAACCTACTCATAAATTATTATTTTTTGAATCTCACATAGATTAGACTTAACAAGAACCCTAGACTAAAATGTTTTCAAACCCATTTTGATTATTCTATGATTATGCTAACTTTGATATTTGCATTTCTAACTAGGGTGATTGACTCAAAAATATCACTAAATCATGTTGTATAATTCAACCCATAGCCTAGTTGGAAACATTGGTTAGTACATTATTGGTCCAAAATGAATTAGTATGTCCTTGTGGGGAATCCAATTAATAGATTTTGAGTAATCACACAAAAAATCTAAGAAGGAATCTCAAGTCTTGGGAGAATCAAATCCCTCAAAATTGAACATTAACCTACTCCCCACATTGGTGTGTAATAGGAAATGTCAACAACTCCCTTCTCCATTTATTTATTGTATTATGGTGTAGATATTTTTGGAAACTCACTTAGATCACATATAAATTAGTGAATGTCCCTCTAGATGAACAAACATATCTCCCATTACTCAACTTGATCATAAATTATTTTTTGAATCTCAAGTAGATTATACTTATCAATAACCTTAGACTAAAATGTTTTGAAAGTCATTTTGATTATTCTAACCTTGATATTTGTATTTCTAACCATGGTGATTGATTCAAATATGTCACCAAATCATGTTGTATAATTCAACCCATAGCCTAGCTAGAAACATTAGTTAGTACATTCATCCAAAATGGACTATTATCTCCTTGTGGGGAATCTAATTACTACATTTTGAGTAATCACATAAAATATCTAAGAAGGATTCCCAAGACTTGGGAGAATCAAATCCATCAAAAGAGTTACATTAACTTTCTCCCCACATTGGTGTGTAATAAGCCATGTCAACAACTCCCTTCTTCATTTATTTATTTTATTACAACGTAGATAGTTTTGGAAACTCACTTAAATATCACTTAGAAATTAGGGAATATCATTCTATATGAATAAACTTATCTCTCTTCTTTTTTCAGAAAAAGTGGCAAGCCGTGCTATAATTTTTTATATATAAATAATAGATATTACAAAACTTGGTTTAGGTGAGCATACCAACGGGAAAGAACCAGGAAGAAAACCTCTCGTTGTAGCTCAATTAAGTACAAAAATTCTTACAAAAAAGACCCCATAAATGTATCAAAGAATACACTTGAATGAATAACTCAACCTATAAATTTTGAAAATACAGTCCCCTTTACAATTCCAAAATGCAGACCCCTTTACATTTTAAACGTATCTCATATACACTACCTGACATGTGACCCATATTACAAAAAACATCACTAGATATAGCTTATACCCATACCAACTATATTAGCCTTGACTACATCTTATTTCCATACAACCCTGACTACATCTTAAATCCATACAAACTAATTAAAAAGAAACTGATTTATATCCAACTCTACGAGGGCCATTAATTGAACTTTCATCAGACTCTTGTTTGTTCTTAAGTGCATTCTCCTACGAAGGGACTGTAACATTGATGTCAGGAACATAATGATAACAATACACCCCCTTAGCAGCTTGTGGAATGATTGATAATTGTAGATCATGTACACAGGTATGACTCCTCAAAAAAGAGATAGCATGGTATTTTCTCTTTATTTGATCTATCTCCTCCATAGTGAAAGTAGAATAGTACTTATTGAGAGCTTGGTAAAGAAATGAATATGTATCATGCATTTTCAACAGGAGCATACCCTAGAATATTTTTGCATACCATTTTTAAAAATGAATTAGATGCCTGGGGAACAATCCTCCCACCAAACAGTCACCTTTTGTGAAGTCAGATTGTTGGACACTTTGGAGTAGTGCATCATTCTCCAGATAGACCCGAACTACAAACTTGTTGGCTATAATTCTCAAAACATTAAATTTTTGTACCAGGTCCCGAATATTAGATAAGAAAATAGATAGTAAATTGGCTGGAAATATAAGCCTTTATAGCTCTGTATGTAAAATTTCCTCACCAATGATAATTTTGATGCAATTCAAAATAGACTTACAGTTCACTTTGAATACATTCTGCAATTCCTCCTTTTCAATGCAATATTAAAAGGGTTCTTCCCATAGCTTCATATCTATTGGCACCCTATAATTTGTGAACTAAAATTCCTTTAGCTCCATAGAGACATACAATTTACCAGGAACAATACTCTATTTTGCACACACTCTTGATTCTTTTTATGGTTAATTTTTTTAAATCCAAGCTTTGTTTAAAGGCATCCTTTACTTCTTTTTTTGAAGCAAGTATCTTGAAAATGATATCCTTCAGAGTCGACATGCTTGGAGTTCCTTGAAATTGTAATCGACTGAGCTATCCTTCATACTTACACATGTATTACAAAATGGCTTGGTACTAATCACTGCATCCACACAAGTTAGCATTATAAAACTGTAATCATTAGAAGGATATGCCTATAAAAGGTTCATGCCTTAGGAAGCCAAATTTGGATGAACTTGGATAAACTACTGAGCTAAAATTGTTACAATTTTAGCTATGTCCTTTAAAATGAGATCTCTGGACAAAATCCAAGCATAGGGTGAACCCAAAAAAGTGGTTTACAATTGGAGTGAGGAAGCAAAAGTTGAAAAAAATGACCCCATGCCAAAAAAATTTTTTTTTGGGGGTTCAATCGAACCAAAAGAGGGTTCAAATGAACTAGGTTTTGAGCGAACCCATTCAATCAACTTCCCACCATTCCCGCAAAAAAAATAAAGGAAACCCCTTTTTGAAAGGGGGTTCAAGCAAACCCCTGAGGGTTCGCTCGAACCCCCCATTTCTCTCCTTCTCCCCCTTAGGTGGTAAAAAAGTCTAGAATTTTACGCTTTGAAGCTCGGGTTGAGGAAGAAAATGGAGGAGACCTCACAAACCCAACTGGATGATGGTAGTCCTCAGAACGAGCTATCCAATGAACATAATTTTAATATGTTTTGGATTTATTATGTATTTGTTTTTTTAGTTTTATTAAACATAGGTTTTTCACCAAAAATCAAGCTCTTTGTTTTGCACATGTGAAAAAATAACAGATTATCAAAAAAAAAAACTTAAAAATATGTTCAGATTGGGTATTGATGTCCTTGATCCATTAAAAAGAAAATTTAATTTCGATACATACAGAAAAAGTTATGTTGTATACAATCCGCCTATGTCTAAATTGTAATTGGTTTGACTTCGAAACTTGATTAAGGAAAACATATTTAATAAAACACTATGAAACCAAATGAAAGTGCTAGATATTGTAGCTACAAATCTAAATTAAAAAAAAAATAGAATTTTATCCTTCATACAAAAACAGTTATGTTGTATATGGTGAGCATCACTCCTTAAAAATGTTGTTTTTTAAAAAATGCTAGTTCTCAAAGGAGATGGAGAAAGAAGTGCAATCTGATTCCAAATAAATTGAAAAAATATATAGTTAAAATCTATAGAAAAAATGTCACAAATCACTAGTTTGCATCATCTTCAAATTCCTCATGGTTTAGCTGCTAGAGGAGCCCGAAAGTGAAGATTTAGTATTAAAAAATCAGTTTAGTGTCCAGTTTTCCCAAAAATTGTAAACCAGTATTATGGGATCACCCCATGTCATCCTTGCAAATCCTTAACCTACTCATAATTTATTATGTTTTGAATCTCAAGTATATTATAGTTAGCAAGGACCTTAGACTAAAATGTTTTCAAAGCCATTTTGAGTTTTATATGATTATGCTAACCTCAATATTTGTATTTCTAACCATAGTGATTGATTCAAAGATGTCACTAAATCATGTTGTATAATTCAAACTATAGCCTGGCTAGAAACATTGGTTAGTGCATTATTGGTCCAAAATGAACTAGTATCTCCTTGTGGGGAATACAATTACTAGATTTTAAGTAATCACACAAAAACTATACAAAGGAATCCCAAAACTTGAGAGAGTCAAATCCTTAAAATGAACATTAACTTTCTCTCCACATTGATTTGGAACTCGCTCTCTTATAAAATATTTTCTCACCTCTTACTCCTTAAATTCATTTCCTCTTCTTTATTATATAATTTTCATTTTATTTGTTTATATTTATTACTATTTTGTAATCTTGCCACAACTCTAAAGTATGGTTGGTTCTCTCCCTTATTTCTCCTTCTCTTCCACCATTTCATATTTAATAGTACAGTTAGGTGTTTGTCCTTTTCTTTAATAGCATTAATAAATTTCTTCTACAACATCTAAAATTATTATTATTCTATATTATATAATAGTAAAAAATAAATAGGTTACATAATATAGGTTGCATATGATAAAAGAACTATTTGTTGGATACAAGAAGTAAACCACTAAGATCAAAATTAAACTAACCAAAGATTTAAACAACAAGCAACACTTGGAGCATTAAAAACAACTTAATGAGCAATATATTAATCATTAGTTACAAAATATAGTTGTTACATCACTAAACTTAGACTAAAATGTTTTCAAATTCATTTTGATTATTCTATGATTATTTTAAGCTTGATATTTGTATTTCTAACCATGGTGATTGATTCAAAGATGTCACCAAATCACCATGTGTTGTATAATTCAACCCATAGCCTAGTTGAAAATATTAGCTAGTAAATTCATTCAAAACAAACTATTATCTCCTTGTGGGGAATCCAATTACTAGATTTTGAGTAATCACAGAAAAAAACTAAGAATGATTCCCAAGACTTGGGAGAATCAAATCCCTCAAAAGTGAACATTAACTTTCTCCCCAGATTGTGTGTAATAAGACATTTCAAGAACTCCCTTCTCCATTTATTTATTGTATTATGGTGTAGATAGTTTTGGAAAATCACTTAGATCACTTAGAAATTAGGGAATGCCACTCTTTATGAACAAACTTATCTCTCTTCACTCCTTAACCTACTCATAATTTATTATTTTTTGAATCTTGGAAGTACATTATAATTAGCAAGGACCTTAGACTAAAATGTTTTCAAAGTCATTTTGAGTTTTTTATGATTATGCTAACCTTGATATTTTTATTTCTAACCACAATGATTGATTCAAATATGTCACTAAATCATGTTTGTTACATACAATTCAAACATTTTTAAAGAATCAATAGCAACATAAAAACAACTTTCTTTCATTAAAACCATCTAGGCCATAAATGTCTTAGAATAGGTTGACAATATTTGACTAAAAGGAAAAAGTTTGACAAATGGTTAAGAATATCAAATAACACATGCGAGTATTGTTTAACATATTATAAATATCCCTAGGCTTTTCCAATAGAAAGGGGGTGTTATTCAACCACTTTATGTTGCATAATTTTTTTTATTGAATTTTAAGTAAATAAAAAACTTAATATCCTATTGAGAATGAAGTGTTTATTATAAGTTACAATAATCTATAGCTTATCTTGAAGATCATCCCATGTGAGTCAACTACTATTTTCATATATCTTCAAAAATCATGCAACCTTTAGCTTTCCATCCTTTAGAAAAGTATCTCCTTGTAAGGGATAAAGAAATTTTTATATGTAAGGCACCACCAAATAGACCTATAACTAGCAACATTTCCCTTAGCTCTAGAAAGTATGTCATTCCCACCTACCAAATTCTATATAATACAAAAGAGCCACCAAGTTTTACTAAAAAAAACCATAAACAAGATTTCATGGGGGTGAAGGCCCTTCCACAATTTATTACTTTTGGAGGTAGAAGATAGATATGATTTATAATAAAAAAATTCATGGCTAAGAACCCTCAAGTTCCTTTAAAATATATTTCACTACAAGAGCAATACCTTGCAATTTAAGATCTTTTAGCCGCATGTCCCCTAAATTTAGTCAGCACAAATTCTACTTTACAACATTCATTTTTTACTACCCTCCTCATTAAAACACAAAAACATTTAAACCTCTAAAATTTCTTAACTTGATTCCCAAAAAGCCATGCTAAAGCATTATAAATACTAAAGGATGAAAAAAATTCTAACAAGCTTAGGCTCTACTAGTAAGGGAGAGAAATTATTCCTACCACTTTGTGTTCTTCTCAATAATATGGTACACCCAATCACACATATCTTTGAGGGAGGGCTTAACAACAAAGGGGATGCCTAAATTTCTAACTATTCTATTTGGCCCCTAGTCCCATCTAAATTTTTGAACCATTCAAGTAGATAAAAGTTTCAACTAAGGAAAATAAATTTTCTAGAAGAGACCTTGGAACTTGAAGATAAATAATAAATATTGAGTATATCATATTATTAATATTTTCTCTTCAAAATGTTGAAAATAAATTAGTATCATCAACAAATTAGATGTTCAACATCTCATTATCAAGAAGAATTAGACCCTTATAAGATTCACTTAGAAATTAGACATGTCAACAACTCCCTTCTCCATTTATTTATTGTATTATGGTGTAGATAGTTTTGGAAACTCACTTAGATTACTTAGAAATTAAGGAATGTCACTCTATATGAATAAACTTATCTCTCTTCACTCCTTAACCTACTCATAATTTATTATTTTTTGAATCTTGGAAGTAGATTATAATTAGCAAGGACCTTATACTAAAATGTTTTCAAATTCATTTTGAGATTTCTATTATTATGATAACCTTGATATTTGTATTTCTAACCACAATGATTGATTAAAAGATGTCACTAAATCATGTTTTTTGTATAATTCAAACATTTTTTAAAGAATCAATAGCCACATAAAAAACTTTCTTGCATTCAACCCATATAGGCCATAAATGTCTTCGAATAGGCTAGCAATATCTGACTAAAAGGAAGAAGTTTGATAATGGTTAAGCATATCAAATAACATGCGAGTATTGTTTAACATATTATAAATATCCCTAGGCTTTTCCATTAGAAAGGGGGTGTTATTCACCCACTTTATATTGCATAAGTTTTTTGTATTAAAATTTAAGTAAATAGAAAACTTAATATCATGTTGAGAATGAAATGTTTATCCTAAGTTACAAGAATCTATAGCTTATCTTGAAGATCATCCCATGTTAAGTAACTAATATTTTCAAATATATCTTCAAAAATAATACAACCTTTATATTTCCATCTGTTAGCAAAGTATCTCCTAATAAGGGCTAAAGGCATTTTTATATGCAAGGAACCACCAAATAGACCTATAACTAACAAAAATTCCCTCAACTCTAGAAAGTATGTCATGCCCACCTACCAAATTCTATATAAGACAAAAGAGCCACCAAGTTTAACTAAAAAAACCATAAACAACATTTCATGGGGGTGAAGGCCCTTCCATAATTTATTACTTTTGGAGGTAGAAGATAGATATAATTTATAATAAAAAAAATCATGGCTAAGAACCCTCATGTTCCTTTAAAATATATTTCACTACAAGAGAAATACCTTGCAATTAAAGATCTTTTAGTCTCATGTCCCCTAAATTTAACCAACACAAATTCTACTTTACAGCATGCACTTTTTACTACCCTCCTCATTAGAACACAAAAAACATCTAAACTTCTAAAATTTCTCAACTTGAGAGTTCCCAAAAAGCCATGCTAAAGCATTATAAATACTAAAGGATGAAAAAAAATTCTAACTAGCTTAGGCTCTACTAGTAAGGGAGAGAAATTATTCCTACTACTTCGTGTTCTTCTCAATAATATGGTACACCCAATCCCACATATCTTTGAGGGAGGGCTTAACAACAAAGGGGATTCGTTGGGTCAATTTGTTACCAGAGATGCTATCACAAAATTGAAATCAAGGTTAGTGTTTGCAAGATTCTGTGTCAATATTTGTGTTGATAAAATTCTACCAAACTCAGTCAAGCTGTGCTCTAAGTTGGGCAGCTGGACTCAACCTGTGTGTTATGAAAACATTGTGGTATACTGTCAAAAGTGTGCCAAAGCAGGGCATCTTATCTTCGATTGCAAATCCACTGTCAGTCGGAAGTTTAAGGACAATATGATAAAGCCTACTACTTTGTCTAAGAATACTCTGAGGCCGCTGTGTGACTTTGTGTTCGTTCCCCCAGGTGTTGTTCAATCACCTTAGAATCCTCCTCACCCACTCTCCCCTACTGATCCACCTCCTGAATTTGCTAACCCTAGTGACTCATTCAATTTGGTTGCTAAACCCCTGTCTTTGTCTTGGGACCCTAGCTCTTCGGCTGTTGATCCCTTGTTTGTGGGGGTCTCTAGTGGGTTTCCTATTCCTGGTGCTTTGGCTATTGACCCTCTAGTTTTGGTTGTCGCTTCGGGGACCTATGGGGCTTTGATCGAGGATGGTGAAATTTGGGAAGAAGAGAGCTCTGGTATGATTGAAGAGTCTACTAAAAGTTTGGGGAGTTTAAAGCTTGAGAAAGCCGAGGATGAAGGGATATGGACTACACCCAAGAAGAAAGGAAGGAAGAAGAAGGTTGATGTAGGAGGGGAATCTAAGCCAAGGAGACCTTCTCAAAGATACACTAGAATGAGAGAAACGACAAACTAGATTGCCCTGGGAAAGCAGAGGACATTGGATGTGTCCTCAAAAAAAGGTCAAAAATGAGGATTATGTCATGAAGCGTTTGTGGGCTTAATAGTTCACACAAACAACGTGCCCTGAAGGACTATATAGCGGAACATAAGATTGATGTTTTCCTTCTTCAAGAAACCAAAATTTTGATGGTTAATTTTGATAAATTTGCTAACTTTTTCTGGCCTAATGCTTCCTATGTCTATAGTGATGCCGAGGGAGCTTCGGGGGATTTGGTTGTGCTTTGGAACCCATCTTGTCTACAGGGTTCTAAAATATTTCATTGTAAAAATAGTGTAGGGGTTTTGTTCTCTTATCTTAGAGAAGCTTGGTCTATAGTTAATATATATGCTCCTAATCAGAGGAACTTGAGGAGTATTTTGTGGAATAACATGGTGGCTAAGATTAATCTGAATAAGGGAGGTCGTTGGCTTATTGCTGGAGATTTTAACTCTCCCCTATTTTCGTCCGAGAAAAGTGGTGGCCTTCTGGATTATATTGACAGCATGTCAGATCTGGCTAATTTTTTGAATTCTTCGGGTTTAGTTGATATTGAGCTCCTGGGCCAGAATTACACTTGGTCTAATAGACGGGCTGGTGGTGACCTGATTTAGGTCTGGCTTGACCGCTTCCTCTGCTCTCCTCATTGGACTAATGTCTTAGATGCCAACCTTATAACCTTGCCTAGGACGGTCTCTAACCACAATCCTCTTCTGTTGACCACTAATATTGGTCCTGTTGTTGGTCCCTATCATTTTCACTTTGAAATAATGTGGAACACTCATCCCAATTTAAAAAAAAAAATTGTTGAATGGTGGAATATTCTTGTCCAAGGATCCCCTATGTTTAGGATCTACTTTAAACTTAAACATATTAAACTGATGGTAAAAGGATGGAACAAGAATGTGTTTGGGGATGTGTTTCAAAGGAAAAAACTACTTGAAGGTAAGTTGAGGACCTTATAGAAAAATATGGATGAGGGTGATGACAGTCAACAGACTCACATCCAGGAACGAGAAGCTAGAATGGAATGGGAACGCGTCCTAAAAAATGAGGAGGTCTTCTGGAAACAAAAATCTAGGGTCCAATGGCTGAAGGAAGGAGATAGGAACACCTCCTTTTTTCATGTTTCTGCTATCAAGCACAAGAAAAGGAATCAAATTGACAAATTGACAAATGCCACTGGGGAGGTGATTTCAAGTCAAGCTCAAATTGGGATTTGTGCGATTAACTATTTGCAAGAGGCTTGTTCGACCCCGACTAAGGCACCCAACTTGGCTTTGGACTGTGCGATTCTCCAACATCTCCCTGCCTCCATCTCTCAGGAAGATAATTTGGGAATCCTTTGGACTATTTCTGTGGAAGAAGTTCATTTGGCTACCTTTAGCATGGGGGCTTTCAAAGCCCCGGGGCTTGACGGTTTTCCTCCTGCTTTTTTTTAGATTTTCTGGGATATTGTGGGCGGGGACCTTGTGCTTGCGGCCAGGGACTTCTTCAAATCTGGTAGGATCCTCAAACAACTGAACCACACTTTCATTGCTCTTATCCCCAAGATTAGTGAGCCTCTTTCTATGACTGACTTTGGACCTATTAGTCTTTGTAACACCTTTTATAAGATCCTTTCTAAGATCCTTGTTAACCGCATCAAACCTCTCCTAGAGAAAATCATTAGTCACACTCAAAAGGGGTTTGTCCCTGGGCGACATATTCTTGATGCCACTTTGACAAACCATGAACTACTCCACTCAATGGATAGATGTAACAATGTGGGGATGGCTCTCAAGCTTGACATTTACAAAGCTTATGATAAAGTGTTGTGGGACTTCATCCCGAAGTTCTTGGCTAAGTTTTGCTTTAATAGTTCAGTCATCAAACTCATTATGGAATGTGTTAGTACTGTCAAGTTCTCGGTTATGATTAATGGATTCCCCTATGGGTTCTTCTCTGCTGGTAGAGGGCTCAGACAAGGAGACCCTCTATCCCCCTATCTTTTCATTATGATTGATGATGTGCTCAGTAAAAATTTTATAGATATACTATCAGAGGGCTCCATTTCAGGTGTTAGAGCGGCTTCCTCTCTAAATCTGATTGTTGTGCAACAATTTGTGGATGACACCTTTCTATTTGGAAAGGCCTTTGTAGTGGAAGCCAGGAAATGGAAAGCTTGTCTTAACAACTATGCCTCTTGCTCTATTCAAAGCATCAATTACAATAAAAGCAAGATTTATTTCTTTAATTGCATGCCTAATTTGAAAAATAGGGTAACTGCGGTTTTGGGATGTGTTGGTGATTCTCTCCCATTGGTGTATCTTGGGCTCTACCTCACGGTAAAGGAGGTACCCACGGAGTTCTGGAATTCGGTTCTAGAAAGGATTCAAAGGAAGTTAGCTAGGTGGAAGGGCTCTTTGCTAAGCCATGTTGGAAAACTCCAACTGCTCACTGCGGCTATCCAAGGTATCCCCACTTACTTTCTATCCATTTTTAAGATTCCTAAGTACATTGTTGATAAATTTGAAAGAATTCAAAGGAATTTCCTATGGTCCGGTACTGAGGAAAAAAAGAAACTCGCATTGGTGAAATGGGAAAGGGTCTGCCAGACTAAAAATTGTGGTGGGCTTGGAATAAGGAAGATTGTCAACTCTAACAGGGCTCTGATGGCCAAGGTTGGTTGGGACCAGTTAAGGAACACTAAGGACTGGTGTAAAATTCTGAATGCCAAATATCTCCAGAACAGGCCCTTGATTGATTGTCTTTCAGAATCTCACCCCCAAGGCTCTGTTGTCTAGAGGAGCATCTGTTGCATACAAGGCTTGCTAAAGAAAGGGATTAAATGGAAAATGGGAAATGGGATTAAAATCAGGTTTTGGGAAGATACTTGGCTAATTGACTCATCTCTGGCTCACTCTAGCTTTGGGGCGGTGATGGGAGCAGCTCAGAGATTCTTTGGCATACATATCAGTGACTATGTTTCTAGACCTCCTAGAGCTAGGATTTGGAAGGACCTTACCCTTTGTTGCCCCCATTCTCATGACCTTTGTTGTCTTGCTCGATCCCTTCAGGTGATTCTCTCCAGCACCAGGTTTCCTTCCTATGACAGGGAAGATGAGTTTTTTTGGACTTTAGATAAACAGGGGGATCTCTCTGTGCGGTCAACTTACAGACTGCTGACTAACGATATTTCTGTTGTGGAACCCTGGAAGAAGGTTTGGAATCGTCACATGATCCCTAAAATTAATTCTTTCTAGTGGAGAACCTATCATAACAGGATTCTAACCCAGGACAATCTGAGGATTCGAGGTTTTTTTTTCCCAATAGATGTTTCCTTTGCACGACTGGGGAGGATACTGTCAGTCACCTTTTATTACACTACCCGTATGTTGCTGAAGTTTGGGGGCTGACTTTTGAGAAACTTGATGTCCCTTGGGTTATGAGCAAGGACCTTTTATCATTTATTCTGGGTTGTTATGGCCCGTTTTCCCACCCTCTACCTGGTGAAATTTGGAAGCAAGTCCCCCCTATCTTAGGTTGGTGTTTATGGAAGGAGAGGAACAACAGGGTTTTCAGGAATATTGAGAGGAGTCCCAAGGAGGTGTTTGGCATTGGAATTAGGCTCATTGAGGAGAATATCTCTCTCTTTAATGGGAAACTCCTGGAGAGGGGGCTAATGGATTATGAAATAAAAATGGCTAAGGAATGGCACCAGGATTTAAAGGCTAACTCCTTTGATAATTCAAAACTTTTAGCTAGAAAAAATACTAAATGGGAGCCTCCAGATAGAGGATGGTTTAAACTTAATTTTGATGGGGCTGCTAAGGGCAACCCAAGTAGGGCAAGTATTGGTGGAGTTATCAGAGATTCTATGGGAGCTCTAGTGGTGGTATTTGGTGGAGGTATTGGGTTTCAGTCAGCTTTAGTGGTGGAGGCTCGTGTGCTACTAATGGGCATCAAAATTGTAGTTTCTTCGGGGATTGCTTATCTCCACATTGAAGGAGACTCCAAGTCGGTTACGGATGTTGTGAATAAAGAAAGATTAATTGGTTGGAATACAAAGGACATTTTGTTGGATGTTAGCTTCCTTTTATCCAAATTTAGGGATAAAAAGGTGACTCATATCTTCAAAGAAGGAAACCATGTGGCGGATGCCTTGGCTAATCTTGGCTCGGGCTAGGATTTGGCTAAATGTTGGAGGAAAAAGGAAAGGCTTCCACCAAATATTCAAGTGTTAATCGTGCGGAAACAAGGCTACAATGGTTTGCAATGATTTTTAATCTTTGGATGACGGGAGCTGAATGGGGGCCCACTGGATTTTTTTGGGAATCTGGTGGATGAGTGTCAAAATTGAAATGAAGTATAGGTGGAGGTTTCCTAGAAAATATTTGTGTGTGTGGGGCATGGAAAGGAGGATCCACATGTCTGTCCTTTGGACATGGTGGATGGGGTCGAGTTCTAAGGTTACAGTGAGGTGGCGGAGTTGGGACTTAAAAGATGGTTACAAGTATAACTGTGGCGGCTTGATGATGGATAGGTGGAAGGACGTGAATTCATTAGATCTGTGGAGCCGTACTGTGAGATCTATTCGCTTGGGGATTGTTGAATTTCTTGTTTTATCTCCTCCTTGCATCTAGGGGTGTGAATGTATTTATAATGATTTGACTATTCATGATGGGAGATGACCTCCTTCTAGGGGCTTCGGGCCAGTTAGTTTAGCGCGAGACTCTTTTGGCTTGATTTGGATGCTTGCTAATTTTATTTATTTGACCTTTCCGTGTGGTTTTTTGTGCATCCCCTACATGTCCGCCAATTCTTTCCTTCTTGGCCATAATCATAAATTCATTAAATTTTGTGTCAAATCACCCTGTGGTGATTTTACCCTCCGCGTGTGTGACCTGTACATGGGTTTAATTATCCTCCGCTATATTCCTTGCCTTAACTATCACATTGTGATTATTATTCACAGCTGCTGCAATTGGTATTTTTTGCAATTTTTTGAGTTTTCTGCGCAGGTTGGTAGTATGGGTGGTGAGCGGGTTAGGATTGAACCTGACAACTGCGAGGAGTTTTAGAAAAACCCTTTGGTCTGGCACATTTGTGTGGAGGGTGGAATTGCTCCGCTTATGGAGTGCTTGGTCGACCATGATCCTATCTTATCGGGTCAGTTTGCCAATTCGTGGAAGGACAAACGGGTCTCCATTGGTGGTATATCGTTCAAAATCAGTGAGGAAGTTATAGCGCAAGCTACGGGTTTGTTGTGTTATGGGAAAAAATACCCCAAACACACCAAGAAACCGGACCATGAAAGCTTAAAATCCTTTTTCAAAGGTGAGGAGGCTCCGGTGCGAAACCAGGCGGGGTTTGAGAGGGATGCGCTCCCGAAGCCCTAGGACCAGGTGTGCATGGCGCTGATGAAGTATGTTACATTGGAAGGTATATTTAAAACCTGTTTCTTTTACCATTTCCCTTTGTTAAATCACGTTAGACATAAGATGCTGCTCAGTTTCCCATTTTTTCTTTTAATGGACCTTGAAAGCTCTGTCGACAAGTGCAAAGAGTTGGCCAGTCGTAACCCCTGTGATCTCCCGCCACTCTCGCTCCACTAGGGGCTTATCCTGAGACTATATCACTTTCATCTTGCCCTATTTCCGCCTAAAGCCATCACGGCGGTCCGTATTGAAAACATTGAACCCCTTTCAACTGTGCATATTTCCCCTGCCGAGTCTAAGAGCCCTCCTCGAAAGTCCAATTTGGGCATTGTGGGGAATCCTAAAGCCAAATTTGCCACCAAAAAACTTAAGGGTGGGCTGGGCAAGGCCCATGCTAGCACGATAGAAGGACTCTGTGAACTAAAAGCCACTCAGGCTGACTCGGCCTACAAAGCCACTTCCACTAAAAAAGGTAAGGATAAATGCATGCTAGCCCCGATTGCTAAGGATGGCAAGGGCAAGAATGCTGTTAGGAAAGATTTTAGAGGGGATATGGTTGTGGGGACCATAGAGATGACTGGAGGGGAAAATGCCAAGAGGAGATCCGGGAGGCTGGCCAAGAACAACAAGAAGAGGCTAATTATTGAAGACTCTGAGGAGGAGCAATCTGAAAACAAAGGTTACAAGAAAGAAGAATCTGAAGACGAGGAGGAAGAAAATGTGGTGAGGCCCCAGTTTACTCTGGTGGACAACAAGCTTCCTATTGATGGCTTTGCCTCTCACCCTCCGCATCCCCTAGTGGATGAGCCTGGAGAGGTTCAGGGGACTATGGATGTTGGGGTGGATTTGTGCGTTGGGGTAAAGAGAATGGACACTCTTAACAAAAGGTTTCAGGGGTTAACCTGCTTCACCATGAAGTTGGGTCACTTTGTCACAAGCACCCTGTCTAATGCTATAAAGGAGGAGCTGGGGGAGAACAACATCCAGGAAAACAAAGAATGGGTGGGTGATGAGGCAATGGACCTTCTGATTAAAAACTAGGACAACGCCAGTTAGCTGCTCCCTGTGCTTGTCTATCGGTTGTTGCTCTACGGTTGTTGTGTTTCCTTTGGGTTGTTTCTATGTTTTTTCCTTTATGTTTGTTGTTTAGTCTTGTTCCTTTTTGGCCCTAGTGGCTTGTTGTGAAGCATACAACGCCCTGAAAATGCTACTTAACTTTTCAAAAACAAAGGGGATGCCTAAATTTCTAACTATTCTGTTTGGCCCCCTAGTCCCATCTAAGTTTTTGAACCATTCAAGTAGATAAAAGTTTCAACTAAGGAAAATAAATTTTCTAGAAGAGAACTTGGAACTTGAAGATAAATAATAAATATTGAGTATATCATATTATTAATATTTTCTCTTCAAATGTTGAAAATAAATTAGTATCATGTCAACAAATTAGATGTTCAACATCTCATTAATATCAAGAAGAATGAGACCCTTATATGATTCCTAAGAATGTGGGATCAAGCATGATTGTGCACCACATGATTATCTTTTTATTTTGTAATCATTAAACTAGGGGATAACACCTTTTATCCCTTTCAAAAAGACTCTTAAAGTGAAGATTCAATAATTAGTAGAACAACCCTAGATAGAATCTAGTAGCTATCGATTATGGAATAACTGATATAATATATAATATTTAATATAGATGCAAGCTCTCTCTTTTTCTTGTTTTGGAGAAGAACATAAGAATCAAAGGTCATAACTCTTTTTTTTCAAATTAAGCATGTAACTTTGTTCCAAGTTATGAAATAAAAGAATTTCATCCAAACTATTAATTGTTGACTATTGATTAGTCTCTCTCCAAAGGTGGAGCAAGGGCCCACTTTCATCGAAGGATCAAGACTATTACCTTTTCATATTAGGATCTTTCATTTTCTTTGTAGTTAATGTTAATTAGTTTCATATTAGGATCTTTCATTTTCTTTGTAGTTACTATTAATTAGTGTAAGTTTATTTGATTTATCTTCTCTTCTGTTAGTTGCTACTATTTATTCTAATTCATAATTTTATAGATTAAATATTTGTTATAATTTTTATTTTGTTGGATTAATTTCTAGTCCATTAGGTTATTTTCCCTTCAAAGCATTAGACTAGTTTCTATTTATTGAATTATTTTTTTCTTTAAAGCAATAATAGTTAGTTTGTTCATTTGTTGCAAGTAGTTAGGAGTACAATGTGTGTTGAAATGAATTAGAAGAACTATCGAAGCCTACTGCAAATAGCCATGGACATGCCCAAGATTGACAATTAGACTTATTAATCTATTTAAATGCAAGGTGAAAATTGACCCTTGTCAATGACACCTATAGATCCAAGATTATCACTAATGTAATAGTTTTTTGTTTGTTTGTTTGTTCTACAAGCTTCTATAATAAGGGGAATAATACTATAATATGTTTTAAATATGTATCTTAGACTCGAGTTTGAGATTATATATTTGTCCTCTTTAAAAGAATTGGCTAGAGTAAACATATACAACAATGTTCATACTATTCGTATGTTGTCAAGTTACAATATGCATCGATAATGTAATTTTGAAATAACTTGATATCCTCCTCTAACTTCATGATATATTTTTGGATTTTTCTTATAAAATTTAATAGAACAGAAGAGGACCCTTACCTTCACTTAATCTATTAAAAAAAAAATTATCTTTAATTTCACATATAATTTTATAAAACAAAATAAATGTATTTTTTTACATAGATATACTTAATTTAAATGATATTTTTTATAATAATAAAATCTAAAACACTTCAGACAACAATAGGGGAGAGGGGCCAATAGTTGTGCGGGGTCCAATAGTCGTGCACTCAATTGTGATTACAATACCTAGTCTTACCACATATTTATACTATATATTGTAAATAAATAATCTAAATATAAATTAAAAAATAACCAAATGTTGATCAAAAGTGGACCCATACTTGAACACATGAGAACCTTTAAATGTTATATTAAAAAAACATAAATACATTCATGAAGAAGTGAAATAAGTATATTTTTGTCTCAAATAAAATATCACAACTATCCACTATAAGTGTGTAATTTAAAAAATAAATACTCATTTAATAAAATAAGACACTCATTTAAACAAGTATTCTTATCATAGTGAAAAAATATTGTTGTAATGTGTAGAACTATTGGGGTAGCAATGTACAAGCATTGGAGTATTTTTTATTAATAGTTTGTCCTATCACAAATATTAAAGGTGAATACAATAAATACCTTGAATTTTTTCACAAATGTGAAGGATTTTCAAAAAGTTTTAGTGTTCAACTACTGGTCCATTTTTATTTGGTATAAGTTGTATTTTAAATAATTATGTGTTGTTTTTATAACAACAAATAGTTTTTTTGTGTTCAACTATTGGTCCATATGTGTTGAATATAAAAGCTAGAGATATCAAAGATTTATGGTTACCAATAAGTATTTGGTCCCTTTATGTTGCATATTGTCATATTTTAAATAAAAATATGATATTTTACAAGCAACAAATGGTATTTTTTTGTTCAACTACTGGGGTTTCCATGATTAAGTTTTGGTCAAATTTTTAAAAAGTCAAATTTTAAACACTTCTCAATAGATGTGCTGATGTGGCGAGTTGCATGATGAGTCACACCTCCAAACCTTAGTTATAGATAGATAAAAGGCTAGTCCACATGTCGAAAAAAAAAAAAAAGGTTCTAAGATATTCCAGTCAATTGCTACATGTTGACGAAGTTAGCCCACACGACTACTGGCCCCTCTCCCCTATATATGTATCAAACCCCAAAAATTTGTTGTGATAAAATGAAACTAATAATTTTAAGAAACACCAAAACTTTGTGGTAGAATGAAAACTAATGATTTTGAGTACTGAAGTTTTATAAATCATAAACCTCGGTACTCAAAATGCATTGCCATCTGTGGCCTGCACAGATGGCACTACCACCGCCTTTTTTTTCTCTGGGAAATGATAAAACGTATTAACAGTCGTCGTTTTGCTATACCCAAAGCCTTGCTAACCAACATATCTGAACACGTATGAATTGTAGCCTGTGACCTTGTCGTTGTCATTTCTTCTGCTTTGAGCAAGTCTTTCAAACCAATATGTATGATACATTCTCAATATTGATATGCATGGGAAATTCAGGTGAGTAAGCGGACTTTAGAGGGTAGAAGAACTAAATTAGCCAAAGCAAAAGTTTAACACCCAAATAAGGAGGCTTCCTGACAGTTCTGAGGAACATCAGAAATGGCTGAAGGACAATGGAAGAAGCAAATTGTATCACCTTCCAATGGGACAAAAAATTCTGTCGGGATTCAGAATTCTCCATTGCTAGCCAAAAGGTTCAAACATTCTCTATTTCAATCTCAAAACCCTCAAGCTATAAAAAGGGAGTTGGATTGTTTAGAGCGTTATGTGGTAGCTCAGGCTTCTTACGAAAGGAAGAGAGATGAGCAGTTTAAAGCTATCGAAGCCCACTTGGTGATAGCTAACAGAGAAACCAAACTTCTTCTCGAGGAGAAACGGCAAGTAGTGAACGATTTGAATAAGGCTGAACAAGAAGTCCAACATTATAAGCAAATCTCTCAGCAGGTTAAAGAAGAGAAAGACACAATGGCTGATGAGCTGCAAATCACCAAGCAGGAACTTCAGAAATGCCAGCACAAGTCCGAACAGACAGTGCAAGAATTGGACAGGTTGAAGAGCGAGCTGAACTACGTAGCCCAAGAGAAGGTTAAGATAGTGAAGGAGAAAGATCAAATTGCAGACAAGCTACAAAAGTTGGAGCAGATGGTGGAATGTTATAAACTGAAGGCTGCCCAGTGGAACGAAATGCAGACGAAAATTGACAGATGGAAAGGTGCATTGAGATTTGCTATTCAGGAGAGAGAACGATTATCAAAGGAGAAAGACAAGATAGCAGATGAGCTGAAAAAGACCCACGAGTTGCATACAGGAGTGGATCCAAAATTTTCTGATATAGATGACTCTTTCCATTGCCTTATTTGCATGGAGCCATGGACAGAATCTCAGTCTGGGGAGCATAATATTTGGTATGCTGGGATCACCAAACTGTTGCGTGTCATCTATTTTTCTTTTTGGGTTTCCTTAAAAAAAACCAATTGTTAATGGCTTATTGCGACGCTCTTATATGGATGGCACTATAAAATGAATAGAGGATCACAATTTATCTCTCATATCAGTAATCTCTATTGGATTGAATAGAAATTATGAAAGTTTCGATGTTGAATTCCATGTTTATATTGTAGGTAAAAAAAAAAAAAGTTAGGTTATTCTTTCACATACAATCTGTAGCTGTTTGCTTAAGCTACCTCCCAATTTAATCTTTGGCCGCTCTTAGCGCATACAATTTTGGAAGCCTTCCCAGAATTATTCACACTCATAGTCATATCTTTGAGCCAACACTTTTTCAGATGGGATAAACCCCCTTACGAGGGAATTGGACTCTATGAGAAAGGTTTTGTCTAGTCTTAGACCCCCTTCTGATGGACCCCATTCTCTCGTATGTGGTTCGAGAATTCCCTGGGTCAGCGACTCAGCATAACCAGAGTGGCTGCGGTCAGGGAGGGGCCATCTGTGGTGGCAGCTTAAAAAAGTTATTTAGCTGTTGAGGTTTGAACTGGGACGTACTTAAACATGGGTGCAAGGATTGGAGTACTGAGAATTGCTAGCTTAAAATGAAAATTTCCACTTCTATACTTTAATTGCCAACCCAATACAATTAATGCCCTGTTATTCTCCCTGTACTCGTGGCTAGGGGAACCCTCTCAATAGGAGGATACCATTTAATTCCCAACTTAGGGTGATTCTGTTCTCAAGGGATTTAAAGCGCGAATATGTCCCTCGAGTCAACTTCAATTCTTATGTTCTAAATGCCACTATTTGTGCTAGGTTCGGACTGCTTTATGGGACCTTCCTCTCAATCCTGTTATCAGCTGTTATATCCAAATCTTTCTAGCAGCAATAGACGGTTCTCAGCTGAGGTACTTTCTTTGGATCAGCTCATTTACTGATAATCTCTAGACTTTAAGTTTAGATGTTTAACCTCTCCTAGATCTTCCATTTTAGATAGTATACAGTTCCAACTTCCATCTGTATTTTTGGCTCCATCCTAAAGACTGTCTCATTTCTCTCAAGTCAGAATAATTGCCTACAGAATCATGCTTCTCCCTATCCTTCTACAGCCATCTGTCTTTTAGAGGGTAACAAGAGTCTAAGTATATGCAGTCTTTTGACATTTTCGGGATAGCACAAAAAAAGTTAAAGAATTTCGAGTTGACTGATAATAGTTTTTGTGCAACCAACATTGAGCAAGATGATTTTCTCTTCAAAGGTATTTTCACAAAACGCAATGTGACTGACCAAGAAATCTGAAAACCCCTAATTTAAAGATTTTCTTATGTTAGCATTTTATTTCTTGCCACAAGCCAAGTCTAGACCTTGGTCATTGACAAACTATCTGATCTCCATATAGACTGAACAGGGTCCTCTTCTTCAGTGAGTTCGTCATTCAAGAGATGAGAGTAGCCTTCTTTGATTGTGAAATTTCTGGTTTTAGCTCCTTCCTAAACATAGGGTCTTCTACTTTCCGCAGGGCCATTGTGTGTCTAGAGAAGACAACTTGTTTTTTGAGACATCCTTCTTTAAGTTTATTGGAATGGAAGGGACTAATCAATGACACAACTTTGTAATTTTTTACAATTGAGAAATATCAGTTGGGCTGCCCAGTCAACCACTGAACATTTCTTACTATTAGAAAAAGTGATTAGCTGTTGTTTGGACAACACACCTCCTGATGCAATCAAGGATTAGGGGTCGAGCTGATGACAACCTTATCCTTGCAGAATGAAACCAATTTCAATGCAAATGATGTAAAACATGTAATTTAAAATTGTTTTTTTCTCCTTTAAAAGGATATAAATGAACTAAAGATGAAATCAAATACATTTTCCAAGATCAAAGATGATACTTTGATGTTCTCCAAGCATGCATTCATCAAAGTAGCCATAGATCAACTCAACCCGACTGCCCAAACAGGAGGGCAATGCAAAACTTTCATTCAGGCATTTTTTCAAATGGTTAGCCTGAATTTGGATGACTAAAATCTTAGCAAGAATACATGGCTATTCTAAATTCAAAGATGGATTCTTTAAGAAAATGAAAAAACCAGATAAAACTTATCCTCATTTATCATAGTACCTTCCCAAATTCCTAATCCTTCATTCTGCTGTCAATCCTACAAAACATTCAAAAAGGCATATTTATAAAATAAATACAACTGGATTGCCCTACCTCCTTAACTCTCTTACACCAACCCAGCTTTACAGATTGCAAGTGACAACAATCATGAGTCAGCACCAGTAAAGCTCTGTCAGATGCAGCTATAATTCAGCCACATAGATTTTTTTGATGGTTCAATTTGTCACAGTTCTCTGATTGAAAGATAAGTGCCGAATCTTAGACTCTAGAATGCCCACTTAAGTTTTTCTAGAAGATTACAGCCTTGTGCCGACACCTCAAGAGATTTATCTGTCAGTTGTATGCTGTTCCAGAAGTCTACAACATGTAAATCATGGCAGTGCTTGCAACTGTTTCTACTGCTTTAACATTGAGTTGGAGTTGATTCTGGTGTAAATTAATGGATTACAAATAAGTGAAATTAGGAACAACTGACAGAACCAAATTGCTCATTACACAATATGCTGAATTATTGAAACCAACAAGACAGTTTTTTTATGTGGATTGCTAGTTTGCTTGGGTGCTCCTTCATTAGACACCTAGAGTAATTGAAAAGTGCTCATGAACTTCAGCTCATGGAATGGGTAATTCCCCAACTTTTACATCAAGACATTAGTGGACAAAAGACAGACCGAATTTATTTTGTGATGTGAGTGACATTTACATGTTGCATTTCACACTCATGCAGTAGAAATGTCACAGCATCCCATGATGGCACTAAGAAAACGATGACAAAGAAACAAGCAATGACTCCACAAGGTCAATGTACACCATGAAGAAAACACAAGCAGAAGACTTCACTGATTGTGTGATGATGTCACCATGCTGATCCTACAAGATAGGGATCATCTTAGTCTAACAAACACACACGCTCAAAAACAGACAGGAGATAATGAAAATTGTGTGATAACACATCTCACAACATCCAACACCAAGAACATATGTCCACAAAGTCATAGATGTGACAAACAAGACATAAGCGCACACACACCAAGAGTCAAGTACAAGAAGATCAAAATCTCTTGAGATCCCCAAAGGATCACCCAAACTAAGATGCCATGCACACTAAGTAGACCTCTAGGAACTATTCTCCTTTAGGATTTGTTTTCAAAAATGTCCCAGAAAAGCCCATTATTTGAAGGTATTGGACTATAACGCGTTTCAAGACTTTAGTGCACTTGGAGGACTTCAGCATGCCCTTAGGACATTGGTGCTCTTGTGCTATAGTCCTTCAATTGTACTATAGTCCTACACTTCTATCTTTGACAAAGATTCTATAGGACTAACTAACCAAGACAAGAAAAACTTTCCTAAGCGTTTTTTGACATTAACCCCAATTCTTTGATGGAGTATGAAACTAGAGAAAGCTAGACAAGCTCACACATCTATCGGGATGTGGATTGACATCCATTTCAAAGGATCACATGCTAAGAGGGTTTGAGGGATAGGGAAACCCAAGGCATATGTAACTCACTTTAGGCTAGTCATCTTGATGCTAGGCACAACCCTTCCACCCCCCAACCCCCCACACACACCAAAGTTTCCTAATTCACAAGCACCTCAAACACCATCCAAAAGCAGGGGTAGGACAAATAAAACATTCACAAGACTTCACTACAAAAATTCAATTACATCAACTATGCAAAGCATGTATTTCATCTACACTAGCTTGCATGATTATTACACAAATAAAAAACCATGTTTTCAAATCATGTTTCTAGCATGTAGTTACACTTGAGGAAAACAATACAAGATGCCATGCTCATTTGACACCAACTTCGAGATGCTCCAAAAGAAAAGATAGATCTCTCTCCCTTATGTGGGCAGAATACATTTCAACTCGAACGAATTCAATATGATAATTACTATTTTACAAGTGAGGACTCCAATGTTCCAAATTATATATTTTCTTCACAAGAGACAACATAAGATAAATTCACATGATGATTTTTTGTTTAAAAAAAAAAGTCAATTTCCATTCAAATGTTATCATGGCATGATCACGAGGTAGCTCGACTACTTTCAAAACATGGAAGGATCGCACTTGAAAGGAAGCCGATTGCACAGAAGCAAATTCCTACACCAATCTAAGCAGGAGAGGTTGCAAAAATTTCTTTAAAATCCTTGAACTGTTACAACTACAAATTCAGATACAAATGCAAAATTTATATAAAGCAGATAAACACAATAATACCATGACATAGTGATTACGTGGGAAAACCCTTTCGGGAAAAAGCCCACACTCCAAACATGCAGAGCTCAATTGTATTATTTAGCAACAACACAGTTACAATACAATAATAGAGCTTATGCTCAATAGGAGTATACACAACAACAAAATCCTAGAGAAATTTTGGCAGCATAATGGCATCTCAGAAAATAATCAACCTGTCATAAAAAATGAACCAACATGGCCTATATTTATAGACAATCAAGATGGGCCCCAAGATTGCCATGTGTCATCTCCACATTCACTGCATGCATGCAACTGCAGAATGGAGAACATGCACAAGTCCCAACTGAATTGCTATGTAATATATCACAATCCTCAACACGCAAGGCATCCAACTCAATCCTGCTATGCACAAAATCAGTCCAAATGGCATGCAAGGTGATAGCTTTATCCTGCTATGCCAACACTGAAGCACAAACAACATGCATAAGTCTAAATTGCCACCTACTATGTCTACTCAACATGCCAAACACCAAACTTAACTTGCTATGCCAATTTAAGTCTCCTTGACATGCATGGCATCTAATACATGTGAGAAATACCAGCTGCCAAATAAATAACTCCGCCTGAATCTTACACTCACTCAGTGGCTGTCATAATCATGCTAGGAAACTGTCCTAATCCCGTCATAGCAATATGTCATAACCTATCATAGTAAAATCTTACAACTAATGACATGACCCACCAAAATAGCCACAAATATAGGTCCTGAGAAGTGGGTGCCAACTTCCTAAAAAATAGGAACCTTGTCATAGTCATCACTTGCCATGTAGGATGCCACTTCACTAATAGGTCCCACAAAGTGATATGATAACTTTGGAAGTTAGAACTTAGGAAATAAATAACTTATACATCAAACGACAAATAAATTAATGCTAGGAATTAAAGATTGAGACACCCTAATCCCAACATCACTCCCATACAAAAATGATACAATAAATAATATTACAACATTAATGAGCCACTCACAAGATGCTTTAAATATCACAATTTTCAAAACTAGGAACTCTTCCAGCTCCCAAGAGATCTTCAATAAGGGACCAATGGAATATTTTACTCGCCCCCTAACCATATTACCATTGTTGAGAAAATAGATACCTATGCCACTTTGGGCAACCCCCAAGCAAGGAGAAGTTCATGGCCACACACTATCAAGGCCAAAAATTAGACACATACAAGGAGTCTCAAGCAAGTCACCAACATTCACACAATTCACACATGGTTTTCTCAACACACAATCAGATACAATCAACCCAATCAAACAAGGATAAAAGGAGGGTAGCTAAGGCACAGACTAGACTTCCCCTTGGTTCTCCATAACCAAGCTTGGAAGTGAAATAGACCACGAAGATCTCATAGTAAGTGTCCACCCCATAGATGCTCCTCATGATGCAAAGGATTTTTCAATGCCTACACCTTTCATTGTTTTTCATTAATCTAGTATGTTTAATCAGGTTTTAGATTCCATATTCACAAGTTAATTCATATCGTTCAATTTTATGCAAGGCACTTATTTAGTTCTTTCCCCCTATCTCTTTCCAAGAACTTAGGGAATCAACCACTCCAAGCATCCTATGGGTATTCCCTAATCCTAAACAATCCAGAGGTCAATCTTTTTGAAAAAGCCCAAGGATGTGTAAGGTGTGGTTTTCCAAGCAAACACACCTTTCAATGTAAACACATTTTATTTCAATGGGAGAATTCACGATTCCACAAAATAATAACATTTCAGGAATTCCATATTTTCAAAATAAATAATATAATATTTTCAAGAAATATCCAGTTACAACCATTAATAGATCTTCAAGCTACATTCCCAAAAATTTCTTTAAAATTAAAAACTCACAAAATTAAGATTCTAAATATATCCTTATGGTCTAAATCTACACAACATCATACTTTTTCAATCGCATACATTTTTCTCCAAATGGTTTCCTACAACAATGAAATTCTGTTTAAAAATTCAAGTCAACAACTACATACTAAGACACATGCCTAATCCCATAAGAGGAAAGCATGACCAAATCAATTCTATTAAGCAGGCAAGAAAATACTTAACTTTTAAGAGATTTGCATACTTACCAAAAGAAATTAATGAAGAATGCCTTCAATGCAATCTAAAGGAAAAGAAGAGAGTTCAGATTCTCTACCACAAGCAAATCACAACACAATTCAAGCTCTTCCAATCACTAAAACTAGGTAGGGTTTCAAGAATATCTTCTTTCTTTCTTTTTCTCTTCAGTTTCTCTCCAAAACATAAGGTGATAATGAAATAGCATGCCTTTTCCATATGATCCAAAAACTTAGAAAGTAAAATATACCATAACCTTTTCCCATTTTCACATTGCAACCTTTCACTATGAGCTAATATCTCAAAGGGTTATTTCTATTTTTTTTAAATAGATCTATTTCCCAATTCACTAGCAATTGCCAAATAATTGTGCTTCACACAAATGCAATATTTTCTCAATCTTCAAATAATCTAATGACATAATAGCATTTCAACAAGACTTTTTTTTATGCCTTAATTTGTTTCACTTCTTTGATAGAAAGAGTAGTGCTGAATCTGTGACTACAGAACATCCACTTAAATTTTTCTAGAACCACATGCCAACAGCTCAAGAGATTTATCTATCGGTAATGTGTTGTCTGAGAGGTCTACAACACTTAAATCATCACAATGCTTTGCAACTATTTCTATTTCTTGATCATTGGGTTGGAGTTGGTTCTGGTGTAAATGATGGGACTGCAAAAAAGTGAATTTAGGAACAACTAATAGGACTACATTTCTCATTACACAATATGCTGAATTATTAAAACCAACAAGACTTTTTTTAAACATGGATTGCTAGTTTGCCTACATGCTCCTACATCACCTACCTTTTTTCTATCCATAAAAATTGCAAACTTATGTGACTATTAAGTAGATGTCGTTCTTGAACCTCAAGTCAATATACTCGGATTATCCTAGAAATAAGATTTATATTGTCACACCTTAATTTTTCATAATTGTTTTGTAAGAAGAAAACAATTGTCACAAGGCTAGGCCAACAAAGATATTTGTTACAGAAAATATTTTTGTAGGATCCAAACAAAAGTTTTTTTCACTAAAGCTTCTATGCCATATTTTATGTCTATCGTTGTACATACAAAGTGTATTTCCCTAAAGATTCTAAGCCATATTTTCCAGTGGTACACAAGGACGCGTCCCTTGGGGTTTTGGCCCCTATACCCGTATCGGATATGTTTTCAAGGATGGGGGACGCCTCGGGGATGTTTCGCAGGCATCCCCAAAATGTGTTCTTTTTTAGGGACGTTTCGGATTGCAGGGGATGTCTCGGGGATGGCACTGTCCATGGGAGGGTCAGGGAACGCCCAAGCGTCCCTCGACCGTCCCACGGACAACCATCTGTCCCCTTTTTTCCAGCCACTTTTTGCATAAAAAAAAGCTCTGAAATTAAATTGATGAACAGTATGCTGGTATAGGTCTGATAAAGCTTTGGAAATGCGTTGTACAGGTCTGAAAAGAAAGATAATCACTAAGAAATCACAACCAACTCACTCCCAGCTTGCCAATACTGAACATAGGTTGTGAATATCAACTCCAAGTACATTCAAACTTCACCAAAACACCCTTGAAGGAGTATACATCAGTTTGGAAACTGTTTTTCATTCATTTGCAGGTCTGTTATGAAACTTCAAATGTATCAAACACAACAGGCCCCACTTATAGATTTCAAATTACTACAAATATACCTGCTGATTTATAATTGATATGCAATGAACAGCCAATATGAAACCATATGATAGTGATTGCATTGAGATTTGAATAGTTTATGCTCATATACATCAAGTATAAATATTGATATGGCTGGAAATGAATATATTGGACTCTCATATGTAAGTAATCAACAATTATGAAATACTAAGGTGTCAAATACACTAAAATCTCAACTTGTAACCCTGTAAAGGCTGATGGTATAGCTATCACACACCCAGAAACCTTGTGAATAGAAAGAATGGCTGTTGGATATGACTGAAACAAAGTTATAACAACAGCAATAATCCTTCCACCATGTAGATCACCTTTAATGACAAGGCAGCTGGCCGGTATAGGGCTCCAAATGATTGACTGTTTGAATCTATAATGTATATGTCAATATGATTAGTGATTACATTTGCAACTTTATCAATGTTCATTGTTATGATTATCATTACTCATATGAATATCTGGAATTTGAAATTTCTCTATATTTTTAAAATATATATATATGTCCCCTTTTCCATCCCCTGCTGTCCCCATAAATCCCCTAAAATTATCCCGTCCCCGAAACACGTTCCACCGTCCCGCCGTCCCCCCATACCGGAAACTTGGTGGAACATAGATATTTTCTGTCTATCCTTGTACATACAAAGATTTTTTTCCCTTAAGTATCTAACTCTACGCCATATTTATATCCTTGTACATACACCATATTCCCTTTGCAGTAAGGGCTATATTCATTTATCTCATATTTTTAATGCAAACACCTTTACAATCCTTGACTCCTTGCATAGGTGTGTTTGATTCAAGGCTAATAGATGGATAAGATGCCTTCCTCAGTTGTTGGCTTTTGTGGTTGGTGTGATCCAAAAGAAAACACATTTGTTGTAATTATATGTGAGTGTATTGGACTTAGGTCATATTATAACCTAAATATAGTATGTCTTATGTTATATTTTACTGTGTTTAGGTTAGTAAGTAAGTTAATTGTTATGTAGGGTAAGTATATGTTAGAATGTTACTTGGGTGGTTAGTTTGTTGGCTAGGTAAGTTGTTGCACAGGAAGGAAGAAATTGCTTTGTAAGACAATATATTGAAATATAATAACCAATCCCGTGAAGTTAATGTATTGATTCTTGAATACTATTTCTCATACATGGTATAATTTTGTTTTCCCTGTGCTCTTCAATCCTACGAGTAGTTTCAGCACACAAGATAACCATGATGGAAGGAGGGTGAAAGTTGAAACACTAGGACATTGGAGCTTTTGTTGGTTTTTCGAAGATTGATTGAAATAAGCCATTGGTTTATTTGTCCCAGAAAAACCATATGACAGTCTGGAGAGAAGAAGCGATTTGTTTATCTGTCTCAGGGTTTAAAATTCTTTTCAATATTATTTTTTCTGACTTGATTTTTAGGGAAATTTTTGCACTGGAGACTATAATAGTGATGTTTGTTTCTACATTTTTCTAGAGCACTGAAATAATTTTGAGGGCCATGAATTTATGAAGGGGGAATTTATTGTTTTAGAACAGACCCTACACTGTAGAACAACGTTGCTATTTTGGGTGGACTGTGATTAGAACCTGGTACAATGGAGGCTTGGATTTGTCTTGTTTTGATGTGGATTAGGATTTATTTAATCAGATTTCAACAACCAAATGCAATCATTTTCTTTATGATTTGAGAAGAACATCATCATGGGCTTGAGCAAAGTCATCCACTAAACAGTTTTGGGTTCTGTTCATGCTGGCAGAAAACAAACTGAAGGTGCGAAAGAGATAGAAGTGCTGAATATTGAAAAGGCGTTGATTGTTTTTTTGTTCTCTCTAATTTTTACTTATCTTTTTAAAGTGATTTTGAGAAAAGCAAATATTCAAAAGACTGCATAGGAGGATAGTATAGTTGTTTAGTTAAGAGACTATCTTTCTAAGATGTCCTTGGTTCAAAACCCATAAAAGCTTTTCGAATCTTTGTTTAAAGATACATTTAAATTTGAAGGGAAAATGAGTGTGCCAGGTTTTTGTTTTCTTGAGTCACCTAGAAATAAAAGGGTTGAATTTTGTGAGGAGATGTAAGTAATGTATTATTTCAGTATTGTGTAAATGAAGATATAAGGACTAGATTGTAAAAGGTGCATTTTCAGTTGAAACTGACACCGTCAATTTAAAATGAGCATATGTCATGTTTGTTGTACTCCTAAGGCTATTGAAGTTATTAATGATGCATTTGGGAGATAAACTCTAAGGGGGTCAAAGAGGAGGTTGGAGGATCATTCCCATCTCATGTTAGCTGTTTGCTTGACAATGGGGTAAATTGCTTGAATAGCATTTTGAGTAGGAGTATTTGTTTTCAGAATGATTTTACTTTTCTAGTATGGTAGTTGCAGTTTCTATTCTGGTTTAGTGTTCCAATGCAATATGGTTTTCAGTGATAGCAATGTTGTGTTCAGTTTTGGTTTGGTTTCTTGAGTGTTGATGTGGAGTAAAATTTTTGCATGTGGTAAAGCCATTATGTTTGGGAGGTCTTCATGATCAATTTGTGAGTGTTCTCCTAACTTTATGTATTATATTCATGTTGTGATAAAGCTAATCTACCAGAGATGTTGGTCATCGTAGTTGGGCGATGACATATCTTGCTCATACTATAGTATGGTCAGAGGCATGTTGAATGATGTACTTCAGCGTCATCACATTAGCAGGGCACTGGATGCATAGATTGATAAGGGTTGCTCACCATGGAGTATGGGACAAGGAGTTAGACATTAGGAGGACGTGTATAAGTGTTGGCATAGGTTGATTAATATCAGCAGATAGAGGACCAAGTTACAAAGTGATGGGGTTGGGTGGTTGACTAGATTCACAAATGCTCTAAATCATCCTAATCTACCCCTTTTGGATCAAGGGGGTTCGTTCGTTGGCTTTTGGGGTCAGTGTGATCCAAAAGCATGTACATATTTAATGTAATTGTGTGAGTATATTGGACTTAGGTAATATTATAACCTAAAGTTCAATGTTATATTTTAATGTGCTTAAGTTAGTAAGTAAAGTAATTGTTATCTAGGGTAATTATATGTTAGAATGTTAGTTGTGTGGTTAGTTTGTCAGGTAAGTAAGTTGGTTGTAGGGGAAGAGGAAAGAAATGGTTTTGTAAGCTGATATATTGAAATGTAATAATCAATCCTATGAAGTTAATATATTGATACTATTCATCATTCATAGTGTAACTTTTGCTTTTTCTGTGCTCTTCAATCCTACATCGGTCTCCTATCAAAGGCTTATATACAAGGAGATTATATTTTCCTAACTTAGACAATTACCTTTAGGGGAAACTGAAGTAGTTGTAGTTTTCCTGTAGTGCTTGGTCATTTTTGTTGCCACCGTTCAAACATTTATTTTGAAACCTCAACCAAGTCCAATCCGCAAGACATTAATGAGGCAAGCTCTTCTTGGGAAGCCCGGTGCATTTTTCATCAAATCTGCCTTCCAATGTTAATGTGAAGAAAGAATACTTCAGACTTTCACGTTTAAAAGTCCTTGAGCTGGCTCATCTCTGTTCAGAATACTTTTAGAACATAAAGCTTCTTCTATTTCCTGCTCTTCTGCCAAACTGGCACCATTTATTAACTACAGATTTGAGAGGATGATTCTAGAGGTGAGAGGAAATGTTATGCTTGATGGAAAAAATATTTGATCTATCTTTTTTATAAGATATTGTATTAAAAATTAATGACTTGGCTTGGTCCTGAAATATTAGTTATTCTTCATTGCTAAAGATTGCTTTTAGATCTCTGCATTTCTTTTCTTTAATCAAGAAATTAATATTTTGACATGCTAACCGCATGGATTCAATATGTCTGTTGATCCTCTCTTTAACACTTGGCTTCTACCCCACACCTCTCCAGTGTTGATAAAACACTAGAGGCATCTTGAATAGATTATCTTTGGAAAAATGTTAAATCCATTATAAATAATTTTTGAGAGCCAACATTCTTTTAAACTCTTTGACTTAACAGATTTTCAGTACCAGAGAAATAAAACTTAAAAGACAACACAATGTGATGAAATAAACAGTATAGACTCTACGACTAGTATGTTGGGCATGCAAGTTCAAAAATAATAAAACCATGTAAAAAAGAGAAAGAGGTTGCCTGTCTCTCCTTACTGTGTAACTGTAGAGCATTCATTTTATCATGTGTCAATTAATGTTTGAAAATGGGTTTAAAAGAATAAGTTTAACTTTTATAGTTGTGGAACTGCAGCTCCCTTGCTTGTGGGCACTTTTTTGGTAGGTCATGTATAACAAAATGGATTAAGCAAAATCGTCCCAGCAAATCTTCCAAGGTAAGGCACTTTCAGTCTGCCTTCTATCTATATCTCAAATGGTTTAAACTTTTTTCTTAGCAAGATTTTATATCATTATGTGCAGTTAAAATCAATTAGGATGGTATTTATTACCATTGAATTACTAAACCCATTTTTCTGAAAATCTTTACAGTGTCCCACATGTCAGAAAGAAGCAAAGCTAAAGGACATAAGAAATCACTATGTGGAACATGTATCTGTTGGATATCAGAAGAATTCGATAGATCTGTGAGCAGAATAATACTATATATTAACTAAATTAGCTCCTCCAATAGAAGTTTGAAACATATTATGAGTGATTGAAATGGAAGCATTATATATGATATAATTATTGAGGGATTAGCTTGACAAACATTTAACAGAATGTTCTAACTTCTAATTGGGAAGTACATTTGAAGTTGCCATTTGTCCTGTTTGTTTTATATTATAGGAGTTTATAAGATTGTGAAGCTTGAACACTATATATTGAAGAGCACCAACTTTGTGCTTGTATGTCATTTCCTATGCTTTCAAATTGACGGTATGAAGCACTCATTCCATATTTTCGGATGATGTGTAATGTGCTAGTGGCTTTCTAACTTTCTATTTATGTTATCTACAAAAGAAAAAAGATTTAACTTGAACATTGGAATCAAACATCTATAATTATCTTCTAAGCAAACCAGTAGATTCCCATTCCAAATTTATTTCTTTGAACACCCTGGTGGGGTATTCCTTGAAGTTGAAGTAAACTAATTCAGTTTCCAAAGCTGTAATGATGGCCTGTTCAACCATATAATTTGCTGGCATAAGAAACATTCTCAATATGTTGGCACACTAGACCGCTTACATATGTGTTTTAATAAAAATGACTAAAAGAAGATTTCAAAAGCCAACCTTCCCTCACAGTCTATAATTCCTCATGATTTTATTTATATTGGCATTGTTTTATTTTTATTTACTAAAATTGCATTCATTCACATAACATCCGATTTTAACAATAAATAGCAGTATTTATCAATTTTCAGATTTAAATACGTAGTTGAACTGTGAGAGGGTTAGAGGGAGCATGACAATTGATTGTATAAAACTGTAAATAGCTGAAAGTTGATATGAAGTTTTGGACTGTTGAAAAGGCGTTCTAGAAGGTTCTGGAAGCTTCTTTTTCTGGCCATAGTTGCTCATGTCCTGAAGAATGTGATGATGTCCACTCTAGGGTATTGAGAGTGTAAGGGTATGAAGACGGAGGCGTGGGAGGATCCCTTCTATTTTGGGAAAGTTTTTCCTTAAGATATGTTTGGGCACTAGATGACTGTTGGAAAAGGTAATATGAATGAATGAATGATTTTTAACATCCACGAGATTAAAAATAGTCAATAGAACAGTCAGTCTTGTCATTTTGATCTTTTGCATTTCAATCCTTTTTCTATTCAAAGAGATTATGAGCATCCCCATCTTCTCAATAGTCTCCTCACTAAATAAATTGTACCAAGAAAAAGCTGTCATGATATTGGCATGTTTGTCCCTGATGTCCTTGAAGACATCGCACTCCACAATAAAGTGTTTTTCTGATTCCATTAACTCATTATTGCAAAAAATACACACCCTTTCTCCCATGCTTCTTTAGGTCTTTTCCATCACCTTGTTTCACATCAGCGATGATGAGAGTTGGTTCTTAATTGAGCAATAAAAATCTTGGCTCTCCACAAGATATTAGCCGCTATGTACGATTTTTGTTGATGATCACATGTGGGATTGAAGACCTTAAGATAATATTTCTTCTTTCTCTCTAGCACTTTACCCCATATTTGCTTGTGGAACCTATCCCAAACAAAAAAAATTAACTCTTTGTTATTTGTAGGGCAGGCATTCAAGTATATTCCATTTGCTCATCCATTTGTTGTTTTGTTTCATCCATGTCTTCTTTCTTTTGCTAATGGTGTCATTCAAAATAACCTTAGGGCATCTACTAACTTCTATTTGTTCAATTCTTTTTAAATATCTTATTAGATGCAACATAGCAATTGCTTCAATATGAGCAGCCTCTATTTTGCTCAACATAATCTTATAAGGAACTGAACATTTTATTTTGAACTTGCTTATGATCATGTGTTTTTGATTTTTTTCAATTTGTTTCTCAAGAGAGATGATAGTTGGGCGAGAAAAAAGAGTTTCAAATTGCGGTTACACTAGCATAGTTGCTAATGTGGAGGAAAATGAGCATGAGCACTAGTGTCTAGGTGGACGCAAGTGCAGGGGATAGTACCCTAAGAGACTAGAAATTAGGGAAGATGGGAAGAACAAGATGTTTGCAATATAAGAATTCTATTTTTGATTAGAGGAGGTTTTTTCAAGATAGTTTGGGCTCTAGAAGGTCACAAGTAGTCCAAAACATTTATATTACATGTGATTGCTAAAATCAATACAAAACAACATTGCAAAAATGCAAAATGCACTTTTTGTCTCTATATTTTGCCCCTATTTTTGCAAGTGCATTAAATAAATTTTTTTTATAGTAATTGAGAAAGGATGTAGGAAATGATATTGAAGAATTGGGTTATTCACCATTTGTCTATCTTTTTTTCTTGAGCTATTATTGGATTTGTAGCACATATAATAGAAGAAATCAATGTTCATCCTAGAAATAGAAGAAATATCTACACATTCTATTCATGTTTGTTCAACCCCAGTTATAAAGAGTGAGGTGTACATGGCGAACCATTTTGATCAAGATCCACTATGGGAGAGAATTTGTGACAATGAGGGCATTTTCATGAGGTGGATGAGGTATGGCTACAAAGGAACCCACACTAAAGGATGTGGTATATGGTTGTAATAGATAAATTTTGATCAAAGAGGCATGGTTGTGATAGAGCCACCATAATCCATGGGTATGGTTGAGACAAAGCCACCATGATCAAAGGGATGGTGTAGGGCTATTATAAAGCCACTTTAAGCAAGTGTGTGTAGTGTAGGATCCATGGAGAACCATTCTAAATATTGCACGTGTTTGACTATCTATAATGCATAATAGAGTGTATGTTCGCCTTAAATTGATTGGATAAGAAAATATACAATCAATTTATGTAAAAAGGAGTAGAATAAGTTGTATAGAGAAGTAGATTATAGATGATAGGCCAAGATTGTAGTGATATGATAGATGGAAGTAAGATGCATGAGGAGTTTTTCCCCCACTATTTTTTCCCCCATGGTAAAGCCAAGTATGAATGAAGTGCAAGGTAGGCCATTAGAAAGCGTAGAAATATTGCAAATAAGAAAACTCAAAGTGGCCCAATGTATAGGAAAAATATTAATGATGATGGGGATGAAGTCATAACCCTAGTGTGAAAGTGAGGCTTGTGAATAAGATAAAGATTGGAAGTATAACTTGATGAAATTATGAAATGAAAAGATTGTGTAATTTTTATTTGTATAGAAGACACTAGATGGTGGCAACAATAAAGAATGGCAATGCATGCATAATAAGAAATGGAAGGATTACATAGGAAGTATTGGACAAGGATATGGAGGAAATATGGTCGAAAGATGATATGTTGTTCATTGGACCAGTAATGCATATATATGTTAAAGTAAAAAAAAGAGAGGAAGAAAGTAGTATATGCATGTAATATTTTAACAATGAAACACAAGAAGAGAAGTATGCCATTAAGAGTTGAGAATGGAAAGTGGGGTGTAATTGTCAATAACATAAATGAAAATTTATAAAATAAACCCATGGTTTGCATACCAAGAAAGAACAAGAAAGGGAGAGTAGGGGAGGACTATCAAAGTAGAAAGGGGCAAGGAAAATAAACATCCCCAAAGTGTGAAAGGAACATGTGAGGGAAGAAAATGCTTCTAAAACGTGGTAGAAAGAGATATAATACCAACTTTGTGAAAATGTTCTTGAATTTGAATAGGTTCCCATATACTATCTTTTTGAGGGTGAAGACCTTTTCCTTAATATCCATATTTTTTTTAAAAATAGAGAAGACATGGCCATAATAATTTTGGAGTGAGGAGATAGAACAAGAAAGTTATTTGCATCAAATAATAATTTAGAAGAGGATTGATAATGCGTGGAGTGGGTTGAGGGTGAGGTGGTTGGCCAAAGGTGTAAGGATCTATCAATAAAGGAAGTATGTTGAAATCTATAATTTAATTTATTTAATATTCTACGTACATGATCATGTGAAATTTAAAGTATCTCGATCATTATAATTGAGGTTGGATAAATAATGTGTATACTTGGGTGTTATTGTTTTGGTTGTCAATTGGGTTTGTGAAGTGATAATGTTATACTTGGCCAATTGAACATTACTTGAAAGGATATTTTTCAACACAAATAACATAAACAATAGCCTTATGTACAAATTTTAGATCAACATGAAAAATATAAATAACCTTATGCACAAATTTTAGAGACTAATGAAGGGTACTAGGGATGGACCCATTGATACTCTAAAAGGATATTTTGATATATCTTCCCTAATGTCGCCTAGAAGTATCTAACATGGCAAGTCCTAAGGAGATGTGTAAAGAAATAGTATCAATAGGATCCCATCCTACATTATCAAACCCTTTAATTTTAATCTTATATTTTTACAAATTAGATGTGTAAATGCTAAGATTATGCAAAAGTGTGCTACAAATATTCCTTTATTTTTCTCTCCTCCCTTAAGTATTCAATCTTGGAGTCAAACCAAGGTGTTGGTGTTGCTCCCTTACACCAATCCCTTATCCTATTACTTATTAACCATGTCATTGCTTCAAAACTTCATCATGCCTTACTATGTAATCATGAGCATAAACCCCCTCCTTGAATCCTTTGTCTCTTTACAAAAAACACAAATTTTCTTTTGCTGAGGAAGAAACAATTCTAAAAAGGGACCTCAGTAAGGAACCCTTGGTTTAAGTGGATCCCATTTTGATCATGGATAGCCCTACGAGGGAGCAACGTGGGAAGCTAGATGGTGGTAGGGGTGGTAGAAGAACCAAATCTAGGTGTAAAGAGAAAGGGAAAGTGGTGGGAGAGGATTATTTGGGTGTGGATAATAGATTTTTGGAAGAAGAGGACACAAATCCTAAGCATTAGCATAAAGAGAAGGGAAAAGGTATGGTGGAGGATGATTTGGTGTAGGAGATAAATTATCAAAGATGGAGGGGCTATGCCTTGGTCCATTTGGTTATGTTGATACTCCATGTGCTTCTTCCTCTATACAAGTAGTTGCATATAGTGCGAATATGGTGATATAAAAGTTTATTGGTATGCATAAGGAAGACATGGTCCATCATAAAATTCTCAAATGGTACTTTTTAGAAATCAACAAAATCAATTTAAAAACCTCATTTTTGGCTAAGAAAATTGGAGGTAAGGTGCTTATTCTAATGGAGGAGGAAAACATGAACTTCAAGCATTGGGATAAAATCTAGAAAATAAATAGATTGAAGCTGAAATCATTATGCAAGATGAAAACCCGTCATTTTTATAAATTATATTTAGGAAATTAAGGCCAACTTAAGGAAGATGGTAGGCATCAATAGGACCATTATAAAAAACAATGCTAACAACATCAAATTGTTACAAGAATGAGATCCTACTCTACTATGGGGCATGATGGCCCTATCTCTTGAAGTAGAGGCCACAAGTAAAGGATACAAGGACAACTGAGGAGGTGGATATATATTTTGTGGGAAAGCATCTTGGATTCCTTAAGTGGGGATGGTGGCACTCAACCAACTATAAATTTTGTGGGGTTTACCTCTTTTTCTTGAAGGTTGTTTTGTTGATGTTCATTTTTGGCCTTCCTATTGGTGTTGTATCATCTTCTTTGGACTATTATGTTGTAATTTTTTTGTTGTATCTATTTTGTTAGCTTGTAAAGGATGGAGGCCCTTTCAAAACCACCTTTTACCTTTAATAAAAAACTAAATTCCAATTGATTGTTCCACCATATTCAGCCACTACAAGTAAGTATAATATTTCATCAATAATAGAAGGGCTTGGAAGGTTAGTAGAATCAAATGTAACTATGTCACCAATGTTACAAATGAATTCTAACATGGTATAAATTTGTAGGAGAAGTGATGGTAATGTTCTCTAAAACCTTCCATAAGATATGACCATATGTATTAAATGTTGATTAATAAGGTCTTTACTTTGGTGTTCCTGGAGGTATCATGGGCTAGAGGGGATATGCTAATCAAACTAGGAGGGAAGGAGGCAAGAAAAGGAAAGTGACTATATTTTTTCAGTGTTATATGTGTGGATAACAACATGAAAAATAGTGCTCATAGAGAGAATATAAAGTATAAAATGGAGGGAGCAAAGGGATCAAGTAAATTACATAGAACTAGGGGTTTGAAATACATGGACATAGAAGAGGTGAGACCTACATAATGGGGAGTTACTAGGAGAGTGAGTGGTTTAAATTGGGGAGAAGTGGGGAAAGGTAAGGGATAGAAGAGTGTGGGACATATTTTTTAGTGATATCAATAATGGATAATATATAGAACATGAAAATAAGTTATTGTAATGATTTTGAAACAAAAATTGCATCAAGAGAGGTGCTTGTAAAAATTTAAACACACTCAATATAAAGACCCATGTGGGAAGTTAGATCTTTTGCAACTTACACAACTACAACCAACAAGAATAACTTCCTACTCTAAGCATAGATTGTTTATTACTAATCTAACACACACTAACTTTAAGTATAGAGCCTAACAGAGGTCTCTCCATGAATAGAGATGCTTTCCCATTTTTATAAAGCTAATATATCCACCCTAGAATGTTTCCTTGAAACAAGTAAGCCAAAAAACCACTTTGTGACCCAAAGGCAACATTTGATCATAAGCACTATAAAAACCCATGTGGTCAAGAGGTATTTTTGACAAACGCCAAGTTGATAATTTTTTTCAATTGGAGACAATCAAGTGGCTTGGGGATGATATTAATTATTTGATTTGTGGTAGGACAATACATAGGATCCAAAGTATTCTTGGACACCAACATATGAAAACAGTGATAATTCAATTCCATATGTTTAGTGTAGGCATGAAAAATTGGATTTGTACTCATTTTGATAACACTTTGACTATCAATGCAAAGAAGAGTGGAATTAGGTTGTGAACACTGAAGATCATCTAGAATACACCACAAAATAGCAATATCACATGAAGTATCCCAAGAAAAATATATGAAATTTGTAAAGGAATTGACCATTGTGCCATGTTTCTTACTACACCATGCAACAGTATCTAAGTTACTCATTTGCATAATGTATCATGTAGTTGAAAATTTATCAATACATCCAACATAATTCACATCAAAGTATTCAACAAGCCACCTTTTTTTGTTCCAAAAATATGCAAGACCATATATATTCATTTCCTGAAGATAAAAATGAATTAGTTTGATTACATACCTATGACTCACCTTTGGTTCACACATGAAACATGATAGAACCTTAGCAAAAAAATAAATATTAGGCCTAATGATCATATTCCCAAATAACTTTATATTAATGTCATCAAGAAAAGCGTCCTCACCATATTTAGACATCTTCAAGTTGTCTTTCATGGGAGTAAGAGTAGGCTTAACATTTGTCATGTTAAACCGAGTACAACAAGAATACACTTAGATTGAGAGATGAAAATGTTTTCCTCACATTAATATACTTCAATACCCAAGTAATAATGAAGAAGACCAAGATTTATCATGTTAAAACTATTTTGCAATTCTTTCTTCACCCTCATATTTACTTTATCATCACTTCCAATAAGTAGGTCATCCACGTACAAAATCAAAATGACAATGTGATTATCCTAAACTCGAATATACAAAATATCATTTGAATCACTACAATAAAAATAAATCCATTGAAGACAACTTTCAATCTTAGCACACCATGCTTAGGGTCCTTGGTTGTGTACATACAAATCCTTTATAAACTTTATTTTTTGAATTGTCATTCAAAAAGTTACTTTTAACATCCACCTAATGAACTTCCACCCATTATAAGTAGCAAGAGAAATAACAAGTCTAACTATTTCCCACTTATTTGGTGCAATGAGGCATGTCTTATACTTATCAATAGAGCCATCAAACTTGTACTTAATTTGAGAGCTACCCATTTAGCACCAATGGGTTTAATAATAGGAGGAAAATTAATGAGAACCATAATATTATTTTTCTGATGGAATCATAATCCTTTTGCATAAAATCTTTCTAAATGATCTTAGAAAAAGATTCATCAAAAGTATGGGTTTATATGGGAGATCCCACAAAGGCATAATCCAACTATTTTTGAGTCTTCTAAGGCCCAAATTCTTCAAACTCGTCATCTTTCAAATAAAAAAATATATTTTGAGTCAATTTTGGATATGATTCAAGTGAAATCAAATTTTAGAATACAAAACCTCTAGGAGGTTGTCGAAAAGAACCTCAAGATTGGAATTATGTGCATTGAGTTATACTTGTAGATTTGATAATTGATCATGTGAAATTAGAGAAGAAACAAAATTATCTAAACGTAAAGAAGAAGAAGCAATCTCCCCTTGTGATTCAAAAGTGAGGGAGGAGCAATTAGGTGGATCCAAGCCATCTCCTTAAAACCACAACTAGTGACACTTTGAGTTCTTTTCATTCTCATAATTATACTTTTTTTAATCTTATGCTCCATCTTGTCACAAAGTGAATTCACCATGGTTATTCCTATGGTCCTAAACTAATCAAAAATCACATCTATATTGATAATAAGTTGGTTTTTGTCATCAAGCAATTCATAGCCTTTGCCATTTTTGTATCCAACAAAAATGCACATTTTACTAAGGGGTTCCAACTTATTCTCAACATTAAGGGAACCAAAACATAACATGCACAATCAAAATACTCTCAAAAATGAATTTTGGGATTGTATCCATACTTAGCCTCAAAAGGTATGTCCTATAAAGAAGAACAAGGGAACCAGTTTCTCAATTACATAGTTGTATGTACTACCTTAGTTCAATATTTGGAATCCAATTATTTGTGATAGAGCATAGAACTAGTAGCACTGAAAAGGGCCCCATTCACAATAATCATCAAATTCATTGAAAGTGTACTCAACCCTATTATCACAACTCAAAGTTTGCATTCACAAACCAAATTAATTGAAAATAATGAAAATTAAATTCTTTAAGTGCTCAAGTACTTCTAACTTACTTTTGAAGAAGAAAACCCATGCCATCGTTGAAAACTCATCAATGAACAACAAAAAATAGTGACACCCTCTAAAAAAATCTAGGACATATCACTTACACTACTATGAACCAACTGATTTATTTTTGTATTTCTATGGAGAATATTTAGGAAACCTCTCTCTTCTCTATTTCTCAAGCATACAAAATTCACATAAAACACTTACCTTCTTATAAGTGGGAATACCTACAATAATTTGATGTCATTGCATATATCAGAAAATGAAGACACATTCAAGTCCCTAAATCTTAAATATTAAACTCATTGTAGAGGCATATCAATGAGGGCAATTTCATGCCTCCACTTTAAATCAAATATTTTATCCTTGTCAAACTAGGGTGATGTTTCATGGCTATCTATGATAGAGGATTGAGAACTAAACTAAAGTTATTATAATAGAGGAATTGGAATTGGACATATACTTATTTGCAATTACTAAAATTGAAATTAATATAAGAATTGAAATGCTCACACTAAATTAAAATTGCAATAAAAACAAGTCTAAGTTATTGCACACTTGAAATCGAACATTGCTCTACTGCTACAATGAAAAGAAATGTATTCTATTCATATCAAAGAAACTATATTTTTTATTGAAACCATTTTTTGAATAACTTGTTGCATGGAACTAAAAAGGAAATGTACCTCAACTAGTTGGAAGATAAATAGTTTAAATGGTTTACTAAAACATGGGAAACACATTTGTAGGACATATATTATAACACTACAACAAACTAAGATATATAATATGAAAATTACACAATAGTGTTAAACTATATAGTCAAAGAAACTACACAATAACTAAGTCATGCAATAGAAAGAAAAATACATGATAAACTAAACTACAAAATACTAGATTGTGTTTTTCTTCTCTTCGATAACTGGTCCATTACTCCTCTAAAGAAATACAACTAAACTACCAAACTAGTGCATTCAAATGCTTCAACTTCATTGATAATATTAATATACAATGACTAATACCATATTTCAATTTCTCAAAAAAGATTTTACACTCTATTTATAAAATGGCATGTTCTTCTGACTTATCACCTAACTAACTCTTCTTACAATTTGACAATCTTATTTATTCCAAGAAGCTCTATCAGTTTCGTAAGAAAACTTATATATTAACTCTACTATAATCTAGCCGTTATGATCTTGCATATTTATAATGGCTTTGACTCTTATTAGGACTCTACATTCAAAACATAACTATCATTTGAAGATAACTTTATTAAAAATAATCATCCATTGAAATTTAACTAATTCACTCACAAATTATGAAAGAGTGTTATCCATGTAGTTGCATGCATTTATTTTTATTTGTTCTCTTCAACCATAGTTGCATGGTTGGCAATTAATCCCTTGGCAATTGGTTGAATTATTTTAGAATAAGGAACTCTAGTGCCATCTTCCTAGTGATTGGTTACTACCTGCATTACTTTATTGTTACCTTTCGTTTCCTGAAAGTGGAGAATAATTTGGCACCATGATCTTTGGAGCTATCTTGTTGTGGCAACTTTAGAGCTTCTTCAAAAGTGCAATTTCGGTGCGCTAGGATATTGTGCTTTAAAAAAAATCTTTGAAGTTGATTTTCATGTTATTAAAATGTTCCTATTACATAAAAATTTATAGCTTTTGACCGAACAAGAGGTTAGATGAATCAACATTTAAACATCAACAACTATTATTGAAACCAATATACATATCCTATTTTTTACTTTAAGTAAACTATAAATCTATCTTAAAGATCAAAGTAGAAAAAGAAAATAAATTATTTTTTTAATAAAATTTTCAAATCAATCTCAACAACATTAGCAACTTCTTAATATTAGGTTATGACTTTAAAATACAATGGAGATGGTCCTTTTCCTACCTTGATGACGTCAAAGAAGGTTCATTCAACATGAGTTATGTGATTATATTCTATGTTAATGGATAATTATACTATTATCTTATTTGTAGTTAAGTGTTTATCATAGATTTGAAATTTTATGTTTGGACTTGACAAAGGCTTGATTTGCTTGTGAAATTGGCTACCTTAATTACAAAGTAGGCTTGTGGTGAAGCACCGAATTATTAATTTAATTTGTGACTTTCCTATAGATACATTAAAGCTTCCTCTATTTCTTTTTTACACTCTAATTTTTTGGAGTTGCCAAAAAAAATTGATGTAAATTCATCAAACTTGAGTGTAAAAAAAAAATGAACTTTTTCAAGTGTGGGCCCCATGGGAAATGCATTTGTAGATAAAACTATATATACTATCCTTTTTTTATTGAAACAATGAAAATAATACAACGAGGCAACGAAGGTCGCCAAAAGAGAAAACATTTGCAACTAGGCTAATAGCTAGAAAAACCTTCACTTACAGCCACAACAAACAACAAACAACTAACTCTAAAAATAAACAATTGTTGAAACTATTACATCATTGGAGCAACAAACACCGCCAAGAGCACAAACAACTATCCAACTCTAAATTTCAACAATTTTTGAAGCTATTTTGAACAACATACATCCTTTGAATGGAGTTGCAAAATCTACCATTTGATCGTTTCCAAATGATTGTTGAACTTCATATTCACCTTATTGCCTCCCTGCAATTGAGAACATAAGAAAACAATTTGCAAAAAATGTCAAAGTAAAACCATAGCATTCATGTTTCCAGATTAACATTATGATTTGCAAATACAATCAAACATCTACTTTTCCATAAATTAAAAAGTACAATCTACCATATGGAATCAACAACAATATTATTATGTAAACCAACACCCAAAATCGCTTCTTTCCAGCTCAAAAATTGCAGGGAGGTAAGTAAAAACAACCCTACATTTCCTTTTAGCCACATAACAGTCCCTGATAATATGTTTCAAGCTTTCAATACACTTACAAAAAGGACATTTAACATCATGAATTTGCATGTAACCTAGTCGATCACCAACCGGTAACTTACAATACAAGAGTTTCCACACAAAGAGTTGAACATTCACCTAAGTTTTAGCATGCCATATTTGAATACTCGGATTCTTCCATGTAATTTCATGGAACCTAAACTTCTATTTTTTTTCAACCTGGGATTTAATGACAAATGAGGGAGCATATTTAAATAGACTTTCTTAAGAGGAAACAAGGCAAAGTGACACTTGGACAACCACCACCAATCCTTGGAAGGATTGCAATGAAGGGGAGTACACATTTTCATGACCAGCTCGAAGGAAACTAATGACTTAACAAAAATTATTAAAACTTTATATTTACTATTTAAACCTAGGTTAGTCTTGAGAGATTGCCAATTGACCCATTCCCGAGCAAAAAAGTCTCACAAGTCCCCAAACCTTTGAACTCCTTTCCTAAACAAGTAATAAGCCAACCTAGGAAAGACAACCATAAGAGGTTGATCATGATATTGTACTAGTTTATTCCACTAGATTGACAAAAATCCAAAGATGAACCCATGTTGAATGGTGCCTTTCCAATCCAAAAGGTTGTTGACTTGCTACCATGCCTTCTAGATAGAAAGAAGGGGAAAGGAAGCTTTGAGGTGGAAGAAATGTGCCACTAAAATACTGTCTTCCCAACTAACTGCCCGCCATTTACCTTTGACGGAGGCTTGAGAAATTTGAAAGCGGACCAAATTTTTCCATGGAACATCTCCATTCACTATTCTAACAATCCATTTAGCTTCCAATCAAATCCTTTGTGTCTTTGGATCCAAAAGGCCCAACCCACCTTTAGCTTTGGGTTGTATACAATTGAGCCAAGAAGCAGTTTTAAAACCTGCTTTGCCACCCCAACTAGCCCATAAGAAGTTGCGAACCATTTTAATCAGATCCTCATAGCCTTTCTTGGATGACATCCAACATGAAGAATAGTAAACATGTGAGGCCAAAAAAAATCGATTCACAACTTGAATTCTTCCAGCAAGAGATTAAAAATTATTTCCCCAATTACACGATTTATTCTTTAATTTTTGTAAGTATCTATTCTACATCTCAGAAATTGAGACCCCCATTCCAAATGGAATGCCAAGATACCAAGTAATTTTCCCATGTTTAATTTTCTTCCACTCTTTAGGGATCCACCATGGGGGTGGACCAAATTGAACCATCAAATATTTAGTCTTATGGTGGGCAAGTTTTGATCCGGACACTTCACAATACAAATTAAGGACTCCTAGAACATTATTGATCTCTACCTCAAAATTTTGGATAAACAACATACTGTCATTTGTGAAGTACGAGTTGATCACCATAGAATCATGGGGGATAGAGATGCCCTTAATTAGATCCAACTGATTATATTTTTGTAGTAGGTATCCAAGTGCATAAAAAACTAGCACATACAGGAACTAAGACAAGGGACAACCTTGTCTAATTCAACATTGCAAAGGGAAGACATTTGTCAAATCTTTATTAATCACTAACTGAACATTAGCATCATTAAACATTTGAATTAGTGTCATTAATCACTAACTGAGCATTAGCGTCATTTAACACTTCAATTGTATTAATTTTCTAATTTCTTCAATACCTTGAGACTTAATAATAAATTTAATTGTCTTTGTATTTGAAACTTGATTATTGTAAGGGATAGTCTTATAGATTGGAGCTTAACCCTTTATTCCTAGGCATGATTATCATGGTGAGAAATATCTCAATCATGATGTAAAATTGTTGGGATAACACATTTCTAATTCTATTTCAATTTTGAATATAGATCTTTGCATGATCAGTCAATTAGATGAAATTTTTTTGAAGGGTATAATAATTTTATTTGTGTTTTCTTATATCATTTTATTTATTAGAATGATTATGTCTATTCTCTAATTTTACAAGGATTTTTATTACTAATTTTCTTTAAGTGCAACAAATATTTTGTTATGAAGTCCTTAATGTTAAAACTATTATTGATTGTTATGCAACTATATTCAAAGTAGACTTTAAATCAAACAAGATAAATAAAAAATATTATTTTTGAATGAGTGTTTTATTGATTATTTGTGTGAGGCCTAACCCATGTATGCTCTTCTCTTGCACTATAGAGAAATCTTGAGAGCAAGAAATTATTTAGATCACCTGTGTATCCCTAGTTCAGTTACATATGATCCTCCCTGCCACCATAAGGTCTTACAAATTACAAAAATAGTTTTGACTCTTTATTTTCTTTTCCTTATGATTTTATTGACTTGGATCTCATCACCAAGTGCTAGCTAAATTCTATGTTTTGATAGACTATAAATATTCTTTTGAGGATCTTTCATTTTTTTCTAAGCAAAAATGTAGTTCTACCTAGTTTCTATGATGTGAGGTGGTTAACCACCAATACCCAAGCCTAAAAACAACCCTTGTATTAAAAATTTGGGCCTCATGTACATTGCAAGGTATATTGAGGACTCTCCTAGGGATCATATATAACCTATCTTAAGAACTATTCAAGTGCAGTCATGTATTCATGCTAGGAAAATAACATTCCCTAAGATTACTCACTCGTACCATCAAGGTATATATGTGGACCACTATATGGTTATACACCCACTTGACTAGCTTAGGTTGTTACTGTGCATGTTTTATTGTTTCCCACTTGTGTGAAACAAGTCTAAAATAAAACACAAATAAATTTAGTTGCACATAAAATTAGATATCAAACCAAATAGAACCAAGACACTATATAAAAATACTTTCAATCAAAATTCATTCCATTTGATGAACCTCTTAATCAAATCAACCTAAAAATGCCTTTCACCAAGATCTAATAATGAAGGGCTCATGAATTAGAGCAAGTATGATGATGACAATAATGACCTATTTAACAATAAACATGGTGGTACCCAAATATGTTAGTTCATATTTGGAATAGAGATGACATTCTTATGCAAATCATAGAAATAAAAGCCAAGGTTCTCTTATATTATAACCTTAAAACATTGAAGAATTTGATTAGAAATCCTTTAAACACATAACATGGTACTTCTAGCTATCATATTGACCAAAATAAAATAAATCTAGAGTCAATTGATATAAACCTTGGTAAATAAAAATCCATTCTAGCATAACAAGACCCTCAAGACCAAAATAAAGTCTTGTTTGACCAATTCAATAGTTAAGTAAACAATAAGAAAATTTAACCTCCCATATAATTCCTACAACAGTTAACCCTTCACAAAAAAAATAATAACCTCACAATCAATAATCCAACTTTATTGAACCCCCATCATCACCATTCAAAGACACACCATTTCCCAAGAACAATAAATTTGAAGGATGATCCCCAAGGATTACAAGAAGGAAGTCATTATCAAAATGAAAAATATAAAATTGAGGAGTTGTGCCCCCAAACCTTTGATAGATGAATTTTATGAATATCCTTTCCCCCTTACTTTGAATCACCTAAGTTTTAAAAATATAAGGGAAATGGCGACCTTAGATAATGTGTTAAATAATTCTTCATATGCTACCAAGAGGCTACATATAGTGATAATTACTTAATTGAATTACTATCTTAGAGTCTAGGGGGCCAAGATTTGAAATATATTTTATATATTTATAAGGGATAAATAAAACCATTGTAGATCTCTCTAAAAGATTTGTAAAATAGTTTTACAATATTTAAAATGAACTTACAACATTTAACTTATGGAAAACAAAACAAACAAACAAAGAAAGCTTTTCGCTATTCCTACAAATATGGAGAAGTTTAGCTAGATGGTTTCCTTGGTCAATCATAGAAAATAAATTGGTCAATATATTCATCACCAACCTTAATTAATAAATGACCTTTCATCAAGTTCATTGTACTATTACCTTTGACTAAATCATTGAAAAATGAGTTTAGATTAAGAAAGGCCTTGTCAGGAAAGGATTGATGAAACTTTTTTATAAGGCTCGTCAAAACCAAACATAGTCATACAAAGACAAGTTCTTTAGTAAAAATAAGAATTTTATTAGTTTTGGATTTATTGATTCTAAACACATGTAGGTTATTCAAATCACTTACAACATTACCATTCCTAATGGGTGACCTAAATAGGAGATCACAAAAAGCATTATACTCCACTAGGGGAATTGTTGGAAGTTGTTTTTCATAAATTGGTTGTTGCAATCATCCACAAACCAATCCCTTTGATGACATTAAATTGAAAACCATGTTGTGTAATGAGAATGACTATTCTAAGTTTTATAAAGCCAATGGAAATTCAACCAATTGGTGCATGCAGCTATAAAATTATATCAAGATCTAATTGATGGAGGATATGTTGAGCTTGAGGGAATTGAATCTACATCAAACAAATAATTGATAATTTATAAATATCCCTTTTGAAAAACATGATTAAATTCTTCCAATCAACTTCAAAATGTCCAAACCAATAATTTTATCTAAAACAAAAATTGCATTCCTATGATGCAATTGTTAGTCACACCAAGCATTCAAATGTAAGGAAGCTAAGGTAGCGAAACAACTTTCTACACTAATATTGAGAGGAGGGTTATGCAAAAAAAATCAGAGATGAAAATTTATAGAAACTTAAACATAATTAAACATAAATAATGTTTATACCACATCATAGTGATTTACGTGGGGAAAACCCTCTTGGGAGAAAAACCCCACAATCCAAAAGCTGCCCAATATATTATTCAAAAATCAATTCAAGATTACAATATACTTGTGGAGCAAAATTTCTCATAGGAGTATCACCGACTAGAGATCTAGGTTACATTGAATAAAATTGATAATTACAAAGGTTAAGGGGCTAAAGCTAGATCTAGGTTACATTGGATAAAAGAAAGAAACAAGGGCACTGCATATTTTTTTAATTATCTCAATTATAAACACAAAAAAGGAAGAATTGGTGCTATAAGGGATAAATTTGATGCTCTTCATTCTAATCATATTGAAATATATATTTTTTTAAACAATTATATGAAGATATTTTCAAAGATGATCAATAATATATTTAATAAGCCCTTGAGAATATTATTAAAGCTCATATTCCTAACTGAATAGATTCTAAATATATCTGATACCTAGATAGAATCTTTCTTAGGAAGAGTTGGAAAATTCTCTTTTCTCCACGACCCTTATAAAAGTTTGGAAAATGATGGAATTCCTATGGAATTCTACTAAGCTATGTGTCACCACATTAAGGAAGATTTTTACTCCTTATATTTGGAAGTCTTTGAGAAAGTATATTTAGGTTTGAACATTAATGGTGGCATAATCAAACTTCTTCCTAAAGGAAAAATAGGACACTATCTTTGGTTGGTGTCCTATCATGTTGCTTAACACCTATAAAGTCATTGAAAAATCCCTAGGTATTAGGGTTAAACCTATGGTGCAAGGAATTGTTAAATTTGAGAAAACAAGTTTTATTGTTGGCAAATATATCCTTTACAATCTTGTTTTGGCTTAGGAAACTTGTGAATGGGCCCAACAAATAGATCAAAATATTGTTTTGATCAAACTTGATTTTGATAAGGCATATGATAGAATTCAATGGAATTTTATCCTTAACATGCTTCAATGGTTGGGGCTCAATCCTAAAATTTGAGCTCATATCCAAATATTGTTTCAAGATGATAATTCTCAAATTATTATTAATAATACAATGATTGACAACCTCCCTTTACAAAGATCCATTCGACAAGGATTCTCATTAGCTTCATATCTTTATGTGCTTACAATTGATGTGTAAGGCTATATGCTTCAAATCACCAACAAAATGAAGCTCATTTAAGGGATCTCCATCCTACAAAATGTTATTGTTATTAAATCTCATTATGCTAATGAAAATTTGTTATTTTTTACAAAGTTATGAAAAAGATATCTTTAATATGATGGATGTTTTGGATTTGTATTGTGTTGTTTTAGGATCTAAACTTTCTTATAATATAATTAAATATTTGATGATTTGGGTTGGGCCTATTCTTTAGTGGATACCTCAGGAACGAAAAAAAATAAACATAGGGAAATTATGAGGTATCTTGGGATACCCTTTGGTCTTGGGGTTTCTCTCTCTGATATGTGGAGTTGGTATCTCAATAGAGTCAAAAATAAACTTTTTAGTTGTGAGAATAAATTCCTTTTTTTGGCCAAGAAAATTCAAGTTGCTAATAAAATATTCCTTGCCACTCGTGTTTATTACTTATCTAGTCGAATGCCATCTAATAAAGGTTATGAGGACTTAATTAAAATTCACAATATCACAACAGGCAATTAGCGCCAACTTTTGCATTGGATTTTAGTGTATTTTGAGTGCATGTATTGAACAATTTGGCTAGTGCTCAACTCAACGCAAATAGGCATGGTCAACCCAGTGTCAAATTTTGTGCCAACTTCTATGCCAGATTTAGCACTGGATTTAGCACTGGGAAATCATAGCGCCTTTGTTAGCACCTAGAATAGCGTCGGGAATTAACGTCAGAAATTGTGCAGAAATGGGCGCCCAATTTGGCTTCCGGTTTTGATTCCATGTCTACTCCCATTTTTGCTTCTAGTTTTTCTTCCAATTTGACATCCAGTTTTACTTCCAGTTTTGCCTCTAGGTTTGCTTCCAGGTTTGCTTCCAATTTTGCTTCCAATTTTGCTTCTAGTTTTGCTTCCAGTTTTTCTTCAGTTTTTGCTTCTGATTTTGCTTCTGGTTTAGCTTCTGGTTTTGCTTCCAAGTTTGCTTCCGGTTTTGCTTCCAGTTTTGCTTCCAGTTTTTCTTCCTGTTTTGCTTCTAGTTTTACTTCCAAGTTTACTTTCAATTTTGCTTCCAATTTTGCTTCCAGTTTTGCTTCCGATTTTGCTTCCATGTTTGCTTCTGATTTTGCTTCCAAGTTTGCTTCCAGGTTTGCTTCCATTTTTGCTTCCAGGTTTTCTTCCATGTTTGCTTCCAAATTTGCTTCCAGTTTTGCTTCCAATTTTGCTTCCAAGTTTGCTTCCGATTTTGCTTCCAATTTTTCTTTCAAGATTGCTTCTGGTTTGCTTCTAGTTTGGCTTCCATTGTTGCTTCCATTTATTAATTTAATATGTTTTATTTCAATTTGATTAGTTAAATATATCGTGCCTCTTAAATAACTCATATGATTAAATAATAATATAATTATTGTAACATGATCATCATCTATAATTAAAACAAGTGAGTCAAATATCTATAATTTAATTGAATTTGACAACATCCATCTTGAGCAGTAAATTAAAATAATCATACTTAATAAACATCAATCCAAAAATCATCGACCACTTTTAATATATATAAATTGGCAAGTCAATACTGATAAGATCATCATCATATATAACTAAAACAAGTGAAAGTCAAATATGCCAGTACATCAAAAACATGTCAAAATGATACATGTCCAACAGTTGACATAAGTGAAAATGATACATGTACAAATGATATAAATAAAATTGATAAATTATGTAACTCAAATTGATACAAGTCAAGATGATACATGTCCAAATGATATAGTGAAAATGATACATGTCAATATGATACAACTCAACAATATAGTACTGTAGGCCATGAAAATGATACATATGATAGTAACCATGAAAATAGTCATCATAACGATATATTAGCAATGATCCATGATGTAGTTTATATGATCATGAATGTCACTGGTTACTATCACCAACTATCTCATCATCATCATCATCATCATCATCATCATCATCATCATCATCCTCGTCATCGTCGTCATCGTCGTCATCATTTTCATCGATCTCGGTGTCTTTCGTATTTGCATCATCATCATCCTTTTCTATGTGATCTGTACTAGAAGAACCAATATTTTTTGGATCTATATCATGTTGAGAATCATCTTGATCTTCTAGAAGACCCATTTTCTACAAAAAAAAAGAACATTTAAAATGAAAAGTTATTATTTATTTCATGTAATAATTTATTTTTCTGTTATATATCTAATATTAAAACATATGAGATGAAACCATAATCATATTACATCATATCAAAGTGCACATACCATAATAAAATTTTAAAAAAGTTACAGCTAATAGTGGTGAGTCAGGAGAAACTTCAACCTTCAAAAACAAAGCCAATTAGGCTAGCAGATTTGTGGATCAGGCCAACATTTGGTGGAAGAGGAAGAAAGATGATTGGAACTCTACAGGCCCACCATAATGGATTTTAGTATTCAACCATGAGAGCAGAAGAGAGAGTTGATATCATGTATCAAAACATTAAGCATGCATTCTTCCAGCCAGCGGGATGTACTTTGCATTGACGCCATTCCTCAATCTTCACTTGATGACATCAAGGAATGGCTGAACTCCATGGATATAAAGTATTATGAAAGAAAAATGAACTTGAACTGGCAACCAATTTTGAAGAGTATTACTAATGATCCAGATAAATTTATTGAAGATGGTGGTTGGGAATTTTTGAATATGGAAGCTAGTGATTTCAATTCTGATAATTCAGAAGATTCAGATCAAGGATATGAACCCTCTGATGTAGAAGAGGAACCATAATCAAATTTCATGTAGCCACCATCAAGAGTGTTACAAGCCAACAAGATAGAGGGAATTGTTATATAAAGATAATTTTCAATGTTGTAGGTACTGGATTTAATGCCAACTACAATGGCAACATTAAAATTCTCTAGTAGTATTTATGTTAAGGAATTTTCCTTTAGATGAAAGGATTCAAAGCACATCAACCATGTGGTACAAATGATTAAATCCCAGAGATGATTTGTAGCAATGAAAGAGTCTAAAAAGGAAGAGAGAGCTACACTATTGACTCAGGAGAAACTTCAGCTTTCAAAAACAAAGCCAATTAGGTTGGCAGACGTGTGGATTAGGCCAACATTTGGCGGATGAAAGATTATATGGAAATTTGGAGGCCCACCATAATGGATTTCCATATTCAACCATGAGAGCAGAAGAGAGAGCTGATATCATGTATCAAAACATTAAGCATGCATTCTTCTAGCCAGCAGAGAAGGAGATGATTACTTTGCTTCATTTTCATTTGCATAACCATATCATGGCGTGGGAACCAAGAAGACCAAGGATGTCCAGTTTTATGTGGAGGTAATGGATGTGGTCCAAACTTTAGGAGGGGAGATCTTGATGTCTACCAAGAGGCATAAATTCAGATGAATTAAGTTCACCTACATGTTTTCCAAAGTTTACTTCCAATTTTTATGACTGTTTTTCTTGACTTTTAGAGTTTACTTATAAATTTAAAATTTCTTTCTGGTCATTTTGATGAGGATATATTCAGCCAATGTGTAAGCACCTTTTGTTTGTATCACAAGAATATTTGCATTGCAAGAATTTTGATTATCTATGGTCTATAACTATGTCGTCTCACTTATTGGATCTTCTATTTCAATGTTTTCTATGGCCTTCTCTGTTTGAGGTAGCACCTAACAATCCTACCTCCTTTCCTTAGTTGAGAAGTGGATATGAATTTGGAAATACTGCACTTCAAAAATAGCTATGGTTTAAGGAGAGATATTCTAGCTTTGTTGTTGACACCCTCAATCTTCAACAAGGACTTAGATGCATGGACTAAAATGCATCAAGGAATGGTTGAACTCCATGGATATAAAGTATTATGAAAGCAAAATAAACTTGAACTGGTGGCCAATTTTGAAGACTGTTACTGATGATCCAGATAAATTTATTGAAGATGGTAGTTGGGAATTTTTTAATATGGAAGCTAGTGATTCTGATTCTGATAATTTAGGAGAGTCGGATCAAGGATACGAACCCTCTGATGTAGAAGAGGAATTAGAATCATATGAGGAAGGTTTAGAAGATGAATCTCTTGTGGAGTTGAAGGAGGACGAAGAAGAAGAATATTCTGAAGAGGAGGAAGGTAAAACATGGGATGAATTAGTAGCCGAAGCCAAAAATGCAGATAAGGAAAAAGGAGACGAGTCTGATAGTGAAGAGGAAAGGCATCAACGAAAGCTAAAAGCTACAAGGAAGTCTTAGGCACCTGATATTAGAGGTTCAAGAGGAATTCCTACCAAGAGGCATAAATTCAGATGAATTGAGTTCATCTACTTCCTTCTACTATTTATTCATGCACATAAACGCTCATCTTGTAATCATAAGATTTGAGCTCTATTTACTCATCCTATGCATCAATAAAAAACTCAACACAAGAGATGCAAATTGACATATTAACACAACAATATCCAACTAAGTTATTGAAACTCAACTATTGATACCTCGTTCTCCATCCAAATTACAAAATCGTTTCACTTTTTGTTTTGTAACATTCTTTTCAAATTTCCTTGGATGGCGGCCATATTTATCCTCCTGTCAAAACATGGAACATGGACTAGTTAAACTAATTAATATGCAATCATTTACTTTTTCCAAGGAAATAAAAAATATATATCATTTAACATATTAAATATACTTACAAATGTACAGATCAAGACCTGTAAACCTTTCTGGCCATTGCTATGCGTGGCGCAAAGTTTCTCAAGCCTAGCCTTGGAGGCCTTGTCCTGAAACATATACTAATTCAATTTAACTATGAACAAATAGAATTTAAATAACGTTTAATAAATTTGATATAATCTTATGAGAAAATTCAAATACCTGTGTACTCTCCTCACTGGACTTCCTCCATGCATTGAACTTCTGTGGTGGCACGCGAGTCTTCCTTTTTTTCCTTGTGGTGTTGCGGTGACTCCCACAAGTCTTCTACCAATGACATGCAGTAGTGCGGTGACCACCACTGTCCTGCGACTCCTTCATCAACTCGGTGTGGTAGAGCGGTTTTTACTGTGGTCCCGCAAGTTGCTTCTTCCTTCTCGACGGTAGTGTGGTGAAATATTATGTGGCATCATTTTTATTCACAGAGGAGGCCATGGAGAGAGGACGTGGATAGCATAGAAATACTAAATCGCTGAGAGGAAAGTGGGTGGACATTGTGGTAGACAATAATGTTAATGAACAAGACTTCTAAATTTTTCAGAATTATTTGTAATCCACGTTTATGTAGCAGATGTGGACTTCTTATTTCGCTTGGACACTTATCTGAAAGACATAGGGTATTCACCATACATTTCCCTTAACAAAGCAAACTTGTGCTTTCATTTATTTTTACTGTATATCTCAGAAGTTAAATTGTTGTTACATAATGATGCACTGAGAAAATAATATATACAAAAAAATGCAAAGAAAATGTTTGAAATTTAACATGCAACCTACTGTGTTTTTTTTTATCGGTGATAATATTTGATTTTATTAATAATAATGCAGAATTTACATCAACTTCAAAAATTAAGTCCATCCAATAGATTCTAAAATATGTATGTTTAACCAGCATAGTTCCCAACAAACTAGAAAAAAACTACTGAATCCGTCTGTAAACAACCCTATCTACTATTACCCATACCCCATACTGTTTACATTTTCAAATAAAAAACAGGGCTTAACCCCAAAAAACGTACAACAAAAACTTGTATTTTAACCAAAATTGAGCTTGAGTTTACTCAGAAGTGCCCAACGTGCTACCCAGTTGCATTGGGCATATTTCCTTGATTGGCTTCATCTTCTTCCTTGGGCACAAACGTTTCTTCTCTCATAGCTCCTCTCTGGCAACATCCTTGAGTCCCTCAATGACTGTCTCGATCTCCATTATTTCTACACAAAGTTTCAGGGCTTTCCATCCTAGCTCTACTCCTTCTCTCCACATAGCTTTGGTGATTCCTTCTGGCCACCTAATGAAGGTATGATTTATCTCTGCTACTTCAGGGTCCACATCTTCCATTCCTTCACTCACATCAAAGCCTTCTCTCGGTATAACCCATTCCAGGATACTTTCCATATTCACTAAGAAATCCTTGTGTACCAACACCTTCATTACTTTCCTCACTTCCTCCAACGACTCTCCTATGTCTAGCCCCCATGCCATGATCAATGAGTAAATATCCATATTAGTATGATATCTGTGCTTCAAATCTTCGAAGCCATTACCTAGGATTTTTTGCACAGATTACGCCACCTTCACATCCTTGGACATGAACAATCCTCTCAGCCTCTTCACAGTTGCTTTGCCAACAAAAGGGTCCAATTTTCTCCTCAAATGTAGAGTGAAATTGGCCTCCATTTCATCTCTGGTACGCTACCTTCCAAACTACCTCACACCGCGGACCTGTTACATTCCTTGTCACTGCAAACTGAGAAGCATCAGATGAAATTCCTTGTGTGTCTTTAAAACACATCCTATTGTCAGCCCTCACCATTAATGTCAAATGTACATCCAGTGCCAACAACAATACCTTCATCAATGCTTCAAGTCCTTCAGGAATTTAAAACACATTCCTCTACTTGCTAGCGTTAACTCCTTCCTACATTAATTACAATGGACAAATTTCCTCCATAGGAATTCCACTAAAATATTTTATCTGAAGGAACCATCTTCGGATCTCTTCATAGAAATGAGGGTTGAAAACATTAGAAGAAAAGAACTACCATAATTCTAAAGTAACAATTTGTATCAAGACAAATGTTAGAAAGTATAATTGAAAAGACAAATCCTTACAATTGGACCTCAAATTAGACCAAACAAAAACAACAAATGTGCCCTGATAAATCTTGTAGATTTAAACAACTTGAAAAGACCACTTTGGAGACAACAAAGCAATAAATAAGCATCAAAATTGACACAACAATTGAACCCTAAAAATGAATTACGAGTTATAATGTATCTGCTCCATTATATTGCTCAAAATATAAACATACATAACATGAGTTCTTTTGATATGAATAAGTGGATGAGATGTTCTAGTATCTATTCTAATGGATTAAAATGATGATGATAGGATGATCAAAATCAGACCTTGGTTTTCCTATTTGTATGGGAAGCAACAAGCTTCGGGTCTGTTCACAAAAGTTACATTGTTTCTTAACTAAATCATAATTAACATAACATAGAAACTTAAAAAGATACGTTTGTTCCAATTGTTGCCAAACATTAAATAATGCTTGTGTTTGTTGATAGGTAGAATATTTTGATGAAACACATACTAATACCCAAGATCCAATTGGGTTATTAGGATTTGGACTGGATGATCCAAACCATCCTTTAAACCATACTAGGGCGAAAAGAGCAAGATTGAAGAGAACACCCGAAAGTTTTTCACACCCGCTCAAGGTACAATCCAACCTGGTTATGAAACTAATAGCAGTCCAAATTTTCCTGAACCATCCATACCCGAATGTTGCATCACAATCTATTCTTCCTGCACATAAAAATGCCACATATTAACCCCTTCTAAATAAAACTTAAAATACCATGAAACAATGAGTCCCCTATATTAGTAAGTAAGTAGGCAGTCTATAGGGCATAGTTTGATTTTATACAAGGATGCACATGAAAGGAATCTTCAAGTGATAGTGAGTGAGTTGTTTGAGATTGTAGATGATGGTGCAATATCCAGTCTTAAATATAGTTAGAAAAGCAGTAAATGTGCAAGAAAATTAAATTGTACACAAAAAATAATTCACAATGTTATCTTGCATAATGGCTTAAGTTTGAAGACAAAAATATCATTGTATCTTGATGAAAGTCGCGACCTTAATGGTCAATCACTGCCAACCATGATTTTAAAACATGGTATTGTGATTATGGAGGCAACATTTTAAGCAAGGCGGTGAGTGGTGATTTGGAATAATGTAAAGTATGAAGGACTTGCTTTATATGCATACAATGCATTCTAGCTTAAGACAACGTTATTAGAAGATATTGAAGGTGGATTAGGGAATTCAAGGGTTACCATGATAAAGATTAAAGAAAATACTAAGATCTATTTAAAAGCCACTATCATGAAGATATTAAAGATGTCAAATGCAAAACCCTAGCAGCTGGAGTAATGAACACAATGTGAAAGAGGATAGTGTGCTAGGGAAGATTTAGGAGATCTCCACATTATCTAATCACAGGAAAATAAATCATTTATTTATTTTTTTAAATTAAAATGAATTATTCTAAACCCTATATAGGACACATTGATACTTCAAAAGCATTTGATTTTTTTTTTTAAATTAAAAGAAGTCATTCTAAACCCTATATAGGATACATTGATACTTCAAAAGCATCTGAAGGAATTTGAGATTATGCAAACATATGTCAATTAAATACCTGGATTACAAACAGTAGCGTGAACATTGTAACCCTTGTTGATTAGAGTTGGAATTGATAAACATCAATGAATCCTATGCCTCCTATCATGCACATCTCCTTACCATTCTATATCATTCTTTACTGAAACACTTCTCCATTTTGGTGAGCTACGCTTGAAAATAAGGTTTCAACAAAGGTTTTATTGTATGTTTATCAAAATGAAAACTCCATTCTAGCGGGCTATGCTTGAAAATAAGATTTCGACAAAATTTTTAGAGTATGTTTATTAGAGTTTTAGAGTATTTTGGCGGGCTATATTCTTGATTCCTTAAATGATTTATTCAAATGGATTGTGACTGACATGATTAACTGCATTTAGTGCTATAAATTATAATGATTCCATGATTACCGTATTATCGTCGTCTCTTATTATACCCGTTGTGGTATGGTGGTTTTTTACCCTTCCATTCTATTGTTTACCACACTACCGCCTTGCTCAAGGCTTCTTGCTATGGGGTTGCGATGTATACCGCTCTACCACATATGTTGCTCACCTTCCCGACGGTATAGCGGTGTATGCTTTTGATCATTACTTGAAGAGTGTCGATGAGACAATCTTATTTGTCTTACCAATATCTCAATGTATCATCGACATTAGATCTTATGTTCCTCTGATGTTGGTTGCCAGTGGGTGTTGCCACAATAGTGGTTTACACTTTCTCAGAGATCCTGATTTTTGCTGAAATCACATATTTTTAGAAAATATAATGATTTAAGCCTTGAAAAGTTCCATTTAAAGGATTCCAGTTGAAGAGGTTTTGATCAAACCACATTAGACCAAGCCCCCTTGGATAGAACCCTGCTAGTTTTAAACCATACCTATAACAGAGTCTCCTTTACACCTATCAAAATGCTGATAAAAAACCACTTTTGATTTACCTTTTGGGGGATCAAATGAATTCATTTAAAATTTATTCTTTGTAAGTATGTATTCTTTACTATAAGCTTCCAAAAAAGTATAATTTTGTTTAAATTTAATTTGATTATTATAATTATTTTTTATTTCTTGTGAATGTAGGTTTTTCACTAAAAATCAAGCTCTCTGTTTTGCCCATGTGGAAAATAGTAGATTATCAAAATAAAATTTATAAAATATGTTCAGGTTGGGTATTGATGTCCTTGATCCATTAAAAAAAATTAAAAAATTGATACATATAGAAAAAGTTATGTTGTATATAGTCTACCTATGTCTGAATTGCAATTGGTTTGACTTCAAAACTTGATTAAAGAAAAAATATTTAATAAAACACTATGAAACCAAATGAACTGGTTAGAAATCATAGTTACAAATCTAAATTTGACAAAATTAGAATTTAATCCTTCATACAAAAAAATTTATGTTGTATATGGTGAGCATCACTCTTTAAAAATGTTGTTTACTGATAAAAACTAGTTTTTGAAGGAGATGAAAAAAAAGTGCAATCTAATTCCAAAATTTTAAAAAAATATATATTTAGAATCTATAGACAAAACTTCACAAATCACTAGTTTGCATCATCTTCAAATTCCTCACAGTTTAGCCGCTATAGGAGCACAAAAGTGAAGATTTAGTTAAAAAAATTAGTTCAGTGTCCAGTTTGCCCAAAAATTGTAAACCAATATTGTGGGATCACCCTGGTGTCGATGAGACAAGTTAATATCTCTTGCAGATATGCCACTATCTAATTGATATTTTCCTTTGGTGATATTTCTTTATATGTCAGTGTAACTCTACCATGTCAGGGAGACTCATGATTATCATTGCAGTAAGGAGGTGTTTTTCCCTTCACTTCAGCTATTTATCGCACTACTGCCTTGCTCAAGGCTTCTTGTTGCAGGGTTGCGATGTATACCACTCTACCACATATGTTGCTCACCTTCTCGGTGGTCTAGTGGTGTATGCTTTTGATCATTACTTGAAGAGTGTTGATGAGACAATCTTATTTGTCTTATCGATATCTCAATGTCTCGTCAACATTACTTCGTTATATCCAAGAGTTGTGTTTCACCGAGCACTTGTGGATATACCTTGTTGATGTGATGTAAGTGATTCTCTCCTTGATATGCTCGTATCTTGTTGACATTTCATTATTTTACATCGTCAATGAGACATATAAATAAGTCTCTTCGACATAGGGGTGTCTAAACTGACGCTAAACCCGAAGCTAAACTCGAAGCTAAAGTCACAGCTAAAAGTGTCGCTAAACTCGAAGCTAAACTCGGATCCAAAGGCGGCACTAACGACGACACCACACTCAAAGCCAATATTGGTGCTAAAGGCAGCACTAATTTCAGCACAAATTAGCGCCTAAATTAGCATTGACTTGTCCTGATCGGCACAAATAAATGCTAAAAATAGTGCCATCTTGATAAATAGCGCCGACATTTTCAAAAAAATGGCAAAAAATACATTAAAACAGTGAGTGGAAGCAAAAAATGAAGCAAATCACATGGATTTTTTGTAGTGATTATTCATCAGTTTTTATGGAATAAATGGGATGGTAATATTGGATTTATAGCCACATATTAGACTCATTGTATTCAACCTAAATGCAAGGGAGGTTTGGAGCTAATAGACCCCAAAACACAAGGGATTTGCTTGGCAACTAAATGAATTATTAGATCTATCAAAAGTAAAAAACCATGGAAGATTTTTATATGAAACATAATTAACCTTTCCTCAGTTAAAGGTAAATGATAGGTGGTGGGGTGGTTAGATAAAATCCTTCATTCTTCATTTTTCTTTGTTAAAGCCTCACCTTCCTTTCAATCAATCTGGAAGGCATGGAAATATATTTTCTACCTCCTAATATGGAGAGATGTCTCTCTTTAACTTGGGTTCAACTTCTCCACTTCACCTATTTGATGGAAAAAACATATTATGTATCACGAGCAACTCATTGCTTTAAGTTTTTTGAAACATTCTTATTTTTGTTTAGAAAAGGAATCAACAATGTCGGAGACCTTTGTGATTTTTCTACACTAAGCTGGTTAGCATGGCATATTGTTAAAACTCAATTTATTTTGAGCAACAAATACAAACAATTTTTTAATTTTTGTGCAGTCCTTGGTACCGGTGGAGTTGTTTATGAAGCTATGTACCCTCATTTAATGCAATTTCTTCAAAGATTGGTTGTGGATGTCATCTTATCCTTTTTTATTTTTTCCTTTAAAAATATATATTTGTAGCTACTTCCTAATTTTCCCATGAAACTTCGCACTGAACATCAAATGGGATTGTAGATTTAGTAAAAAATATTGGGCAAAACTAACTACTCAAATTTAATAATCAAAATTCAACTCAAGTGCTCAATTATTGATTTGGAAAATACTACACTACAAACTAGCCATTAGGGGTGGGTTGAAGTGTATTATGGTCCAACTAGTTAATTGCCCATTTTGTTCAAGACATGAAAATATGAGACACATATTTTTGGGATGCCCACTTGCTAAAAAACAATGGAATATTGTGTTTAATGATCCGTCTATTATTTTTGAACGTAAACTAAGTTGAAAATAAACCATACTCGGGGTTGAACTTCATAATAATGATATTGTTGATGGTGTTTGACATGTTATGTTATTGCATTTATGGAGAAACAAGGGGCAGGTGCATGGAAATGGGTAGCCATTTAATGGACACCTTTTAAAAAAACTTTTGAAAAGCCATAACACGAGTGCATTATAACGTGCTTGCGCTATTGCTTGTTAAAAGAAAGAAAAAAGTGAAAACTTGTCATTGTTATTTCAACTATGTTTTTCCTGTAGCCACGGCCAAAACCCCCATATTTTTGTGCTCGCATTCTAGGAGGAGCAATTCAACAAATTTCTTCACCAAAAATTTCTATTTCTTCGCAACGATGGCGCCACGATGAGGAGGAGGTGTGAGAGGTAACGATTTTGTGGGTTTTGTTTTGAATTAGTTAGTTTTAGGTTGAATTTGATATATATTTATTTGGATTTTTAGGAGATGCAAATCAACCTGCAAACCCTCAAGATCCTCAAAAGGAAGACCAACCAAATCCTCAAGATCAAAATCAACCACAAAAACAACCTCTTCCACCAATCACTCAACCCCCTCCTGGCACTCAACAAAATTTAATGAGTGAAATTGAGAACAACAAAAAGAAAATTGAGGATTTGATCAATAGGTTGAGCAATCCAAATGGTTCAACAATAGAAAGAATGACCCTAGCAAATTCATTGAAAGATATGTTAAAAAATGTAGATTCAATTAGAAAACAAATAACTAGATGGCAAGATAGGAGACAAGCGGCTAGGAATTATTATGCAAATAAACTATCATACAAAGATGTAAAGGATTTAAAAATTACAAAAGGTGATTTGTGCTCATTATTCACCGACCCACACACGAATCAAAATCTTACCCTCAATGTGAAGAGGTTTCCTATCTATTGGTGCCACCACCAACAGATTAGGGACCAGTTTTATGATAGGTGGTACATGGTCTTCGATTACGCACCGTGCAACAATTGTGAGGTCCCACAATATTTCATTAGGAAACTATACAGTGAGTTCATATTGAACAAAATCCCAAATTATTTTGATATGAGGGATTTCCAAGGGAGAGGTGGGGGGTCAGCTTAGGATAGACCCGGTGCACAGCCGGATCCTACGAGGAAAGGTAGATGAGCTCTCGCTAGGCCACCTCATGAGCACGTTGTTATGTCTTTCATCGCGAAGGAAAGTGCTGACATAGAGAAATTGCAGGCGATCAACACTTTGACCTAGAGTATCATCCATCATACTAGCCCTATTCTATAGCACCATCTAGGGGAGTCTTCAAGTGGTGGCCTTCAAACACATGTGTGTCAATCTTGCGGGGCTACTTGTTCATATGACCCCACCGACACTCAGGAGACTGGTACGCAGGATCCATCTATAGCTATGGAGATGGAGAGGGCAGTGGACATTTTGCATGAGGCATATGGCATTGATAGTCAGGTAAAAGTTAGTGCATGTTCATTGAATTTAATTTATTAAATTTCAATTTTGAAATGCAAGATTAAATAAAAATGTTTTATGATTTTAATAAAATTGTAGGGTCACAGTGTTGAGACTGGATACACCGGCCCCCCACCAACTTATTTTTGTAGTACACCTATCGTTGGGGTATGTAACTAGTAAAAAATTATAAATTTATTGCATGTTAATAGCATTGTTTTACGAATGGTAATTTAATATGCGATTTTGGATGTTGACAGACTAATATTGGAGGTTTTGATGGAACACTTCCCAGTGGCGGTGGATTTACTCAAACCTACACGGAGGTAATAGAATAAAGATTTTAACTAATGAATCAAATACTTAATATATTTGTGTAGTTTATATGCACATCGTTGATTACGTTGAATAATTTGTTGTTTTATTTTCAGATGTTGCAAGCCAAAATACCTACAAATATGATGAGGGCAATGGATATTGGTGTGTCATCTACTATACAATCCTCGGTGGCTATGACAGGAGAGGTATGAGGAAAATTAGTAAATTTACATTTACATTTGTTGTTATAGATGTTAGTTAGTGAAAAATCAAACCATCATTGATTCACCTAGTTTAATTTCTACTTGTATGGTTTATACAGGGCTTGAGCACGCCTGAGCATGGGCGTGAGAATATTTCCCTCATGGAGAGAGATCATGAGATGGCGGTAAGTGATCATTTTGTCAAATATATCATTTTTTATAATATAATTTTTATATATTCATGTCTTTACTTCTTATTGTAATAGTTAAAACTTCACCATGAACTAAACCCTAGGAGGAGTAGCAGGAGCACTTCTCGAGCGCAGCAAAAATGAGTGGCAGACCTATCTCCATCCGATCAAAAAGGAGAGGGAAAGAATTTATTTCCAGGGCATCGAGAGCAATGACTTTTGATTCCAGAGCCCTTTGTTGTATGCCTACATGGCAGTTTTGTACATATTTTTATTGGACATATTTGACATTGTATGCCTATATGGGATTGTCGTAAGCCTATATGGCTATTTTGTACATATATTTCATACTTATATCGACATATATCGATGTATGCCTACATGGGTATTTGGTTAATACAAATATATTTTATCGATGCATGTCCATATTTGCATTCTAAATTGATGGTTCAATAGATATGAGTTACGTGTATTCAAGTGTATACTTTACAACTTACATGTATACTTTGTGACTTACGTGCGTTCGAATGTATATTTTATGGCTTACATGTTTTCATGCGTATACCTTGTATTCGTGCATATACTTTATATTAATTTGTGTATATTATGTATTCGTGTGTATACTTTTTGAGGCTTACGTGTTTTTGAGTACTTGTGCTTCCCTTATTGACATGTACATGCTTGAGTTATTCATGTGTATAATTATTAATTGGTTAGCCCTAGCATTGATCATTGTTGTCCTTCATGATTTGTCTTGAATATTAATTGATTGATGCTAAACAACTTTATCTAAAAGAAAAAAACACGTTTACAATTGGCATTCCATGAAATGATTCATAAAAATATTCCAATATGTTCTTGATGCATCACTATCGAAAGATTTATATATCAAATTTTTGCAATATTATTTCTTGTATACGAAATGGACTCGGGAGAAAGCAAGTTATAATTTATAATACAAATAAGAAATGGACTCAACGTTGTCCTAGACCCCCGAATAGGTCTATTTAACAAAGCAACATGCTCTCAATCACTCTTCGAATTGCAAAGCACCATTGGTGATGCAGAGTGGCTCAACCAAGTTGTGATTTGACATAGCTTCTCTCAAATATGCCCACTAAGACTCCAACATTCACTTGACTCAACGATAAGAACTCTCCAATTCCTTTATGGTTTTTCACCAAACCACTGCCAAAAGAAAGCCAACTCAACCCTCTTTCAATCCATGTCAGCCTTGGGACCGTACAGGAAAGCTGGAGGTTGTACTAAGTACGGGATCAACAAGTTTGTATCAAAAATCTAAAAAATAGAGAATAGTGTGAATAATTCTTATTAGATCTTCTCCAAAATTTCATCAACAACCTCCATTCGAGCCTCTCAAGGATTTACATAGTGTTTTACACCCTTCTCTAACTAATCCATGCCCTTAACTAACTAAAAACCAACTTTCAAAACAAGTAACCGTTGCATTTCAAATCTGTTGCTTTAAGCAACTTACAAATTTGCAACTTTAGACTCCTCCAACCTAAAGAGTACATCTAATGACCTCTAAACCAGCACAAATGGATTACAAATAGCCTTATTACATCGACAAAACTCTATTCTTTCACAATCATATACAAATTCACAAATTTGCCTTAAAAGGCTACAAAGACAACTTCTAGTGCAAGATTGAAATTTTCACATTTTTTATCACTAGACCCAAAAGTCACCCTAAAACATACCTAATGGTCTTAATTGACCTTATTCAAGACAAAGAATTCTCAAAATACCCACAACAACCTATTGACCAACCTATTCACCATCAGATAATAACTAAAACCACTAAACTAGAACTTCTTCATCAAATGGAGGAACAAGGTGCTTTGCACCAATGATCATACACTTTTTGTGTGGAATACTCGGACTTCTCAACCGTCGTTTGTATGTTTCTCTTTTCCAATGTTTTGTATGCCATCATAAGGGATCAAGCCAGTTGAACGCAAGGATCAATTCCATGTGTTTGGGTGTGAAAGAGGACCATGCCTAGCGTAAACCTACCTATTGGGACACGTTGGAGTAGTTAGTTTGGTCACACGAATTGCAAAATGAAAGTTGCTCCACTTTGCAACTTTGCATAGCTTGAATTTGACACTTTTTCCATCAAGTGAAAATCCATTGCCACAGGAAAACCACTTCGAGATAGCCAAAACTAAGAGAGGTTTTTGTAGAGGGGCCCAACGAAATACTGTAGGATCAAATGAGAAGTTTCTAAGCATCACGGTATCCAAGTAATATCATGCTAAAGTTTGCAGCCATTTAGCACTTTGGACCCTTAAGGGATCGATCTGGTGGAACGTAGCTCAGAGCGATTATGTGTGTTTCAGTGCAAAAGAGGACCATTCCTAGCATAAAAATACATATTTGGATGCATTGGAACAATCCACTTGATCACACGAGTTGCAGAACGAAAGTTGCACCACTTTGCAACTTTGCACAGCTTGAATTTGACACTTTTTACATCAAGTGAAAATCCGCTACCACGGGAAAACCACTCTGAGATAGCCAAAACCAAGAGAGGTTTTTGTAGAGGGGCCCAACCTAATCCTATTGGATTAGATGATAAGTTACTAAGTGTCATGGTATTCGAGTAATAGGATGCTGAAGTTTGTAGCCATTTTGCACTTTGGACCCTTAAGGGATCGATCTAGTGGAACGTAGCTCAGAGCGATTCCGTGTGTTTGGGTGCAAAATAGAACCATTCCTAGCGTAAAAATACCTATTCGTATTCATTGGAACAGTCCATTTGGTCACACGAGTTGCAAAACGAAAGTTGCACCACTTTGCAACTTTGCACTGCTTGCATTTGACGCTTTTTCCATCAAGTGAAAATCCACTGCCACGAGAAAACCACTCTGAGATAGCCAAAACCGAGAGAGGTTTTTGTAGAGGGGCCCAACGCAATCCTATGGGATCAGAGGAGAAGTTTCTAAGTGTCATGGTATTTGAGTAATAGCATGTTGAAGTTTGTAGCCATTTTTAACTTTGGACCCTTAAGGGATCAATCAGGTGGAATGTAGCTCAGAGTGATTCTGCATGTTTCGGTGTGAAAAAATACTATTCCTAACATAAACATACCTATTAGGATGCGTTGGAGCAGTTAGTTTGGTCACAATAGCTGCAGAGCAAAATTTGCACCACTTTGCAACTTTGCACAGCTTGAATTTGACACTTTTTCCACCAAGTGAAAATCCGCCGCCACGGGAAAACCACCCTGAGATAGGCAAAACTGAGAGAGGTTTTTGTAGAGGGGCCCAATGAAATCTTGTAGGATCAGATGAAAAGTTTCTAAGCATCACGGTATCCAAGTAATAGCATGTTGAAGTTTGCAGCCATTTTGCACTTTGGACCCTTAAGGGATTGATCCGGTGGAACATAGCTTGGAGCGATTCCGTGTGTTTTGGTGCGAAAGAGGACCATGCCTTGGGTAAAAATACCTATTCAGATGCATTGAAACATTTTTCTTGGTCACATGAGTTGCAGAGCAAAATTTGCACCACTTTGCAACTTTGCACAGTTTGAATTTAACACTTTTTCCATCAAGTGAAAATCCACCGCCATGGGAAAACCACTCCAAGATAGCCGAAACCGAGAGAGATTTTTGTAGAGGGGTCCAACAAAATATTGTAGGATTAGATGATAGATTTATAAGCATCACGATATCCAAGTAATAGCATGATGAAGTCTGCAACCATTTTACACTTTGGACCCTTAAGGGATCAGTTCGGTGGAACGTAGCTCAGAGCGATTCTGCATGTTTCAGTGCGAAAAAAGACTATGCCTAACATAAACATACCTATTTAGATGCATTGGAGTAGTTAGTTTGGTCACACGAGTTGCAGAGCGAAAGTTGCACCACTTTGCAACTTTGCACAGCTTGAATTTGACACTTTTTCCATCAAGTGAAAATCCGCCGCCACGAAAAAACCACTCCGAGATAGCCAAAACCGAGAGAGGTTTTTGTAGAGGGGCCCAACATAATCTTGTAGGATTAGAAATTTTTTTTCTAAGCATCATAGTATCTGAGTAATAGCATGCTAAAGTTTGCAGTCATTTTGCACTTTGAACCCTTAAGGGATCGATCCAGTGGAACATAGCTCAGAGCGATTATGTGTGTTTCATTGTGAAAGATGATCATTCCTAGCATAAAAATACCTATTCAGATGCGTTGGAACAATTCGCTTGGTCACATGAGTTGCAGAGCGAAAGTTGCACCACTTTGCAACTTTGCACCGCTTGAATTTGACACTTTTTCCATCAAGTGAAAATTCGCCGCCACGGGAAAACCACTCTAAGATAGCCAATACCGAGAGAGGTTTTTCTAGAGGGGCCCAATGCAATTTTGTAGGATTAGACAAAAAATTTCTAAGTGAAAGGGAATAAGTTTTACGGGCTTTGTGTTGCTTCCCTTGTAGATTTTGATGGAAAAGGGCATGAAAAATGAGGTTTCACCCTAGGTTTTGATAAAACATTGCATGTAGAGGTTGGGTGATTGTCTTTTGAATTTTTTTAAGTGATTTTAAGAAGTTCTGAGGTGGTGGCATGTTCTGGTAAGGTTTGGAACCATTCCTTTCAATAAACCCTCCTTATACTAGCATAAAATAAGGGTTTTGGTTTGGCATGGTAGAGTGAGTTTGTCCTGAGATAAATTATGGATCTGAGGGTTTGGATACATGATAATTGCTGCCCCAACAAGTTAAGTGGGTTCTTGAATGTTTAAAGGTATGTTCATTTGTAAATTAAGCCTAGTTCACCTAATGAGGACAACGAAGAAGGTCATTTTTGATGCACATGTTCCAAGATAGTCATTGTTGATTTTGAAGTATGTGTTGTGACTCAATTATAGCTATCTAGATCAGTCATTTGAGAAGATTTCCTCAAAACACCACTTGGAGCCACTCTTTTCACTTGAATTCATCACAAAGCCCTTTAGCAACAACTCCACCTTTTGTTTCTTGAATTCCCCTGCACAAATAAACACACACAAACCTAAAACATCCTAATTCGACTTTACATGCTTTATATCACTTCTCTAATCACCTAATGACCTCTTTGAGACTTTGAATACATTACATATGACCTTTACATGACCTTTTTCACATTGTTTACATTTCAAAATTTAAATTTTGCAAATTTTCCTATTGAAGGCATTTATAGAACAAGGTGCTACTACACCAAACATGAACTCCAAAATTACAATATTTGAGTGAATCTCATTATGTAATTAAATCTCATTATGTAAGTAAATCTCATTACAATGCCTTAGGTACTTCGTTCTCACATATCTTTTACAATGTCACTCATACATTCGAGATTCTCTTTAAATTTCTACATCATAGGTGCTCATTATGAGGTTAACTTCAATAGAGTAACTTGAGATTCCCTAGCTAAGCTTCACACACTCTTTTATAATGGCTTGAAATCAAAATTGAGATTTGTCAAGATCATCAAAATAAGGATTGTTCATTGCTTTTTTGGCTGAGATTCTCTTTGATGGCTCATAAATCAACATTTTTTGCAACAAGAGATCAATCAATTTTCTTTGATGGCTCATAAATCATATTTTTCTGCAACGAGATATCAATCAATTTTTAGTAGTTTGTAACTTACAAATACATAAGTAAAAGAGAAAAAGAAAGAGCATCCAAAATGGAAATGAAATAAAAATAGATGGAAGGCACTTATAGATAGGAATGCAGGTCTCACAACTTAGTCACTCTTGGTCATACATCTTCACTGGGAATTCCAACATACCTATTGCACACAACACCTCTCATGAATAGAGTAAGTTAAAATTTCAGATGCTCTTATAATGTCTACATCATAGCTGCTCATGATAAGGTTAACTTCAAATGAATAACTTGAAATTCCCTCACCAAGCTTTGCACAAACTTTTCTAATGGCTTAAAATCATGATTGAGATTTGTTAAGATCATCAAAATAAGGATGTTGCATTGCTTTTCTAGCTAACTGTAATGTCCCTTACCCGACTCTACCCTAGAATTCACTTGTTGATCAGGTTTAGAGTTTCTTCTTTTTCAAATGAATGTTCTCTTTGACTAAGTAATCTTGGATTGAAGTCTGCATTTAATATTTCCACATGTACATATATTTGTTAGCATTAATATCTAGATATCCAAATATAAATATAATCACAAATCAATAATAAAGACATATGAGGAGTGGCATGGGTAGAGCTGCCCAAAGCTATCCATCTAAGCCCAAGAGCACAAGCGTCCTATCAGGACAACCCACCCCTTGGCCCCGAGCGTTATGAATGTCTCGGAGTGGCGTGCTTAGAGGAAACACTTGTACCTGCTTTCTCTACCTGTGCCATCACCTCGAAAGACACTCAACCTACTAGGGGAAGCTAGTGGAGCTTATAAGGGGTTCCGGGCCTACCACCCCTCCATGGCCACAGCGGATTGTTAAGTGGGGTTTTTAGGGACCACCTGTCTCAAGCCCTTCCACCCTAGTAGGCTTACAAACATAGAGAAGACAATCTTTTAGCAATCAAATACATTTGCATTTATTACTAATTCTTTAAGTTAATATTAGCATCATTATCATCATGATAATACTAAAGAAAGCATTACACCAATAATCAAATTAGAAATATCTATTTCTTATATTCAAAATATGCTAAATATTATTGCTAAGTGATTACATCACCTGAGTTTCTATATCTCTCCATGTTTCCTTACTCGCTTCCTTCAACCTTGTACTAAATTGATCATAGGATGAGGACAATTCATAAATATACATAATCTTCTTATGTTTATACTAAAGAGTCATCATTACTTATAAGTATCATTATTGCATAATCATGTACATGTATTTATACATATATATAATTATTCTTTTACTTATTCATATATATTCTTTATTCATTATAAAATTTATCTATATCTATGCATATATACTTGCATGCCTATTAAATAATATATATATTAAATGGCTCTATATTCCAATGCGTAACAATAATTGTTGCTGCTATTCTAAATTGCAAATCCTATTTCTCCATGTTTTTTCCCCCTTCCTTATTTTCCTTCCTTCTATTTATACCATTCAAGGTAGGTGACTCATGGGGGGAATGTATTGTTTGGTGAAAGAGGTGACTTTTCATAAAATACATCCCTTTGTTAGATTTAATTGCTGCCTTTATTATCACAATAATATCTATTTTTAAAATAATATATTATTACTATAATTATGATATTTTAGATTTCTATTTATTTTATTATTTTATTTTGATATTTTATTGAACATATTTTAACATTAAAGTTGTTGTCAAATAAAGTCTACACCCTTGCTAAAGCTATGAACTTAAGTAACCTACTGACACATTGGAACACTTCAATGTTGTGGGTGACCAGGGAATGAAGTGAACCTCCAGATTATGGGTTGGTTCCCTTTAGATTTTCTGGTTAAAATTGCGAAATGAGAAGGAAAAGAGGTAGAAAGAAGGATATACTTGAAACTGAAAATCTATCACTAATAAGGTGAAACACCAAAGATAAGGATTTTGGCAAAAGATCGCTGAGAATCACACAAAAAAATGCTCAAAAGAACTAAAACAATCTCACAACACATAAATTTATGTTTGCAAAAATGATTCTATGTAAGGCTCTAACTGTTTTAATGCTTAAACACAAGGAAAACAACAATGTTTTCACAAATATAGAAGCCTAAAATGAGATCACTAGCATAGACCTGCACCATGACATAAAACTTTCTTTGCATCCAACATGGAAGGAATCTGATAAAATAAAGGATAACACATAATTTTATCTTGCAACTCACAACCCATACTAAGAAACAAAGAGAAGTGTGTGAAGGAAAAATACTTTCTATTGAGGAAAAATGAGGATCTTCATTACATCTACCAAAATATCATGAGTTACAAAGTCTGAAAAACATGCCTCTGCAATCTCCAAAACTAAGAACTCCCTTTCTACAATGAATGAAGAACAAGACTTTATAGGAAAAGCCTTCTCAAAATTCAGAATTGGACTTTGGGTCCAAAATCCAATGTGATGTCAAAATCTCCTCCAAACAAGGTAGGCCAAAAAAACCTCTACTAACCCCTGATTTGAACAAGGCTTCACCAAAGTCTCCACTACTTGCATACTTGAGCAAGCTTGCTTTAATGCTGGACTTGACTACTTGGCACTAAGTCTTTGAATGTCATTAAATGACTTCAACTTGCACTTCAAATATCTTTAATCCTTGGCACTAAGTCTTTGAATGATAAATGTCATTAAACGAGACCTCAACTTGCATTTCAAAATATTTATTAAAAAGTGATTTATAACTTATCACTTTAAAATAAAGCTTTACAATTTGACAAAACTTGCAAGTAGAAGGACTTCCTGATCCATCATTTTAATAAATATCTAAAACATTTCATTTTTTCATTTTAAATATCTTTAATGAAAATGATTTATAATTATCATTTTAATAAAGATTTACAATTTAAAACAAATGCAAAAATATGGAACATTCTTACATTTAATCTGAAATTCCATTTTGCATTTTATGATAATATTTATTTAAAAGTGATTTATAATATCACTTTAAATAAATATTTTACAAATATGATAAATGCAAAAATAAAATAACCTACTTTTACTTTGCATTTTATAAAAAAATACCTTTATCAAAATGATTTAGAAGTCATTTAAATTAAAGATATTTAAAACTCAAAAATCAAATGCAAAAATAAAAGCAAGGTGAGAAATTAAAAGACTAAACGTAAGTCTTTAATTTAAATGAGAGACTCAACATTCCTAAGGCATAGTGAAATGCCACGACCCATGTATGAGAAGGAAAGAATTTTTAAAATAAACCTAAGGCAAAAAGCCTCTCCTACCCACGCATCACTTAGGGAAAAATGGAAAAAGTTTTTAAAAGAAAACTTAAGGCAAGGAATTGCCTTTTCCATTGAACCTATTAGGGTATTAAGCCTAATTCGAATGCAAAAGATTCATTTGCATTTTCAATATGTCTTGCTCTATTGTTGGGAGAGCGCCGCCATCATGAAGAAGCCCTTAGCCGCGCCATGTGAAGGAAGCTGAGCTGAAATCTTTGTCTTTGGATGTCATTGAAGTCTGCACTTTTCCCTTTATTCTTTGGACGCCATGGGAGAGGAAGATTTCTGCTCTTGAGCGCCATTTTTCAACATATTATAAATGTTCTATGCTTGGTAAGTCTGGTTCTTTCCTAAATCTGGAAATTTTCTCACATTTTTAAGCTCTCAGAGGCTTTTACAAGTCACACCATTGTTGTTTCTGATGTTCTTTCTCCATCTTTCTATGTTTTTCTATCATCTTCTTTGTGTTGAGGGCGCCATGAGTTCTCTAGGTCGAGCCTTTGAAAGCTTTTGTAGATCTAAAGATGGTAAGTGTTCTTTTATTTATGGAAGTACGAATCTGGAAGTGTTTACTCCTTTTTGAAAAGCTTTTGAAGCAAAATTCAAGATGCGACCTCCTTTATATTCTCTGATATCTTTTAGCTATTGTGTTGTGACTTCGTGATTTTGTCTAGTCGCCATTAGCAAGATTTTCTAAAACTTTTCTAGAGATTCATGACAAGGAAAACGCATTCCAGTCAAAAATTTGTTTTAAACTTCATTTTTGAACAAAACTGGGCTCTAAAAGGCCACGGTCATGGCTGTATCATGCAAAGCTCTATATTTTATAAAACTCCAACTTGCATTTTTACTCAATCTCTGCAAAATAGAAGATATTTTGACTGCAAATGAATAGCAAAAAGAGGAATCACTTTGAAAAACCCCTCATTCTGGGCATGGCCTAAAAACTCTCCTGTTGTTTAACATTTTCTGTGATATCTTACAGCCATGAGCTCCATTTATACCTCACCAAATTCCTAAGCTCATCATTATTTCTGATAAAAAACGTGTATCTGCATATGCTTGATTAAAAAGATCATTCACGTTTGTCAAAAAGGTTTAAATAACACTCTTTGTTAAAATTTTCAGGCTCCTTTCTGATAGAGCACTTTTACTCAGTTGTCATCTGACTATTACCATATAGAGTCCATTAAAATCTATCATAATAAATGTCATGAGAACTCTTAAATACACTGAAAATGCATGAATATCCTATAGAATGTTATGATGCATAATTAGAAAATTTCTCCATATTTTGATAAAGGAAAGAGAAGCTTTTAATTTATTACTTATATCTTGATGATAAGGATTGATAAGCAATCACCCTGGAATTCTTGCAAACAATGCATTTTTTGAAGATGTACTTAATATGCAGCACTGTTGTCATTTACTCTTTGCATACCTTTGCTGAATTTTGCAAAAAAAATCTGCATAATACAAAACAAATTCTCATGATGTTCATATTGCTCAAAACATTTGATGAGCTAGGCTCAACCCTTGTGGGAGCCACATCTAACCCCACTTATTCTGAAACTGATAAAAAACAACAACAATACATTTCCTGTTTCTACACATGACATAAACCAGTTAGTAAAAACAACAGATTTAATGATTCCTTTATGATTCTCTGCTTTTCTTGGTTAATCATCCAGTGAATGCATGATTGAATGAGATTACATTTCTGTTGGTAGCATAGGGATAAGGTAGAATTTGATTTTTTATTGCTCTAATGCTACCCTTCACAATTTTGTAGAAAATCTCAAAGATGGAGCTGAACGTGACACCAGAGCTGGACGAATATCAGCACAACTTCGACAACGATTCGTCATTCCAGGCAATGATGAATCACTTTCTTTCCTTGTTCTTACTCTATTTTCAGCTATGTGTTCATTTCCCTTCTTGTATTCAACATTTGATTTAAAAATAAAATCAGGTTACTCTCCCACGACTTGTGTGGGACTTCAGTTTTTACAATATGAATAAAACAACATTACTTTGCAAACCTATGAGTTTCTCTGTTTCAAACATTTTGAAAAATAGAAGATATTTATTTTTAATCAAATCTCAGAATGCGATGAATACGTAGGCAACAAAAATTTAGTTTTACCTTTCTGAGTTGAATGCAATTCAGCTCTACCTGTTTTCAGCTGAAGCTAAAAATAGGCAAGAAAAGTATAATAATAAAACAATTTGCTAATATCTTATTATTATTTTATTCTAATGTATTACAATCTTTGATGTGTAATGATTATAATATTTATTTATTATTATTTTTGATACTAAGTTATTTAATTCTAGAATGTAATAACAATAAATTTCCTATATATTATTATTATATTTGTTATTTCATATTTATATATTTTTATATTGATATGATACACATTTATTTTATATTTAATATTAATATTGCTCTTTATTTTATTTATTAATTGATTTGCATTTTAACACTTGGTCTTTATGGTTTTGTTATTTCGGGCACATGACACTAACATTCTCTTGGATGGCTCATATATCTGCATTTTTTGCAAGGGGACATCAATCATTGTTTAGTATGTTACTTACAAATACGCAAAGTAAAAGAAGATGATAGCATTGGCATCAAATAAATTAATGTGCATACAAGTATAAATTAATAAGAACCAATGTGCATATACTTACAAATTAATCCAACAAACCATCTGAGTCTGCTCTACTCTTTATTGTGTCAAGTATTGCCTCATGGTCAAACTCATGGACCTTCCACAAGGTCTTGTTCAAAGGTCTACCCCCATATTTGGTCAAACAAACATTGGATTCCATGACAAGGTTCGAGGAATGAAGAATCGATGTGTGTCAAAGTCTTGAAATAGCCAATGTTTGACACTCAAATGTGGGTACCTTCTAAGCCATGTTCCAGTAACCACAATTGAGCCTGTAGGGTATTCGATGTTTTCTCCATCTATAACTGGGGCCTCCAATTTCTTTTTGGCCTCAACACAATGAAACAAGTAATATTTTGTTCCCTCTTCATTGTCTTCATCTGCAATAACTACATAAACATGCCTGTATTGATATGTGCAGAAAATATCTTAAAATTCGTCAACATTACGAATACAGTACAAATTAAGATAACAATATGGAATTTCAACAACTAAGAAAGTAGATATATCACTTGGTTGAACTAGATCTGATACGTGGTCAAAGTTGACCTATGATTCCATTTGTGTCAATTCCAATGTCGTCGGAGGGTGATACGTGTGAAGTGGGCTAAGATAACTTGTCAACCATTTGTCAACCCACTCCCCTGACTCACAATCATTCTAGGCTTGCATTGTACATGAAGAAAAAAGCATGCCATCTTTCATGTATCGATACTCCATGAACATGCATTTGAACTAAGGAAAGAGTGTACCTCACTCGATCCTGTTACTATACAATAGTCTTCATATGATGCAATGTTAGTATCATCCATCAACCAAAACAATCTACGAACTAAATATGTACCTTCATTACCTGGACCCATCGAAGCATTACACTACTCGACGATTGATTTTGCATCTATCAACTTTGTACTATCTTTATACTTTAACTCTTCTCATGCTAATGCTCTTTTCACACATGCTCATGCACCATCATGCTCCCCTTTTCCATGTCCAGCCTCACAAAAGTTCCACATACGTTGAACACCTGTAATGACATGCATCCTGCACAACGAGTAGAACATGCGTGAGTTCTTGAACTGTGTTGCATAGTTATCAGACCATATTATATGTTGGTTGTATTTTATGCCCCTCTGAGAAAAACCACTGTAGAACATCTAGAAGAAACCTTGCACAAAATATGGAGAATGTGTGCGATCATCACTAATGTAAAAGTGGTACTCCCATAATACCTTCCTTTGGTCATCTGTACTATCAGATGCATGAATGAATGTTATGTGCAAAAATATCGAAACCTGTGTGGAGTTGTAATACTGTGACTGCACCTCACATTGTAGTTGTAGAGTGTAGTTCTCCACAAAGTCAACCACTAATACTATGCTTCCAACTGGAAAGGTGTCCTTGCATAGCTTGAATTGCGTGTCCAACCATCAGACTCTATGGGTATGCATCGCATACTCAGACAGTATATTGTCACGAGACATGGACATAAACTGGTACACTGGAATCTTCTCAATAACCAAATCACACGTTTTTTCTTGAGACCCATCTTTTGTAGCATATGCCACTATTTTATACTTCCCAAATTCTACTAGTTTCTATCCCACCTCATATGTGTTTTCCATATGTTGACATATTGGAATACGTTGGAAGCCACCGCAATGCTCGCATGAACCATCCAACCATGTTGTCCTGTAGAATATTTGGCCATCCTCTATTTCACATAAATTTTTTTATACGAACTCTCTTGAAGATTTTTGTGGGGCTTCTATGCCATAATCCTGCAAAACATCGTTAGTATGCAAATCTACACATATAGAATGATAAACATCATAATGGGTAGAAAATTAAATATGTAGTCTACAATGACAAGTAGTGCATGTGTGATTTATCTTGACATGAAAAGGTTTAAGCATTTCAAAAAATATTTGAGAAATACTAATTTGAGGATAATCATTTTCAATTTTTTGAAAAAATTGGATTTGAGTCATATCCAAAAAATGCTTTGGATGTGGCTCATGATTTTGACTACCGATTCTCCCTCTTACCACATCCCTCTGATTCGGAGATGGCCTTGTGTTATTCTTCCAATACTCTTCAATTAGTGTTCTCAAGGCTTTGACAACTTCTTTATCTTTTCGTGATAGTCTCCCCGAGAATGCCCATAATTCATTTGAATCATTGCCCTCAATTCTTTGCCGCCTTTGAATGGCTCTTGATAAAAATTTTCTACTAATTCTCGCTTGCTCACTCGTCTTTCTAATGAGATGAGATCTCTTTGTTTGAAAGCTTACCAAAGTCGATGTAATGACACGTCGGGTGAGATTACTATCCTTTGAGCGTGAGGTCTTACCCACACTCTCATAAGCATCCATTAGATTCTTCACAATAGTATCTTCACTCGATGCATTCGATGTTCTCAACCCAAGAGTCTTCATGATGTTCCTATACTTTACACCCCGCATCATTTCAAAAAATAGTTGACATCTTGCAGTCTCATTTAGCCTTTCAAAGAATTGTTCCTAAATCTTATCAGTATATCTTCTACAAGTGTGTGTCGAAATATTATCTTCCATCTGCTGCAAAATCTCATCATCAATATTAATCAAATACTTTGGCTTTCTACGCAAAATTCTAGGTGGTGTTCTCCTAGGTACATAATGGAGCTTCAAATTTTGATCTTCGAGTTCCATTATTATCTTGCCTCTATACTGGTCTATCATTCTATCCAGAAGAAACCTAAGGTTGGGGGTTCTATTTTTCCTTCATAAAGTCCTAATGTCCTATCTAATACCTTGGGTAGGATCTTTTCCGTCGTTACCTTTTGAGGGAGCTTTTAAAATTATTTATGTCCCATTGACTCGTCTAGGTCGGGCCCCTTTTAATAAACAGTGTTAAATATTTTGCCTAAAATTTATTATTTCCTAAGTCTAGGTTGGCCCGTGCCCCATTTTAAGAACAACGTTGAGCCATCATTTGTCGTTGGCCTAGGAAATATCCCCTTGTCCCTTTAATAATGGTTTAATATTTTGCAGGGAACATTTTTTGGTAACCGTCGATCATTGAATAGTTGATCCTGACCATTCCCCACGATCTCATGATGGCTTCACCACTAGGTTTCAACTGATTACGAAATCACGGGCGGGCGCCACGTGTCTCAGCTGCTAACACCGAAAAGGATTTATAAACTACTTTAATTTTGTGTCGCGTTTTAATACATTAAATAGTGGGTTACTAAAATAGCTGCGAGATGCACATGCTAAAGATCGACGGTGATGTTATAATCTTGATGAAAAGTTGCTTGATGGTTATGTTCGGTGCTGGTGACTATTGTGAATGAACGCAATTGCTGATGGGGGGGATCAACGGTTTCCCGCCATCGCATGATCCAAAGATGCAGGATGTTTAGTGATTGTGATATCACGGGCAAGCGCCACGTGTACTCCTTTGGTGCAGCATACTATGGTGGGCCCTCAATGCTGATATGGAGATTACATCAGCCCTTCTGAAGGTAGTCATTCGATGATCTAACAAAGTCAAAGGATCGGCGATTAGAATTTAAATTCACATCAAATGCGATTGGAGTCATTGGTGCGACATACAAGTGTGCTTTAATGTCAAATGAGATGTTTACTGTCTTAATTCAATCGACATAAAGTATATGCCTTCATTCTATTTCACCATAAAGCATTCAAGCACATTGGCGAAGCAATTTCAGAGCTAGAGACAAAGTTTTTAAGCAATCACAGTAGGAGTTTGGTTTTCTACAAGGTGTGAAATTCTGTGAGTTGTTTTCTATACTGCTTGGTTAATTTGACTATGATTTTGTAAAGGATTGTAGTGTGCTTGTTGGAGGGGTTTTTGATTATTGTCGTAGGATTACTGGTTTGTTTAAATTGAGGGAAATCGCAAGGTCTTGTTGTATTTCATTTTCTGGGTAACCCTATTTTGTTCAAGGATTTGAATTATTTAAAGAAGCCCTAGTTCATTTGAGATGGCACCACCAAAGCAGCATTTCGTCCATATTGATTATTTGCAAAGGAATTTATATGAATATTTTCTAGATCAACTCCCGTTATCAACAAATGATAGGAAGAGGGGTTTAGTTTTGATGAGTGGAGAACCTTGGGTGAAGGACTAGTGTGCAGGAGTTATAATATTGCAGATGCTAGGGTTCCTATGACTGGTTTGGAAATTTTTATGCTGTGGTATGGATAGAAAACTTTACCTCACCCCTTTTCTAATGGTTGGAGATACGACATGGGGAAGCTAGCAGTGCCAAATGTGTTGCTAGATGTGGACCTACTTAGAGTTGTGGCAACATGATATGACCTTGTTACAAGAGTAATAAGGGATAATGATGGTGGGATTCTGCTGAGTATAAGTGCAAATGAGATTCAACAAGTGTTTGATTTGAGTGAGTCTAGCTCATTTTTGGTTCCAATTGATCTTGAGGAGATGAAGCAGGAGTATGCAAGATCGAAGCCTCTTTTCAAATTAAAGTTGCTTCCTCCTCATCTGGCTAGGGCAGGTAGTTCAACAATTCATATCAACCCAAGTGACCAGGAGCCTTTTAGGTTGAATTGCTTTTCCAATCACTTTTTGGCTACATTTTATTGACTATGCCAGATTTTGGGATTCAGCTCTAATACCGTAATGCCAATTGCGTACATGTTCATGGGGGCCGAAATTCAGCATCCCAATTTCTCTGTGGTGTATGACTTTGCATCTTTTCTCGCAGAACAGATACATGAGGGTGATACTGGCACACCTTCGTTTGGTACTCCCTGTTAATGCACATGTTCCTGTATAAGAATGCCGACTTCTTCTCAAAGAATATGGAGTTGAGGCGAGATGTGAATGGAGAAGGATTACCAGTATAGGTTTGGAGTGTTGACTTATCTTACAGTAGGGGAGGTGCTAGTTTCATGCAATTTAACAATTGGTTTGCCTCCAGACTCAGGGCTCAGTTGGTAGTAAATGTGCCTAGAGTCATTGAAGACCTACATGACTTCCTCAGACCAAAGGTGAGGAATACTAACTTGAAAATCTGCCACAATTGGGGTGACATCATTTTGTACCCCGTAAGTACTGTTGTAAAAGTATATGGTTTACAGGGAGCCCCACATATTATCCCATTTAATATACCATCAAGAATGGGGTTTGTCGAGGTCATGTGGAAAATAGGTTGTATTCACGAGGACAACCTGACAGGTAGGGGAAAAGGGACTTTGTTCCCTCACTACACTGTTGTTTCTTATTTTTTTTGTTCCAAGGGAGGATGAGTCCACTTTGGAAGATTCTTTCATGACTTTCATTTGAGGAGTGGTCCTAGGAGGCAGCATGACCTTGAGGGTTTCTTTTTCTTGTTTAGGCAACGAATTAAAGGTGGCAAGTTTGTACATGAATTCAATTTTCCTAAAGACCTAATCATAAATGAGTTTGATTTGAATAGGTAGGAATTGAATAAGGAAAAGTGGATTGCATATGAGAAGTTGTTGGCCATGGTACATAAAATGGATCCAAAATATGATCCATTAATGGAGTTCAATCCATTCCACAAGAGAATTGACTTCTTGATGGATAATTTCAAGGAGATCATGGGAACCTTGATGACCAAGAGGGTCAATTTGGAATTAGATTTTGGTATACAAAGACCAAAGGTGAGGCCTAAAGAAACAAGGCCAACTTATCAGCCCTCAATGAATCAACCTCTTTACAAGAGAAAGAGGATTGACAGTAGTGATGAGGAGGAGGGGGATAAGAAAGGAAAACAAATAATGAAGACATAATCACAGCTAGGTCCAAAGATCAGAACACTTGGAGCGATAAAACTTATTGATTTGGATTCACCACGGAGGAGTGATCCTGCATTACTACTATTAGAGGCAGAGAGTTGAAGAAGCATAATAGACTCTAATGGATGAGATAATTGTTATAGATCAAGACATCCAGGTTGGTATTCCTTCCCTTCCAAGATCAACACAGTTGGTGTTATCTGATATGGATGTGAAAGGACAATGTGTACAAGATTCTAGAATGGAGGCCTGCAAAGCATTCTTGGATGATGATGCATTTGTGAAGACTCTTGTATTCTTGCAACTAGTGTGGAGGATGAAGTTGGAAGAGTACCAAGACAAATGCAAGAGGAGGAGAGAATCAAGGCTTGATAGGCTTGACCCTAATGATGTTATTGGGGATATTGATTCTTTAAGATGAGAAATCCAAAAGCAAGTTGAACTTAGGATAAAAAAATGACAAGGAGAAAGAAACAAAACTGATGCATGTTGTAATTGAGCGGGATAGATTAATTAGACAATTGGCAACAATGAAACTCCTGAACCAAAGTAGACCTGAGCGAGAAGAGGAAGGTTCTATTGTATGGGAAATTTTTGATAAAGGGGAAAATCCAGTGTCTAAAGTGAGTCCTATAGGTCAGGTTGATGTCCAACCAAAGCTTGTAGACCCAAAACCTTTGAACCCTGTTAAGCCCAACCAAGTAATCTAGACCCTAAACCCATTTTGGACAAGGGAAAACTGAAGGCTGAAGGAATCAAGATAAATGAGAGGGTGGCTTCTCACCATCCTAAAAAAGATCCCTTTCCACATGTGTCATCAAAAGTAGAGACTACCTTGGAAATGGTTAGGAGGGAAGGGGAAGCTCTAGCAGAAGAGCTAGAGAGGACTGAAATTGAGGCAGCAAATATAGAAAAGAGAAGGAAAATAAGTTTCCTAAGAATGTCGAGTGTGGATGAAGTTTCACACGCTACAACTTAATCAGGTCATCAAGATGTTTTAAAAAATGATCATAAAATCAGTCTAGAGAATACCACAAGTAATTATGGCCCAAAGGTTCATGAAACCAAATTTGTAAATCTACATCAAGATGGTCAAAGGATACCTATACAATTGGAAAGGTATAGAAAATTGTTCTTTGATGGTATTCCGGGTTACCCAAATCCCATCCCTGATTAGCTAAGACAAAAGTTGAATAAGTTTGCTGGGAACAATGCTTTTTCAGGAGAGGAACATTTGAAAGCCTTCATGGATATGTTAAATGACTATGAGGTAGAGCATGAAATTATTTGTACAATCTTTGACAGAAGATGCAAGGGATTGGTACAGGGGTCTACCGAATGCTAGTATTGGTTCATGGGAAGAATTTGAAAAATGTTTCAAAGAACAATATGGTGATAAGACTAATGCTAGTTTCATGTTGAATGAATTCAACAACATCAAGAAGTCAGTTAATGAGCCTGTGACAAAATTTAACCTTATATTTCAAAAGGCAATGTTTAAATTATTTTAGGTGATGAGACTTGATGAAAATGTTTGTTTAACCACTTATTTCAATGCTTTTGATGCTAAAATGGCATATCTCCTTAGAGATAAGGACCCTCGGACCATGAGGGATGCTTTCAGAGCAACCATTAATATTGAAAGCAATAGGAAAGCTTCTGGAAAATATGGTAGGAGGGAGGAACCTACTCTTTTGAAAAATCCTAGGGATAAAACTGAGAAAGTCTCTACTGCAAACCCTAAGGACAATGAGAAGTGGGATAAGGTCCTTAGTACTTTAAAAGACATAAATTATATTGTTGCTAAGCAAGAGAAGGGTCTTGGAAATGATAAGCAGCATTATAATAAAAATGAAAGACCTTCTAGACTACAAAACTATCCTTACAATACAAATTGGAAGGATGGAAAACCAATATTACCAGCCCAGAAGCCTAAAACTGATCAGCAGACACCAGATCCTTTGTAGAAGCATTCTGTAAATTTGGTATAGGATAGACCATGGTGTGAGGTTTGTGAACATCCACATGATCAAAATTATTATGACATTGCCTAGTTGCTTGTTACTGAAGGAAAAGAAGAGGATACTCATGAGCAGAATGATGTAAATGTTTGTATGACCCGGTCATATATTGATGAAGTTGAATGCTCTTTTGATGAGGAATTGCAAGAAGTTGATGTAAATAATCAATGGAAGAGAAGTGAAATGTATCATCAACAGGTTTTTTCTGATGAGGAAGGTGATTTTGATAATCATGCCTGCAACATGGAGCAGGCTGAAGATTCAGTGTCTCTAAGGAGACCATCAAAAGATGAGATTTCCTGGTTGACTGAAGAGATGGATGCTCAGATGAGAAGTACACTATAGCTAAGAAATAAAACTGTGGGTGGCGAGCAGGGTAAACTCACTGGCCTTTTCATTAAAGAACAGAAAGATAAAAATAAGGGTGTTAAAGCAAACAGCAAAAATGATGTTGTCAAAATCAAGGAGGTCAAGAATGACAAGATATGGGAAAAAAGGGTCGAGATTCCAAGGCCCCATGAAGATGTTACTCCTTTATTGATAAATACCAAATTGATTACCAAGTTTTTTGAATCTGCTCTTGAAGAGAAGCAAAAGAAACTTGAAGGAAACTAGCAACTGGAGAAGAAAGAAAACAATGAAGGTATGACTCTTGACTTGCTAAATACACACCCTTAGACATGTTTCAAGTAGTGTCCCAAGTTAAATTTATTGTACCTTTGCTGGAAATGATGAGAATAGCTAAGCATAAGGAAAAAACAATAGCCTTGATTTCAGGAGTTGCCAGTAGTACAATTGAACATGGAAATTGTAAAGAAGCAAAAGACAAAGAAGAAATAAAAGAGAAAGAAGTGGAGGGAATTGTGACACAAATTCCCCCTGTATATCTAGGGAATTCTATCAATATGTGTCTTGAGAATATAAACCCCTTTTTCTTGAGTGTTGATATAGATGGGAAGACTCTGAGAAATTGTATGATAGACTCAGGGGCATCAAATAATGTTATGCCAGTCAAGATCATGGAAGCAATGGGCTTAACAGTAAACACTACTCAAGGTAAATGCAATGCATTAGATTCGAGAGAAGTGCTAGTTATTGGGACTATTAAAGCATTGCCTTATAAATTGACCCAATACCCTAATAAGGTTTTAGCCATAACTGTTCTAGTTGCAGACATCCCTCCCCATTTTGGGATGCTCTTGTCAAGGAAGTGGAGTGTATCAATGGGAGGTAACATGCAATGTGATTTATCATTTTCTACCTTCCATATCGATGGGAAGGATGTCAAGATTGAGAGAGAATCTAAAGTGCCTCATATGATCGAGCATGATCCAACTGAGAATTTGACATGTTTTACTGACTGTGGCATAAATGAATTCAGGGCAGAAGAATCCCCTAGTAATTGTGATAAACCTGTTGCACCAATTGATAACGAAGTAAAACATTTTTCATAATCTAATGATTTGTGGACTATGTATTTTGATGGTGCGAGTTCAAAGGAGGGATTTGGTGCAGGTGTGTTGCTAAGGTCTCCGAGTGGAAAGACATTTAGGTTCTCTTTCACTCTGTTATTTGAATGCACCAACAATGTGGCCGAATATGAAGCCTTGTTATTGGGGATGAGATTGGCTCAAAAAAATGGGATCAAGAAGCTCAAAGTGATTGGAGATTTTGAGCTTGTGATTTCCCAAGTCAGATCTAGATATGTGTCAAAGAATAAAATGCTAAAACATTATAGAAATGTTGTTTGGGATGAATTGGAAAACTTTGATGCTTTTGGTATAAATTGGATGGAGAGAGGTCACAATAAAGTGGCAGATTTGCTTGCAAATATTGCATTGAAACTAGATGACATGAATTATGCTAGGATTTCAAAGGTTGAAGTGCAAACTAGACCATCTATTCCTGATAATGTCAAAAAATGGCAAGTTTTTGATAGTAATGATGATGTATTGAGATTTTTAAATTGTGTGGATGAGTATGAAAGTCAAGGAATTGACTTTGGAGCTTTTGTTGAAGAGATTGATGGTAAGGATACTTTGTCTGGGAATGGAGTTATTCAGTTAAAGACTAATACAATTCCTAAAGGTTTAGTTGTTCTTGAAAGAGTTTTTGACAACCAGGATAGGACAAAGGCTAATTGTGTTGCTTCCCATCCTGATGATTTGGAGGAAATAAACCTTGGAATAGAAGCATCACCAAAAAAGGTGTATAATGGAAAGAAAGTATCACCAAAGGTGAGAAGGATGTTAATTGATTTGTTAAGGAAATTCAGACATGTGTTTGCTTGGTCTTATGATGATCTCAAGGCTTATAGGCAGGATTTATCTCAACATGAAATTCCTTTGAGTGATGATGCTAAGACATTTAGGCAAAAGAAAAGACCTATTAATCCTACCTTGGCCCCAAAAATGCAAGAAGAATTAATGAAGTTAAGAGATGCAGGGACCATCAAACCAATTAGACATTCATCTTGGGTATCAAATTTGGTGCTTGTGAGAAAGAAAAATGGAGACATTAGGTTATGTGTAGATTTTAGAAATTTGAACGTGTCTTCATTGAAGGATAACTACCCATTACCAAATATGGAAGCCATGTTGCAGAGGATGACAGGTTGTGAGCTAATGTCTATGATGGATGGATTTTTTGGCTATAAAAAAGTTATGGTTAAGGAGTCTGAACAGTTTAAGACAACTTTCACTACACCTTGGGGAGCTTATGTATATGTGAGAATGCCTTTTGCTCTAACAAATGCAGGGGCTACTTTCCAGAGAGCCATGGATGTGGCATTCTCAGATTTGATTAACTTGCTTTTGGTGATTTATCAGGATGATCTAACAACATATTCCAAGAAAGAAGAGGACCATTGTGAACATCTAAAAAAGGTATTCAGTAGGGCTTTGGAATATGGTATTTCCTTAAATCCAAAGAAATGTGTTTTTGGAGTAAAGGAGGGAAAGTTGTTGGGACATATTGTTTATAAGGATGGGGTCAAAATCGATCCAGAAAGGGTAATTACAATAGATAAGGTCCCACAACCCTGAAATGTCAAAGGAATACAGTCTTTCTTTGGACAGATTAATTTCCTAAGGAGATTCATAACAGATTTTTCTAAGATAGTTCACCCTATTTCTAAGATGCTTAAGAAAGGGGCCAAGGTTGAGTGGGAAGGAGAGTCAGTATAGGCTTTCTAGGCCATTAATAAAGCTATAAAGGAAGCTCCTATGTTAAGGACCCCTGATATTTCCAAACCCTTACAGATTTTCTCATTTGCTTCATTCCACACAATTGCAGTTATGTTGTTACAAAAGAATGCTGAAGGTTTTGAACAACCTATAGAATTTTTTAGCAAGTCCATGCAGACTGCAAAAGTCAAATATGACATAAATGAAAAATAGGCATATGCATTAGTAGAGGTAGTGAAAGCTTTCGAGTCATATCTGATGGGAGCTATTGTAGTTGCCTATGTACCCAGTGTTGCTGTGAAGGACATTTTTACACAACAAGAATTGTCAAGAAGAAGATGTAGATGGATCAACAGGATCCAAGAATTCAATATTGAAATATAGATTACCAAGTTGGTAAGAGGACAAGGACTAGCCAAGCTTATGGCCCAAAGTAATCTAGAAGCAAATAAGATAAATTTGCTTGAAGAAGAGAACAAATCACACATATGTGACATGGAACATTTTGATTGGTACAAAGGTGTGATCTACTATTTACAAAGGATGAAATGTCTTGATAATTTAAGTGAAAATGAAAAGAGGACATTGAAGTTACATGCTATAAAATATGTTATCATAATAGGAAAGCTCTGGTGGAGAAATGGAGAAGGTGTTATGTTGAAATGTGTAGACCAAGATCAAGCACAAGAACTCTTGAATGAAATGCATAGTGGAGTTTGTGGAGGGCATTATATGGCCAAAACAACTGCACACAAAATAATGAGGGTTGGGTTTTTGTGGCCTTTCATTTTTAAGGATGCGCACCAATTGGTGAAGACATGTGATGCCTGTCAACGTTTCTCTGGTAAGTTGAAATTCTCTAGTAACTTACCTTTAAAACCAGTTGTAGTGCAATCTCCATTCTAGCAATGGGGTATTGATTTTATAAGAGAGGTAGCATGTAAGTCGAGTGGAGGGCATTGATGGATATTGGTGGCCACTGATTACTTTACCAAATGAGTAGAAACAATTCCAAAAAAGAAAGCAACTAGTAAGGTGGTAATTGATTTCTTAATGAGTAACATAGTGACTGAATTTGGATGTCCAGAGAGGATTGTGTCAGACAATGCAATGTGTTTCAAATCTGAAGAATACATGGAGTTCTATGAGAAGCATGGCATCCAAGTCTCTTACTCATCACCTTACCACCTACAAGGAAATGGACAAGCAAAATCAAGCAATAAAAGCTTGATGAAGATTATTAAAAGGATCTTAGATCAAAATAAGAAGGCATGGTATTCTAAGTTGAGATTAGCAGTCTGGGTAGACAGGGTGACAGTGAGGAAGGCAATAGGTTGTGACCCATTTGACTTAGTTTATGGGATAAATGCAAGGTTGCCCCAAAATAATTTGATGGAGATGTATAAATTTGTCTAGATGTATGATAATGAAATAGAAGATGAAATACAATTGAGAGTGGAAGCTCTCATAGAATTGGATGAGACCAGGAGGGAAGCTCAAATGAAAAATGCCAAATTGCAGTTACAAGTAAAAAAATTGTATGAAAAACAGACAACCACAAGGAGTTTCCAAGATGGAGATATGGTCTTGATGTGGAATGCCAGGTTGGAAAATAAAGGAAAACATGGTAAATTTGATGCAATCTGGTTGGGTCCATTTTTGGTGAATAGTAAGTGGGGGGAAGATTCATATTTCCTCCAAGAAATGACAAGTGATATTCTTGAAGTTATAATTTAGTTGAAGTATTGTTTTCCATGAGAAGTAGCTTAGGTGTGTACAAATGTTAGTTGTAGGTTTCCTTCTTGTTGGATTGTCTTGCCTGGACAGTCTTTTTGGTTGTCTCTGCAACTGGTCTGCTCTACCTAAGATTTTGTTATTCTCGTTTCATTCCAGTGGAATGAACGTCCCCAACTGGAGCCACTGACGGAGCTTCAAATTTTGATCTTTGAGTTCCATTATTATCTTGCCTCTATACTGGTTTGTCATACTATTCGAAAGAAACCTAAGGTTGGGGGTTCTATTTTTGCCTTCATAAATTCCTAATGTTCTATCTAATACCTTGGGTAGGATCTTTTCTGTCGTTACCTTTTGAGGGAGCTTTTAAAATGATTTATGTCCCATTGACTCGTCTAGGCTGGGCCCCTTTTAATAAATAGTGTTAAATATTTTGCCTAAACTTTATTATTTCCTAAGTCTAGGTTGGCCCATGCCCCATTTTAAGAACAATGTTATGATGTCCCCTTGTCCCTTTAATAATGGTTTTATATTTTGTAGGGAAGGTTTTTTAGTAACCATCGATCATCCAACAGTTGATCCTAACCCTTCCTCGCGATCTCATGATGGCTTCACTGCTGAGTTTCAACTGATTACGAAATCATGGGTGGGCACCATGTGTCTCAGCTTTCGAGGCCGAAAAGGATTTATAAGGTTCTTTAATTTTGTGTCGGGTTTTAATACATTAAATAGTGGGTTACTAAAACAGCTGCGAGATGCACATGCTAAAGATCGACGGTGATGTTATAATATTGATGAAAAGTTGCTCAACGGTTATGTTCGATGCTGGTGACTGTTGTGAATGAACATGATTGCCGATGGGGAGAATCAACGCTTGCCCACCATCGTGTGATCCAAAGATGCAGGATGTTTAGTGATTGCAATATCATGGGAAAGTGCCATGTGTACTCCTTCGGTGCTGCATAATGTGGTGGTCCCTCAATGCTGAGTTGGAGATTACATCAGCCCTTTTGAAGGTAGCTATTCGATGATCTGACAAAGACAAAGGATCGATGATTAGAATTTAAATTTGCATCAAATGCGATTGGAGTCGTTGGCGCGGAATACAAGTGTGCTTTAATGGTGTATGAGATGTTTACTGGCTCAATTCAATCGACATAAAGTATCTGACTTCATTCTATTTCACCACAAAGAATTCAAGCACATTGGCGAAGCAGTTTCAGAGCTAGAGACAAAGTTTTCGAGCAATCACAACAGGAGTTTGGTTTTCTAAAAGGTGCGAAATTCCATGAGTGCTTGGTTAATTTGATTGTGATTTCGTAAAGGATTGTAGTGTGCTTGTCGGAGGGGTTTGTGATTATTGTCATAGGGTTACTGGTTTGTTTAAATTGAGGTAAATTGCAAGGTCTTTCTATATTTCGTTTTCTGGGTAACCCTAGTTTGTTCAAGGATTTGAATTATTTAAAGAAGCCCTAGTTCGTTTGAGATGGCACCACCAAAGCAGCATTCTGGCCATATTGATTATTTGTAGAGGAATTTATATGACAATTTTATGGATCAACTCCCGTTATCAACAAATGACAGGAAGAGGGGTTTAGTTTTGATGAGTGGAAGAACCCTAGGCGAAGGACTAGTGTGTAGGAGTTATAATATTGCAGATGCTAGGGTTCCTATGACTAGTTTGGAAATGTTTAGGTTGTGGTATGGACAACAAAATTTACCTCACCCCTTTTCTAATGGTTGGAGATACGACATGGGGAAGCTAGTAGTGCTAAATGTGTTCCCAGATGTGGACCTACTCAGAGCCGTGGTAGCAAGATATGACCCTGTTACAAGAGTAATAAGGAATAATGATGGTGGGATTCTGCTGAGTATAAGTGCGGATGAGATTCAACAGGTGTTTGATTTGATTAAGTCTAGCCCATTTTTGGCTCCAATTGATCTTGAGGAGATGAAGCAGGAGTATGCAAGATCGAAGCCCCTTTTCAAATTAAAGTTTCTTCCTCTTCATTTGGCTAGGGCAAGCAGTTCAACAATTCATATCAGCCCAAGTGACCAGGAGCCTTTCAGGCTGAATTGCTTTGCCAATCACTTTTTGGCTACATTTTATTGACTGTGCCAGATTTTTGGATTCAGCCCTAATACCATAATGCCAATTGCATACATATTCATGGGGGCCCAAATTCAGCATCCCAATTTCTTTTTGGTGTATGACTTTGCATCATTTTTGGCAGAAAAGATACATGAGGGGTTATTGAAGTTGTAGGTGGGTGATACTAGCACACCTTTCTTTTGGTATTCCCTATTAATGCACATGTTCCTATATAAGAATGTCGACTTATTCTTAGAGAAGATGGAGTTGAGGCGAGATGTGAATGGAGAAGGATTACTAGTACAGGTTTAGAGTTCTGACTTATCTTACAACAGGGGAGGTGCCAGTTTCGTGCAATTTGACAATTTCTTTGCCTCCAGACTCAGGGCTTGGTTGGTAGTAAATGTGCCTAGAGTCCCTAAAGACCTACATGACTTCCTCAGACCAAAGGTGAGGAAGCCTAACTTGAAAATCTGCTATAATTGGGGTGACATCATTTTGTAACCCATAAGTATTGTTCTAAGAGTATATGGTTTCCAGGGAGCGCCACATATTCTCCCATTTAATGTACCATCAAGAATGGGGTTTTTCGAGGTCATGTGGAAAATACATTGTATTCACAAGGACAACCTAACAGGGAGGGGAAAAGAGACTTTGTTCCTTGACTACATTGTTGTTTCTTATTTTGTTTGTTCCAAGGGAGGATGGGTCCACTTTGGAAGATTCTTTGATGACTTTCATTTGAGGAGTGGTCCTAGGAGGCAACATGACCCTAAGGGTTTCTTTGCCTTGTTTAGGCAACGAATTAAAGGTGGCAGGTTTGTACATGAATTCAATTTTCCTGAAGACCTAATTAGAAATGAGTTTGATTTGAATAGGCAAGAATTGAATAAGGAAAAGTGGAATGCATATGAGAATTTGTTGGCCATAGTACATAAAATGGATCCAAAATATGATCCATTAATGGAGTTCACTCCATTCCACGAGAGAATTGACTTCTTGATGGATAATTTCAAGGAGATCATGGGCACCTTGATGACCAAGAGGGTCAATTTGGAATTAGATTTTGGTATACAAAGACCAGAGGTGAGGCTTGAAGAAACAAAGCCAACTTATCAACCCTCAGTGAATTGAACTCTTTACAAGAGAAAGAGGATTGATAATAGTGATGAGGAGGAGGGGGATAAGAAAGGAAAACAGATATTGAAGACATCATCACAGCTAGGTCCAAAGATCAGAGCACCTGGAGGGATAAAAATTATTGATTTGGATTCACCACCGAGGAGTGATCCTGCATTACTACCATCAGAGCTAAGCCCTAAGAGGCAGAGAGTTGAAGAAGCACAATAGACTCTGATGGAAGAGATAATTGTTACATATCAAGACATTCAGGTTGGTATTCCTTCCCCTCCAAGATCAACATAGTTGGTGTTATCTGATATGGTTGTGAAAGGACAATGTGTACAAGATGCCAGAATGGAGGCCTGCAAGGCCTTCTTGGATGATGATGCATTTGTGAAGACTCATGTATTCTTCCAACTGGTGTGGAGGATAAATTTGGAACAGTACCAAGACAAATGCAAGAGGAGAGAATCAAGGCCTGATCAGGAGAATGATGATGAGGTGAAGGCCGAACTGATGGAAGAGTTCAAAAGCATCACTCCTAAGGAGGGAAGGAAACTAGTGACTCAGGTTGGTGTCCTAATTTTTTCTGAGTGGGACATAGCTGATCCAGTGGCATTTAATGCCATTCTGAAGTCCAAGCATCCCATACAAAATAGTGAGGAAGAGGTTAAGGCAGCCCCACAAGACTCTGCCTTTAGTGAAGAATATGAAAATTTGGCAATTTGGGTGTTGGTACCCCAGGGTAGAAAGCCAAATGTGACTTATATTAGCCCAAACCTAAGAGGAGGGTTAATCATCAAGAGACCTTCTCAAACTTCAACTACATAAGCTACAACTCTGATTGTAAATGTGGCCAAATTGGCCCTAAAGACAGTTGAAAGAGAAGAGGCTGAAAAGAATATTTTGATGGAGAAATACATCATAATTGGAGAATATAGTAGGATGCAGCAAAGGAATGTTGAGCTACAATCTGAGGTAGATAGGTTGAAATATATGCAGGTGGGGGAATCCTCCAGTGCTCCTGGTATCATGACATTACCTTCTACATCAGGATCAGTACCCCCTACTTCTCCAATTATTTCTACTCTAGGATCCCCCACCCAGACACCTGCTCTTAGTCCTACATTAGGGCCAATTGAGGAAGAGGTTGAATACTCTATGGATCCCACTAAGAAGTAGATGTTAAATAAGATTGCAAAGTTACAGGATGCTTTAAAAGCGAGTGAGGATGGGGTAGTTGCCAGATAGAATGAGGTTGTTGATACAGTTTTGAGGCATCTGAATGAGAAGGTTGATGGTAGATTACCATCAATACATTCTTTATATTCTTTATTCTTGGATGAAATAAGAAATATTAATAGGGATCGGGAAATAGTTTTGCCTTTGGCTAAGAAGTGGATCCCTAGGGCCAATGATCTGGATATTATGTATAAGGCCTCTAGATTTGATGTAGATAATAAGCCCCAATCATTGAGGCCTACTCAATTTTTTGTGAAATCACTTAAGGGTTTCCAGGCCCTACCTAATGATTTGAGTAGGAGAATTAGGGAACTGGTAAAGAGCTTTGATGATTGGAGTGATACATTTTTGCCAAATATAATTGATGCACAAGGAAATATTAAATCACTGCAGCAGTGGCAGGATAGAGCGAATGAAGTCATCAATGCACAAATCAAATTGATTTGTGATGATTTAGACTATGATTTGTTGGTGAGTAGCATGGATAAGATAATTAACACCAGCACATTTTTAGAGTCTTTTGAAAGAGAGGCCAATCAGGTAGCAGTGAAATACACACCCTACAATACTAAGGTGAATGAGGTGGTGAATTTTGATTGGCCAATAGATTAAGAGTATCAGAGGTGGGTGGACAAGTATTTAACTGAAGAGGAGTAAGAAAATGCCTGCTACCGGGAATTAATAGCTCAGTGGTTATGGTTATAATAGATTGTGGTTTTGTCTCCATGGCGGTTTTTGGTGCAAGTTTTGAGGTTTGGCCAATGCAATGGCTATTCTCTAATGAATGGAATTAACAAGAAGATGCTCCGGGGACTCAGAGGTTGTAATCATTTTTGTGAAGTGTCTTAGGGCAGTCCAATTGACTGGTGACATGTGTATTTCTGGTTTGATGCGTGTTTGCTCTTTCATTCTCTATAAGAAGGATTTCAAGGCCAGAAATATGGGTTAGCAAGTTAGATATTTTGAGGTCAAGTCTAAGCATAGTTGCAGAGCAAGTTATAAAGCCTGTTGATTCACTATAAATGCAATTTGGGTTTTTATGTCATTCTGTAGGGTTTTGAATTTATGAAGGTTTGATGTTTCATGACAATACTAGCATTTGAGTTAGAATGATTCATTCTGAGCTCATATCTCTCCTTTGTATAAGCATATCATAATCTTGAATAATATAATCAAGGGTTATTGTGTTCATCTCACTGTTGTGGTGTGTATGATTCTCATTTTGGCTTTAATTCAAAGAATTAATTAAAATTCTTGAATGGAGTTCTAGGTGGATGTGTTTATAAAGGGATTTGGTAAGAAGTATTGGGTTAGGGTATAAATTGATGGAATTGTAAGGCAATATAGTCAGAGATATTTTATGCCATGTGTTTGAATATGTCATGGATTTTAAATGTTTGTGAATTCGACTCCCTAATGGTAAATGGCACTAGTCTAAATCGTATTTGTTTGTAAGGTTCTGTGTCTATTTGTCTTTTCTTAGAGCTTGCTACAAATTGTAAATCAAATGACTATCTTAAGTTGTGAAGTATTGTTGTAATCATCTCATGCTCCAAGTAGTCGATACTATTGATGAAAAGCCAATTCAATTCAGTATTATCCTATTCTATTGAGCTATTAAATGAGATTATTTGTTATTGTTAATGATTGTTTATAAGTTCAGTGCAGAGATTATACACACATTAAGGGGACCACCCTTCCAGGTCTTGCAGAGCCCAAAGTCTAGGAGGTTTGTTTGTTAAAATCCTCATCAGGTGGTCCAGGTTCTTCGAGCTGCCCTTGATTAGAATTGGCAAGTTTATAGGTAGAATAGAAGATCAACCTAGTTACAGTAAAAATAATCAACAATACATACATCTCAATATTATGAATCTCATCAATATTTAATTGAGGTGGGCTAGATTGCGTACCTTCGATCGAGGGTGGAGAAGAAGACGTACCTTGAGGTTCACATGGGGATGATGGCATACCTTCTTCGTCAAATCCGAGTGATGATGTACTCTCAACTTGATATGTGTTGGATGGTGGCCAACAATATTCACTTGAGGTAGATGGTGTCCCTCCATATTGACTTGTAGTAGATGGTGTTCATCCATATTCACTTGTGCTAGATGGTGTCCCTCCATATTCGCTTGTGCTTAATGGTGTCCCTTCATATTCACTTTTTGTAGAGTGTGTGTCTCCAACTACGGTATCTGAATCTGTCTTACGACAATGCTTTCACATTTGTGCCTTTTGTGTTGCCAATTCCCATTCTTTTTTTGACGGTTGAGGTTCCTCTTCAATTGGCTTATTTTCATCAATCGTTTCCAATTTCTTCTTTTCACGATATGCCACCACCCGAACTCTCTCCTTTTCTTTGAAGGTTTCATTCTCTTCATCTGTTAGTTTTCTCTTTGTCTTTTTCTTCGGCATGGCGAATAATTTTATCTATACCATGGTAATGAGATGAATATTAGTTCCTAAAAATTGTATCCATTCAAGTTAATTGAAAAATATATGTCATTCAAGGCTTCATTTAAATAATACTTACAATCATCCTGTACAAAAGTTAACCTAGCATAGACAAATGTGACATGATTTTTTTCAATCTAGAATGCCTTAAAGAAAAGTGGTAACGTGGCATGCCATGATTGCAAGATAGGCTCAAAATGGAAGCATGGACATTTGCAAAAAATAACATTTTTTGGCAAAGTTGTGAAGAGATAAGTTAGTTAAGAAGTTAAAAAAATAGTTAGATACGTTGGGGGAGTTGATTTTGAAGGGAAATAAGATAAATATCATGTAAGTTACAATCATAATGAGTGTAATGGCATTGTGACTATTTGATAAGTTTGTGGTGTAGGAGCACCTTGACAATCTATGCTTCCATTTTGAAAATTGATTCAATTTTGGGTATATCCATGTTGTAAAAGGGTCATTAAAGATATTTTCCATGTATGGGAATCATTAGGAGGTTTAATTTTTAAGTCCTATATGTATTTTGTAAAGTTGCCACTATTTGCAAAAGTTGCACAAATACAAAATTGTGAAAAGTTACAAAAACTATGAAATAGGGAAGGTGAAAAGTCATATGGGATTATTTTTGCTTGGAGGCACTTTGAATTTGATAAGAAATGTATTTAATGCCTTTATAAGGCCTCATGTACGTTTGGAAATTTTTGGGTGATTGAATATCTGATTTTGAATGAATAAACACACTATTTTTCTGTATTTTATTTAGAATTTCACTGTTTCAGGCTCTTGTACGAATTTGTATGGGTAGGAATGCTTGGTTGGATGTTTTTAAGTGTTTTCACACTCAATAATCTCCCACATACAATTTTTTTCATGCATTTTTCTTAACGTTTGAGTCAGATATTGCAATTTCTCTCTAAAACTATCAAACCCTCTGTTAGGGTAAACAATGAACTTGAGAAATTGTGTTTCTCCCATTCTACTGAGTGAAAGTTCTCAATTTTGGTGTAAAAACTCCTTGTGGCATGTAATTTCATATTTCAAAGGTTACCAATCATATGGCGAGGACTAAGGTGTGAAGAAAATTATTTTTCTTGATTGTAAAACTGTGTTCAAACTGGTAAAACAGGGAATTGTGAAGCTTAGAGCTTAGGGTTTATGGAAATGTGTTTGAAAATGAACTTATAATGGAATTATAAGCTTGGGAAGGTCAAATGAAAGGTATTTTATGTATTGGTTATGAGGTTTTGGTGTTCAGGGTGGCAAAACCAATAACCCATGTTTGCACTAAGGCTTAGTTAGGATTATTCTCGGACTGAAACAACTAGTTTACAAGCATTTTATCTGAAGGACTTAATATCCATCTTGTAATATGTTTTGTATGATGGAAATGGGTGTCCAAAATGAGTATCATAGTCTGAAGTGTATGCATGGTTTGGGAGATACATGTGAAAATTTGCAGATGCTTGGCTACTAGTAATGTGGACAGTCAACAAAGGAACTGAGTTTGTGTGCAAGGGAAAACTTCTGAAAGGTTTCATTTTTTTTGTACTAACTCAAACAAATATTTCTTAAGAAAATGATGGTTTGGTTGTGCCTTAATAATTATAGTTTGTGTTTGTAAACAATGGTGCCATTATGGAAGATTTAAGACAACTTGTGAATGACATAATCATTGGTTGATGTTTTGAGGAACCTAGTTGATTGTAATCAGTTATTTTCAATATTTTCAAGGTGTTTTGAAGGTCCAACCTATAACCACCTATTAACTACCAACCTATAACCACTTGTTAACTACCAAGACCTTCATTTGTCTTAAAAATTGCTAACATTGACAACTTTTGCTAAATAAGCAACATTATACAAATTTTTTGTCCAAGACACCTAAGACCACTCAAACACCTTTATTTCATACCTAATAAAACTTCTAGACTCTTGTCTTGAACTTCCATTTACAATTTGAATAATTTTCCTTTAAATATTATATGGAAAAATTGACAATTTTCTGAAGCAAGAGTGCATACTTGCACATTTGATCACCAAACTCACAAAATCCCTAAATACATGAAAGATTGGTCTATTTAGACCTTATTTTCAATAAAATATATGACAAAGAATCTAAAATATCTTGAACTCACCTAAAGACCTTAAGACATATTGTCACCAAAGTAGATTTCGAAACATGGTTGTAGGTGCCCCTACACCATGGATTTTGAATACTGCAAGGGGAAGCATGATCAAAGGATGAATTTTGGTGAGATATTTGGAATGTGTATTTGGTTTATTTCAATCAATAGCATGCTGATTATAGTGTCTTGGATGTATGGATAAAGGTTGGTAGTTACCTTCCATGATTTGTTGTTATTTTTCCATGTAAGTTGCAACATTGAGTTCTTGAATTAGTGAATCATGAACGAATTGAATGGTTTTGAGTTTCTAATCAGCTTTATGCTATGTTACAATCAATTTTATGATGGTTAATATATTTTTTGAGTCTAACAAAGAGTTGAAACCAAGTTCTAATGTTTTGTGGAAATATAAAATCAAGTGAAATTGAAGGATTTGATGAAAAGATGATTGATTTTTGTTTGTTGATCTTCTTTAATTTAAGTTAGGGTCAGAAGTACCCTTGATGATTTGTGGATCCTGGTAGATGCTTTGCATCAAGTTTAAAATGGTAATTGGCAAGTGTATATAATTGTGTAATTTAAAATGTGAATTGACAACGTAAGGTTATAATGACAAACAAAAATGAAAGCAAGCCATAATAGAATGAAAGAAAATGTGTAAAGCCTTCACATACCTAAAAAACTAGACTTTCAAATGGAGGAGTTCAACCCAATTATGTAGCCTTAGCTTCTTCTTTCTTCAAACTCCACAATAATTTAACTTGTTCAAAAGCTTGTTCCCCTCCAAACTTCAATTGTATATCAGTTATCAATGGAATTCAAACTTCAATTGATATTACATGTCTTTCAATGTGGAAACTCTGCTATTTCATGCAAAGGTGGTAGAAAGATCATGGAAAAGGTGATGGAATGCAAACAACATGCTTGCACACTTCACAAAATCATTAAAAAACTACTTTTTGTTAGAGCACGCACATAACCAGGAGAATATGTAGATTGTGGGCCTTAACATCACGAGTATATTGAGTTTTTTTACCATTTTTAGTGAAATAAAAAATGCGCTTGCGTTATAACACGAGTGCGTTATTTCTTCCTAAAACGGTAACATCTCTACTTCTTCAAAACGTGCACATGTTATATGAAATATGGTTTTCTTAATATATTTCTTTTCTCCCTCTTTGTCTATACCCTCTATCCTAATTCTATATCTCTCCCCTGCACCCTTATAGTAGAGGAGATAGAGGTGAGTGTATGTGTGTGTGAGAGAGAGAGAGAGGGAGAGAGAGAGGGGTAGAGGGAGAGTGGGAGAGAAAGAGAGTGTGGGAAAGAAAGAGGGAGAGAGAGGGAGGGAGGGAGAGAGAGGGAGGGAGGGAAGGAGGGAGAGGGAGAGAGGGAGGGAGAGGGAGTGGGAGAGAAAGAGGGAGAGAGGGAGGGGGACGGGGAGGGGGAGAAAGAGATAGTGGGAGAGATGGAGATAGACAGGGAGGGAAAGAGGGAGAGAGTGGGAGTGGGAGAGAGAGGGAGAGTGGGAGAAGGAGAGAGTGGGAGAAAGAGAGAGTGGGAGAGAGTGGGAGAGTGGGAGAAGGGGAGAGTGGGAGAAAGATAGAGTGGGAGGGAGAGAGGGGGAGAATGGGAGAAATAGAGAGTGGGAGAGAAAGAGGGATAGAGAGGGACAGAGAGGGAGAGGGGGAGAAAGAGATAGTGGGAGAGATGGAGATATAGAGAGAGGGAGAGACGAATTGAGAGAGAGATAGAGGGTAGAGGGTTAAGAGTTAAGGGTTTAAAGGTTAAGGTTTTAAATGGTTAAGAGATAGAGGGTAAATGGAGATAGTGGGAGAGATGGATACCTCTATACCCTCTTAATTCCTCAATCCTCAACCCTCAACCCCTATACCCTCTTAATCCCTCAACCCTCAACCCTTAAACCCTAATCCCTCAGCCCCTATATCCTCTTAATCCCTCAACCCTCAACTCTCAACCCTTAAACCCTAATCCCTCAGCCCCTATACCCTCTTAATACCTCAACCCTCAACCCTCAACCCTTAAACCCTAATCCCTCAACCCTAAACCCTAAACCCTTAAACCCTAACCCATAAACCATCTACCCTCTACCCTCAACCCTAATCCTCCAACCCTTAAACCCACTTTGTAAACTCTCTACCCTAATCCCTCAACCCTCTTGACCCTTAAACCCTTAAATACTCAACCCTAAACCCTCGACCCTCAACCCTCTACCGCCTACCCTCAACCCAATACTCTTTACCCTAAACCCTAATCCCTCAACCCTTACACCGTTAAATCCAAGAAAACTCTCTACCCTAATCCCTAAACCCTCATCCCTTAATCTCTCAACCCCTATAACCTCTACCCTATATATTTGACCCTCAACCCTAATCCCTCGACCCTATACCCTCAACCCTCAACCTTAAACCCTCAATCTTTAACCCTCAACCCTTAAACCCTCTACCCTATACATTAAACCCTCAACCCTCAATTTTCAACCCTCAACCCTTAATCCCTCAACCCTCAATCCTTAAACCCTAAACCCTCTACCCCTATACCCTCTACCCCTTACATTGGACCTTGAACCTAATCCTTCAACCATATACCCTAAACCCTCTACCCTCAACCAAGTAAACCCTTAACCCTAAACCCTTCAACCCTAAACCCTTAAACCTTCTACCCTATACCCTCAACCAAATGCCCTCTACCATCGACCCTATTCCCTCAACCCTCAAACCGTAAACCCTAATACCCTATAAACCATCAACCCTATAGGTCCTCCACCCTGATCCCTAATCCCTCAACCCTATACCCTCAACCCCTATCACTTTCTCTCTATCTATACATCTCACCTCTTCCTCCTTCCCTCCCTCCTACCCTTTCTAGTTGTCTCTATCTACCATCTCCCTCTTTCTATGTACATCTCGTTCAATCAATCCTTGCCACCCTCTCTCGCTCCCTCTATCCATCTCTCTCTATGTCCCTTCCACTCTCTCCCACTCCCTCTCTCTCCCTCTCTCTCATGTATCTCCCTCCCACCTCCTCTCTCTCTCAGGTCTCTCCCTCTGGAAACCTACCTAGGTAACTCTCTCTCTGTCTCTCTCCCCTCTCTCTATCTATCCCTCCCACCCTACCTAGATAAGTCCCTCTCACTCCACCCCCCTCTTTCTCTACCTCTATCAGGTCACTCCCTCCCACACCCTCTCCCTCTCTCAGGTCTCTCACTCACACTCCCTCTCTCTCACACTCCCTCTCTTTCACACACCCTCTCACTACCTATCTCTCAAGTCTCTCCTTTTGGAACCCTACCTACATAACTCTCTATGTCTCTCTCTCCCCCCTCTCTCTCCCTCGCTCTCTCAATTCTCTCTCTCCCACCGCCCCCCTCTCTCTCCCTCCCTCTATCCCTCCCACCCTACCTAGCTAAGTCCCTCTCACTCCAACCCCTTCTCTCCCACTCCCTCTCTCTTAAACTCTCACTTCCACCCCCTCTCCATCTCTCCAGACTCTCTCTTTCTAAATTCTCCCTCCCTCTAAAGACATATGCAAATACATACATACAAGCATAATACATAAAAAATCAAATATTCATTAAAAAATTATCAGAAAAATTGTGCATCAACTACATACTATTAGCCAACTTTTGACCGTTGTGATTTTAAAAATACTAAAAAAAAGTTCACCGTACAAGGATCGTACAAGAGTTGCTATGTTATGTTTTTCTGACAAAAACAACACCAATTTGTGTATGTCCCTCTTTTGAACCCCTTAATCTAAACCATTTTAAAAATAAATTAGTAGTTTAGAAAGTAGATTTGGAGCATTTCGATCCTTCTTTTTGTTCCATCTCAAAATTTTGAGTGTAACTATCCTCAATTTCACGTCCAAGATCAGTATTTCCTGATTTCAGAAAAAAGTTGTGCACTTAAGTCCCTTTTTTGGGAACCATCTTGGTGCACTTACGCCAAGGGTAAAACAGTTTTTAATAATAACCATAATGATCACCAAAAATTTACAATTCTAAAGATTTACTCTAACGTGTTTTATTGTCTTGCTTCTTTATTCTCATAACTACAACAAAATCCAAAAAGAATTTAAAGATGGATTTTCAAATTAAACATATCAAACTTCAAATGGATCAGTTACTAAACTTAATGAGAAGTTTTGTATTGTTTGGAAACTAAGACCTCTTTTACAAAACTGACAGTTGATTCCTTCTACTTATGATAATCAATTGGTTTGTGCTCTTCCCTAATGTTCCACTTTTGGTAATTATGATTGTGGGTTGTTGATGGATATTGTTTTGTATATGTTGCTCTTATATGCTATATTGTTGTTGTATATGAAGATGAAAATCATAGTCTTTGTTTGTAAATTCTAGACATTAATTTCTAAGTTATTCGTATGTATTCTATTGTAGTCTTTGACTACACTCTTCTCTTTATTCATTCTATTACATTTTTTCAATAAAAAAAAGTGGACAAGTATAAAAGTGTTAACTCTTGTGAAAACATCAAAGGTGGAAGGGTTCTGCCTAGAAATGTTGAAGCATTGTTTTGTAAGTGGAAGGTTTGATTCTTTCAAGGTTGTATCAACATTTACAGTCATTTTAAGAAATGTAATTGGCTATTCAGCCTCGTGAATGCATTAGAGGCATGGATGGGATCATGCATTAAGTTGACTGTTGATTGAGCGACTGAATGCATGATATTGCTTCTCAACATTAAATTAACTACTGATTGGATGACTGAATACATGATATATGATCCTATGATCCCATCCATGCCTCTCAGCTGCTTCCCTGAGAAATCGCCTACAAATGATGTGACTGGAAAATGAACTGTGGCTCCGAACATGGAGTCTGCAATCACTGTGTATTCAATACAATGTCGTCAATGTCAACCTTGGATTCTCTTACCGACCGTGCTTGCTACTATGCAACCTTCGTGCACCCATGAAAGAAACTTTAAAATCTTGTGGATTCTTTCACAGGGTCGTACTATAGAATTTTTCAACATATTGAACTACTACCATATCTATCTCTGTCAAGGGGATTAGCCGTTAAACTCAGCTACGGTGTGCCGCCTTCTGTTGTGTAATCTTCTATTGATGTCATCAATTATATATTGTAGCATTTAAATGACGTAGTGTTAATAATTTACAATATTTTAAATTTAGGGTAGATGACATAATAGTAACATGAATATATAGTGTTGTAGTACATCAAGCTTCTCAGGAGGCACTGGCCAAAGACAATTTTAGCGGTGCTCATCTCCAAAGCCATGGTGCCATTCCCAATTTGAATGTAGACCCGCGTCAGTAGACTGGTTTTGAAGATATACATGAATACCAAGATGAGAACGAAGTCTAAGTAGCTCAGATGGAGGAGTAATGGTGATGCATCAGCCAAAATTTCGGAGTTTGCGCTTTTAGAATTGTTAAGGGTTTGGAATTAGTATATAAGGAAAGCCAATATCGGCAGTAATCTCGGCATTGGGTGTAGAATTATAAATAGTTAATGTTCTTAGCCAACAAATTTTGGGGGTTTTAAAAGTTTATCAACTTCATGTCTGGATGTTTATAGAGAAGATGTAATCTTTTTGTACAAGAAACTATTCTCCTATATTAATATATATATATATATATAGGCATATTGTTTTTTGATTAAAATAATAATAATTAAATAATGTCATATTATTTAATGAAATATTCTTTCGTTTTGATATTCGTTTAAAATTATTTGGTCTATTTCTCCTAAAGTTCAACCTTAGGTAAATAATTATCCGTAATTATTTACTCAACCTTAATTCCTCTCATCCAAAAATTAAAAATAAATAAATTATTATTTATTTAAATCCCCTCACATGTCACATTCTCTATTATTTCCTATTATCCCCCTAATTATAATCCTAATCCATTCCCTAAGTATGTGCACCCACTTAATAATTGATGAAGAGGTGTCACATCCTCCATATTTTCCCACTTGCCCACTAATCTTGATCTAAATCCTAACCCCCACCTAATCTCCCCCTAATTATTTGCACATTCCTAATCCTAAGATTAGAAAATGGCTAATCCCTTTCCATTTATCACCTATGCACATCGCCACCCATCTCATTAATATTTCTCCTTTTGAAAAAGACCCCATGTCCTTTAGGCACATGGGTATTTCTTTCAAAAGTACCCAAAAAGGAATTTTAAATTATTGCATTCTCTTCCTTGTCATACATTGGGAATGTAGGACAAGGAATGCCTTTATGACTTTGATCCTCCCCATTCCCCTATAGTACCTTATAAGGTTTATTGCTAAGTAATTTTTGGATTTGATTGTTCATCAGGATGATAGTAGAGAGCAAGAAGGAGAAAAAAAATTGCTCTCTGATGTCATCCTAATGATGGATCATGGAGTGTGATCCGAAATGTTGATGCAAAAAATTTGCACACAATCAAATCTAAAAATCACTTAGCAATAAACATTATGGATTGTGGAAACTTGATATCACTAACCTTATAAGGTACCATCTCCCTCTCAAGCTCTCACATTGTGACACTTGTCACAATCTTGAGGCTTGAGAGATCATCTCCCTTGCATGTCTCCCCTCATGATGCCACTTGGAAACATCTCATGAGGTGAGATGTCTCAACCATGAGAGCCCTCAAGATCTCCATTAAACAAATCCTAGCCATCCATCTTTTTCTCATCTCACATACATATCAAAAACTTAACCATTTTTCTATTATCATGCAACTTTGAGTAATCTAGCAATGTTATGCTACCAAAATTGAGTGAGAACACATCAAATCTAGAAATATTGGGCTAATCTATGCAATGAGAGCTTAAACATACTTGGTTTTCATCGAATTCCATGGAGGTTTGAGCTTTCTTTTGGCCTAATCCAATTTTTGTATGGAATTTATTTTTTATTTGGTTTTTAGTAGTTAAATCATTCACAATTGAACACATTTTTACCTACACATAAAATGTACCTAATTTCATGTTGGAACTTTCTTTGTAGGGACTTAATTAGGGCAAGCTCCTAAACATTTTCAAGTGACAATAATTCCTCTACTTACCACAACTAATAGATTCTAAAAATTTAGAGGTTTCTTCTACAACAACATCAATACTGATTGGCATGTACAACTTAAGTAATTATACCCCATTATGCCATGAAAAAGAAAGGTTAATTCTATGACATCACTTGAGGCAAGAACAAGGGTAAAGTATGTAGCTTTATATAAGGGAATTTAGGAGAAGAGAGGTTCGACTTGGAAAGGATATCATAGACTACAAAGAGCTAATAAATAACATTGGTGGGTTGTTTTCTCATTTTAAATGTTCAGTTATAATGGACAAGCCTCAAGATATACAAGAACCATGTGTGCTTAAGTGCTCTGCCTTGAGCTAGATGAAAAATATGACCTCATCCTACAATAGAAAACAACAAGGTGAAAAACAATAATGTGGTGGAACTTAGAATAATGAAAATGGTTATAGGGGAAAATCAAGAGAAATGCTACTTTGAAAATATCTTTAAAGAGCAAGGGTAAATGGAAGACTCATTGTATGCATTATGAGAAATATGGGCATATTGAAGGACATTGGAAGATACACCTACAAATGGTACCTTGTTAAAGGCAAAGAAGAATAAAGATAATAATTTTACTTATATGAACAAAGGCTTAGAAATTGAGTAAATCTTATAAGTTGATGAAGGATTTTCTTGTGTCATAGTTCTAAGAGTATGAGAGGTATGTGATGCTCTCATAAGAAGAAGAGCTCACTCAACTCTTCCACATCAAGACACAAGTAGGAGGTAAGGAAGTGGATGCTATGTTTGATATGTGTTCATAAGTGAACTTCATTTCCTTCAAGTTGTCTGGAAAACCTAGTTTATATCTCATAGATTATTTCTCAATAATATATTGTTAGGATGGATGCAACAAGAAGTGAAGATGGCCATGGAAAATAAATGTAAGTTGTAATTTAGAGTTTCTCATGGGTCTAAGGATGATTTGATGGTAGATGTTGTCTCATTAGACATTTATGATGTCATTTTTGAGAACCCATATCTCTATGGGATGGATGATGTTTACTTTAGATGGAAGAATTAGTCTAAGCTCCAATTGAATGGGAAACATTTCACTTTACATTCTTAGAGAAATTATAGATAGAGATTTGTCAACTTTTGGATGATGTTTGTCTTGTCCAATAAAAGACAAAATGACATCTTTGCAAGATGAAGGATTATTCAATACTCATCCATTGAATCCTCATAAAATACTCCTAAAAAATTAGATTATTGAATTTGAAATAATTGGGTTAAAGTGATTCTACTTAGTCAAGGAAAACCTTGTAGTACCTTAAGAACTAGAATTTATTGAAATGCAAGGCATTATAAAACATGAGAGATTGTAATGAAATCAAGAAAGTGTCAGTGATGGTATCAAACATCTCATGTAATCTTTGAAATAAGTTACAAATGCAAGAATGGCCCAATAAACCTACTTTGGTGAATTTTTCATTTGTCATTGGCAAATGAATCATCAATATATTTGGTAAAAATAGAAATGCCTTGAAAAATGTATGGTTGCCCCTTGTTTAAATTAACAAAAGTGTTCTAATATAGACATTGTGAGGAATGCAAAGGGATTTGTTATCTAATATTTATTTTTAGATGTTTAATCTTTCATTTTTGAGGTTGAGGAGGCTATATATATGAAAGGCCAATGAAGTTGATGGATAGTATAAAAGTGTTAACTCTTGCGAAAACCTACATTTTTCATGTTCATCTTGGTAAAAGAAATTGACGGTGTAAATTTTTGAAGGTGTCGAGAAGGTCAAGTAGGTGATAAGAGCTAGTGTTTCGCCATTGTGTAGTTTTTTGAAATCCCTAGAGGTGTTGTAAAACCTTTTGTACATGATTGTGGTAATTTATTTAGTAGAAAATCTCACTTTGATGGAGTTTTCACCCATTGAAAGGTTTCTCTAGGATAATCATTATGCTGCAATCTTGTTATGAGTGATTTTTTCATGTGTCCTTTCATGAGAGGAAGGTGACAATGTGCTAAAGGAGTGTTGGCAAGTTGATATTGATATATCTAGAGTTGATTAATAGTTCATGGGGGATATCTTCCCTATTTATGGATCATACACTTCCTTCTCGTACATATCATAGAATCTAATGTCTTATTAGTGAGGGTCTTATAATAGTCAACTCTACACATGTCATAAATTTCAAACATGAATAAGATACCTTATAATCAAGCATGAGAATCTTTTAAAATATGATAAAGCATCATTCATGTGTGTATTAGTTTTTGCATATACCCATGACACACATATGATGACCTAATTTTTGTGGTATCCCAACCCATCCTTATAGATTGACCCTTTTTACTTCATGTAACATAATTTAAGTAATTCACTCCATCTTATAAGGTCCTAATAATACTTGTATTAATATATATTGGCTTATTTCTCCTCAAACTACATTGTAAGGTGAAGTCCTTAACTTTGTAAAAATTAGTATACATTTCTCTTGGTAACACCCCCTTCAAGTGTTAACCGTAGATTGTGTGTTAAATAATAAACTAGACTAGGAAGTTATTCCTCCTAGTGGAAGTTGTAGAAAATTCTTGGGAGTTACAAGTTGCATGATAATAACTTGTAAGTCCTAGGTATTTGCATAGTCCCAGGTATTTGCATACGCCTCCCTGTGCAATGTTCTCATGCAAATATTAATGATATGCAACTTGGCATTCTTTATGTCATGATCAAAACAACCTGTATCTTACAAAGTGAATTAATAAACAAAAGAACATACCTCAAATGAAGTTGGCAAAAAATTAAGGATGACATCTATAGTAGAGAATCCCCTTGACAAAACCATCCATTTAATCTTAATCGGGATGAAGGTTGGACCTTGAGTTCCTCATGGAAACCTTTGTTAAGTACCCTCAATTTGCGGGGGCCCCTCCCCCTTCTCCCCTAGTTTCCTTGGTCTCCTTGCGTTGGGTCTCTTCTCTAGTCGTTTTATTTTGGGTTTTTTGTTCCCTTCCCTCTCCCTTCTCTTTGTGTTTCTTCCCTCGTGCTCTTCGCCTTCTCCCCCTCCCCTCTTTCAACCTTCCTTGATCTGCCTCTCTTTCTCGTTTTCCTTGCTTCTGTCGTCTCCCTTCCGTGGTGCCTCTTCTCCTATTCCTCCTCTTGGTTCCCTCTCTTGGTTTTAGTTTTGGTTCCTCTCTCATTGCCTTCTAATTCTTTCCTTAGGGTTGTTACTCTTTTTCTTCTCTTGTTTTTCTTGTTCCTTTTCATCTTGCTCATTTTTATTTTTTTTATTTTTTCTCATTTTATTTCTCTTTTCCATATCTTTTATTTTCATTTATTTATTTTTATTTTTATTTTTTGTCTGGTTTTTTATCTTTTTCTTGATGTTTGATTTTTATTTAATTTTTGTTAATTTTATTTTTGACCTGTTATTATTTCTTGTCTTTTTTACTATTTTCTATATATCTTATTAATAATATATTTCACTATACTATATTTTCTTCATTATATCTTTGTCATTATAATTGTCTTTCTTGTTATTTTATTTCTTTCTTTCTATTCTTATTCATCTTTGTTACTTTTTATTATTTCTTTTTTCTACTTATCATTTTGTTTTCTCTATTTCTTTATTTTATTTTAACTATATATATTATCAACAATACATCATTGTTAATAATATATATAGTTAATCTTATTTATTTCTTCATTTTTTATTTTAGTTTCAATTTATTGGTCACTTTTCTTATTCTCTTCATTCTTTTCTTACCATTTTCTTTCTTAATAATATAGTAAATTATTTTATAAAATATATAATAACCATTATATTATAAAATATAACATAGTTTTTATATTATTAACTAGTTTATCTTATCTTTCTATTCTTTTCTTTATCCACTATTTACTTTTATATACTCTTATATTATTAAACTTTTTTTTTTAATCTTTATATCTTTATATTATTAACATTTTTTATCTCATGTTTTAATTATTATATAATTTACTATTACATATTACTAACGTCATCTCATTCTTAATAATATTTGAGTAAATTTTATCTTATCTTTGATTTTTTCTTTCATTTTCTCGTTTGCTTTGGTGATCTTTCCTTTCTCTTCTTTTTATTTTTATGGTTTGGTTCCCTTGCTATCTTTAGGCTTTTCTTTTTTTACCTAGTTTATTGGTTCTTCTTAATGTTTGGTGTCTCTCTTTGATTGGGGGCTTCTCTTGTTATTTGGTTGTTTTCTTTTTATTATTTTATTAATCTATTTTTATTTTTGTTTTCTCTCTCTCCTTATTGATTCTCATGTAAAATTCCCCTTCCTCCTCCTTTATAATGGCTTGGATCTGCATATTCTACTTCATCTCTTTTTGCATCCTGATGATGGATCACTGAGTGTGATCCGAAACGTTGATCCAAAAACTAATACACAGTTGAATCTAGAAACTACATACTTTAATGACATGGACTGTGGAAATATAATGTCTTTGAGAGATATATATGGTAGTAGTTCGATATGTTGAAAAATTATGTAGTACAACCCTATGGAAGAATCCACAAGATTTTGAAGTTTCTTTCATGACTGGACGGAGGTCGGATAGTAGCAAGCATGGTAAGTAGAGAATCTTGTAGCAAGCATGGCAAGTTGGTACATCCTCGAAGGAATCAAACCTTCTACTTATTATTTAGGCAGAACCCTTCCACCTTGGAAGAAAGAGGTTTTTTTAAACAAAATATAATTCAATTAAGGGAGAGGGGCTTATAATGGACCATCTTAACTTTGTGTTTCACAAAGTCTTATGTGAAAATTTCAAATCACTCCCAAATCCTGAACCATGTCAACAATTGAACCATTTCATGTTTCGTCAACAAATTTTCTTCGTTGTTAAAGCCACTTAAGGGAGATGATCTTAAATTCACAATTCTTTATAGTGGTGATTTTAAATCACTCTTAATTTTTAATGACAGTTTATTTGGTAAGGTCTCTACTTATAATTAAGGTTTCAGTTCCACATCATCAAATTTGATGCCACATCATCAAATTCGATGCCACATCATCAAATTTGATGCCACATCATCAAATTCGATGCCACATCATCAAATTCAATGCCACATCATCATGTTTTTTGTTGAGGTATTTTAAGATCCCCAGAAAAGGTAAGACCAATAGTTATGCATTAAGTCGTGTTTTATTGGTGTATCAATGTAGCATCACATGATTTATTGCTTTTTAAATCTAAGGAATTTTTTTTTTTCAATTATGAGTACTAATTATTGACAGTAACAACTTTAAAGTCGCAACTACTCACGCTATACTATTGAACCATAAATCAATGAATGTTATCACAACTATTAGAGCATGCTCAACTATTAGATCATATATCCTATGTGTTGTGCTACAAAATTTAAAAATAAGTTATTCTATTTATTTTGAAACAAAAATTACATTGGAAGAGGTTTAAGTGTAGACAATTTCTCCCTCAATCTAAAGACTAAAAGAGGAAGTTGAATCTTCTACAACTTCCACCAACATGAATTACTTCCTAGTCTAGTTTATTATTAAACTAGTTTATTACTAATTTAACACACAAAGTCTAAGTTTAAAGCTTAAAGGGGTGTTGTCAATTTAGATATGTATACTCCTTTTTAAAGCTAAGAACTTCTCCTTATAATGTTGTTTTAGGAGAAATAAATCAATATAATAAAAATATTATTGGGATATTATAAGATAGATACAATGGCTTAAATCATATTACAACAAGTGAAAGAGGGGTGGGATGAGGATCTAAAGGAGGATTGAAAGGGTTTTAATCTATAAGGATGGAGTGAAAGAACACACAAAAGTAGGTCATCCTATAAGTATCATGGGAATATGTGAAGCATGATACACACATGAATGATGTTCTATCATAATTTAGTCGATGTTCATGCTTGATTATATTGTACCTTAAATGTGTTTGAAAGCTATGGGATATGTAGAGTTAACTGCGATAATACTTATATAAATAGGATATTAGATTTTAGCTTGTAGGGAACTTCATTCATTGGTAGAATGACCTGGCTCATTCTATGGTATGTACTAGAAGGAAGTGGTGTATGATACATAGATAGGGAAAATTTCCATCATGCACTACTTTCCAATTATAGATACTTCAAACTTGACTCACCAACACTCCCTCAACACATTATAGCATTCATCTCATGAATGTTTGTTACATTTAACAATGTTCATTCAAGTGTCAAACATGAAAAATTGTCATAACATAAATAAAACATGAAATAAGCTCATAATATAAAAGGAAACATGAAAAAAACACTCATATCAAGATTGCAAACAAGGATTGTCCTAGAGAAACCTCTTTTCAGGTGAAAAATCTTGTAAATTGAGATTCACTACTAAATAAATTACCCAACCATGTAAAAAAGGTTTTACAATGGCTCTAAAGATTTCAAAGAACTCTACAATGGTGAAATACTAACTTCCAATATCCTTCTTTGATATGACCATCTTTCTCATGATGCAAGCAATGAATCTTACCTCTACCTTTTCTCTTTGAATTGATTGTTGAGGTATTGTTTCCCTTCAATTTCCTCCATTATCATATACATTCTTCTTACCACCACATTATTTCTCTTCTCCCTATTATTTTTACTATAGGACAATACCCCCTTTTTCAAGTAACTCAATTTAGCACACTTGGGGACACATGCCTCTTTTATATCTCATGGCTTGTCCATTGTAACCAATATTTGTAAATTATTAGCACTTTGTAGTATGTGATATCCCTACTAAGTTGAACATCTATCCTCTAAAATTATCTTGTATAATCATGCACATTTTTCCTTTTTTCTTGCCTCAAGTGATACCATCACATTTCCCTTTCTTTGTCATGGTATAGGGGGTAGAATTACTTATATAAGTTATTATTTAAATTTACCTATGATGGTTGTTACTCTTTGAATCTTTAAGAGAGTGCATAGCTATCATAGCAAGTAAAAGCATGTTTGAAAAATTTTAACCTAGCAAAAGAATGTTTTTGATGAGGAGAGTGATTATGCAAACTAAAGTATGGGTGATCCCACAATAATGGGTTACACTTTTTGGCAAACTTGACATTGAAATCAACATTTTTCACCAAATCTTCACTTCTGTACGCCTATAGAAGCTAAACCATTAAGAATTTGAATATGAAGAAAACTAATGATTTTTGATATTTTATGTTGAGAATATAATTATATTTTTTTTTTAAATTAAAAAATAAATTGTGAATTATTTTATGTAATTTTTATTAGCTTATTTTTTTTACTAAACATCATTTTCAAAAACTAATGCTTACTTCTAGCTGCATAATTTTTTTTATAGAAAGCATACAATTCTAATTTTTTAAATACAATGTTTTCAGACCATTATCTAGTGGATGGATATTTTTTCATAATTTTTTGTTGCATATATATTTTTTAATTAATTTTCTAATTCAAAGTAATTATAATTTGGATATATTATACTGTCAGCTGCATAACTTTTTTTGTATTCATTTGAATTAACTTATTCTTTTTTTGTTGGAATAAGGAAATCAATAGCTAGTTTACATGCATTTTTAAGAATTTTTTTTCTCTCTTTTCCTATTTTTCCATATGTGTGAAATAAAGACCTCGATGTTCATTGAAAAACCTACATTCACAAGAAATAAAAAATAAATATAATAATAAAATTAAATATATTTAAAATTATACTTTTTGGGAAGCTTATAATAAGGACTACATGTTTACAGAAAAATAATTTAAAATTAATTAATTTGATCCCCTAAAAGGTAAATCAAAATTGGTTTTGTATCAGCATTTTGATAGGTGTAAAGGAGACTCCATTCTAGGTATGGTTTAAAACTAGCAGCTTTCTATCCAAGGGGGTTTGATATAAGTGGGTTTGATCAAACCCTCTTCAATTAAAACCCTTAAAATGGAACCTTTTTAAGGCTTAAATCATTATCTTTTCTAAAAATATGTGATTTCAGCAAAAATCAGGATGTCCCAAAAAGTGTAACCCATTATTGTGGCAGCACCCGTATACATTTATATTCAAAACCCATAGATCTAGCTTATGAGCACTAATCTCTCCATTGTAGGGGTGTACATAGATCTTTGCCTCAAATTTGATGAATCTTTTATAAGATTTTTCTCCTTTCTCTTCTTATAGTTTCTCTAGCTCTCTTTCTTCCTTACAATATTTTAGAATTCCTATCTTGGCTATCAATACCATCATCATGATTTTGAATGTATCACCTTTCTTTGAATTTATGAATCATTGCAACATATATTTTCAACCTCTAGAAGCATACTTATATTTTATCTCCCCTTGTCATTATTACTATCCTTAACCACTCACGAGTTCCAATCTTAGTCTCATAGGAAATACATTGTCACTTATGCTTGATCTTGTGGATAGCATAACCTACCAACATACACAAAAATAATTTTCCTTGAAGAAAATAAATACTCTTATACCATTTGATCTATAAAAAGGGAAGATATCCCTCTCACATAGTTTGTCACAAATGGATATCTCAATATCAACTCACTAGCACTCTTTCAACACATTGCAACCTACATCTCATGGATGTTTATTACATTTAACAATATTCATTGAAGTTTTAAGAATGAACTTGAAGGTCAAAACCAAAAGGAAACGTGTAAAAGTCATGTTTAACAAGACTACAACACAGGGATTATGATAGAGAAATCCTCCAATGGGTGAAATCTATATCGTAAGAGTGATCTTTTCTCCTCATTCCACTTTCACTACCATGTATAAAATATGTTGCAATGTGTTTATGGATTTCATAGAACTATGAAGTGATAAAAACTTATCTCAACACTTTGACCTTTGTTGCACCTTCAAAATCCTACAATGCTACTTTCCTTTACCAAGATGAACATGCAAAGTGAAGGTTTTCACAAGGGTTAACAACTAAAATTTTGCACTAACCTTGATTGCATTTTCTATAGCCTCCCAAACTAAAAATGGAAGACTAAACATCCAAAAAAATAAGATCAAATGAAAAAAAACATTCAAATTCTACATTATTTCTATATAAATAATGAATTAATTGATTTTTCTAGTGGCATTTTCTCATACTTCATGGTATTCACATTTTTTGTGGTATATGATGATTTTTCTACATGTGACAAGTAGTGAATCTTCCAAAATAGTTTTTCTAGGTCATTTATAGATTTATATTTTTTTTCAAAGACTCCCTAATATGTCCCCTTACCATTACTAATAGTATTTGTATTTCATTATTATCCCTCATGTTGAATCTAGGGGTTGACTCATCAATTAGGAGAAATAATATATCTTAAATCTAGAAGAAATAGTACTAGGAAAAGCAACCTAATATTCAAAATATGAAAATAAGTGATCCCACAATAGTGGTTTACACTTTTTGGGACACCCTGATTTTTGCTGAAATCACATATTTTTAGAAAATATAATGATTTAAGCTTTGAAAAGTTCAATATAAAGGATTTCAATTGAAGAGGGTTTGATCAAACCCCATTGGATAGAACCTCTCTAGTTTTAAACAATACCTATAATGGATTCTCCTTTACACTTATCAAAATGCTGATAAAAAACCACTTTTGATTTACCTTTTGGGGGATCAACTGAATTCATTTAATTTTTTTTAAAGTATGTATTCCTTATTATAAGCTTCCCAAAAAGTATAATTTTAAATATATTTAATTTGATTATTATATTTATTTTTTATTTCTTGTGAATGTAGGTTTTTCACCGAAAATCAAACTCTATGTTCTACACATGTGGAAAAATAATAGATTACCAAAAAAAAATTAAAAAATATGTCTGTGCTAGGTATTGATGTCCTTGATCTAGCAAAAAAAAAAAAATTGAATTTCGATACATACAAAAAATTTATGTTGTATACGATCTACCTATGTATAAATTGTAATTGGTTTGACTTCAAAATTTAATTAAGAAAAAAAATCCAATAAAACACTATGAAACCAAATGAAAGTGCTAGCTATCATAGTTACAAATCTAAATTTTAAAAAATTAGAATTTTATCCATCATAGAAAAAAACTTATGTTGTATATGGTGAACACCACTCTTTAAAAATGGTGTTTACTGTTAAAAACTAGTTTCAAAGGAGATAGGTAACGAAATGCAATCTAATTCCAAAAAAAATTAAAAAATATATTTAGAATCTATAGGCAAAATTTCACAAATCACTAGTTTGCATCATCTTCAAATTCCTCATGGTTTAGCAACTATAGGTGCCTGAAAGTGAAGATTTTGTTAAAAAAAATCAGTTCAATGTCGAGTTTGACCAAAAATTATAAACTATTATTGTGGCATCATGACACATGTGCCAAATCTTAACATGAAAATATTTTTTATATAAAGAAGATCCAACCACTCCAAGGTGTCATGTGCAAGAGATAGTCCCTATTGAAATTTTGTCTTTTTAACTTAATGAAGTCAAGCATCATTCATAAGGAGGCTATTAAAATTTGTAACTCTTATGTGATGGAAATTCTAAAAATACCAAATAACTTGGTGTGCTTAAGAGGGAATCTTAATATCTATTAAATTTGTAAGAGTATGAATACCTAATTCCTCTAAAGGTCAAATAAAGTAAAGGGAAAATATTTCAAAAGTGTTAAGGCCTGAGGGAGGCTGATATTTCTAAAGGGGCAATATTTTAATATTTATTTAACATGCAAGCACCAAATGAGAATGGTGTATATCTCCTCCACTTGGTCCACCTACTCTCCATAAATGTTGATCCTTTTCTACATACCTGCATTAAATTCTATTTTGGAGGGAGTTCATATGGGTTGTTGATTTTAAAACACTATAGTGTTGCTTTCTAGGGCACGCTCCCAACTATATTAAAACATGTTTTGGGTTTAATTTTGAGGTGTTGGATGATATTAGATTGGAGAGGAGCACAACAAAGAGAATTACTTATGTAGTAAAGCCTTAGGTTTCACAATTTCCATATCTAGGTGTTGTATTTATGTATTGTAATGATTTGGGTTTGTCCCAAATTTTTAATAAAATATGTAACCTTTGTAGATTAAATTATTAAAGGTGTAATAAACCTTGATTGAGTTTCTCTCTATGTGTGGTGAGAATTTCTAGATGTGTTCATGATTAGCTGGCCAACCAGATGACTATAAAATCCTTGTAAAGCTTTTGCAAGTTATCATCTCAGAAAAATAAAGAAAATGTATAGGTATGCTCATGAATTATTAAGTAGACATTTAATATTCTATAACTATCTATTATCTTTCCAAATGTATGTGTAGAGCCTAGCTTATGTATGCATTTTGAAAGACATGGTCTTTTGTGGTATCTTGATTAAGTTATCACCTTTAGTTATAATTATAGCATCTTTTGTATAAGCTCAGAGACTCTATTTCCTAAATGGATAAATACATTGATTTGCTACTAGCTCCTTCTCCCCATCATCACAAATAAACTCAATACAAATTAATATAAACATCTTTCCATTTTTACCTATTTTAGTGTTGTAGCATAGGAAAATGCATACCCTTGCATTTTCACACTTGTTTGGGCCTGCCTTGCTTTATTTATCCTTGTTTATGCCTTAATTGGTCATATTTTGCATCCACAAGCCTAATATATTATGTGTTTTATGGATAATCCCAAGAAACATCAAAGGGTAAATGATAATTTAATGATTCTAGCTATGTGTCCTTGATTTTTGGGTTGGGACTAAGACGCCACCTAGGGCATCTTTGTCCCCCAAAGATATTGGGACCTTGATTTGAAAGGCACCTTAAAGGGGCCCCATTTCTGTGCCCTAGGTTTCAAGCCCTAGGACTAAGATGCCACCTATAGGTTATTTTTGAGATTCAATTTCAAATCTTGGCAAGATGTAGCCTCCTTTAGTTAATGAATTCATATTTCAGCTTGTTGTGGTGTAATTTTGGGATATTAAGCATGGATAAGTATAAATACAAGATTCTTTCATTCATTTTCATCATAGCAATTTGAGTATTCATTCACAATAGAAAATTGGAGCTCACAAGAGCATTCAAGAGAAATTCATCAAGCATTTGGAGGGCCATCATCAAGATTCAAGCATCATGTAAAAGATATTCTTGCATCATGTGTGTTTTGAGCTAACATTTGTGATGTAGGGTTTTGATTCAAGCAAGCAATTCAAGTCAAGATCTATCAAGAATTCACTCAAGTCAAGATCTGCATTCAAGCTAGGCACTTCACACAAGTTTGCAGATTTCATAACAAGGGTTTGGTGAGTTGCATCATAGCACTTTGTTCATTCATAATTTCCCATCATTATTCTATTTCATTTCAAGGTTTAATTACCAACAAGGGGTTTGACCAAGGCAAACCCCCATTTAGTAACAATCAACAAGTTTTTCCTCTCTTGTGTGTTTATGTTTGTAGATTTAGGTTGAAGATCATATGAAGTGAAAACTTACAAAGTTGCAAAGCTACATTGTAGAGTTGTCATCTTCACGGAAACTCACCTACAGACCAGATCTGAAAGTTTTAGGACCTAAGATCTAAGAAGAAGGAAGTGTAGACCTTGAGCCTCAGGATCACATTAAAAAATTTCATAAATTCAAGACAGGACTAAGGCAAAAGTAAGGGCATCTTAGTCCTCCTAAGGGTATTTTGTAGAGATTATTCTAGATTATTTTCCGACATTCGAATATTATGCATTTCCTTTGAAAAAAAAGTGAAACTAAGACAATAGTAAGGGCATCTTAGTCCTCCCTAACATATTTTGACAGTATTTTTGCATTTCCAGAACCCTCATCACATTTCCAAACTTCCCAAGTACATACATCCTAACTTGCTATTGCTTAATTTTATCATTTACATTCATTATTTGACTTGCATTACTAGGTTTTGTGAGTTGAATGTTAAATTGTCTTTTCCAAGATTTTGCTTGGTGGTGAACCCCTCAAAGCTTAAAAGAACCCCTCCTAGGTCTTCCTTTTTGATAATTGTCTAACCTTTGGGTTGATAGTCAATCCAATTTGGGCTCCTAGGACACTCTTAAATGGCAATTGGAGAATAGATGTGTTCTATGACCTAGTCCATAAAGCATCGCACTTTCCACCATTGTTCATTTTGGTGAACTCGACATTTTTGAGCATTCATTTTCTAATTTGGAGTTCATTAAAGTCCTAGATCTAGGTTGCACTCATTCTTGTATTGCATATTGCATTAGTGAAAGTGCATATAGGTTGCATTTTTGCTCAATTTATCTCATTAAAAAATTGAAAAGTGCATTTTTAATCGTCTTAATTGAATTTAAGAACATTGTTTTTTATTAAGGAAAAAACAGGTTTTGATGGGACCCCGAAACCCATTACAAGCAGATTTTGAATGGATCTGGAACCCAAAACTAGAAGGTTGTCAAAACTTAAAGACATGAAGGCACAGACAACCAGGGATAAAAAGGCCATCAAACAACCAGCAACCGGCCAAAAACCAATCCCCCAACCAAGAACCATCAAGATTTACATTTAGAATTGCTCTTGTGGGAGTGGAGAATCATGTCAAAAGGAGGTTTAGAGTACTTATCTTTTTCTACCTTTACAATGATCCAACCCTCTTCCACTTGCATTGCCTTATCAATCCAAGCCAGCAAACCATTGTCCATAGGAGGAAATCCAACAACTATTGTCTTAAATATTTCATCTATATTCCTCTCAACAAGCATGGTCAAATCAGGAGAGCCACCTAAAAAGGTAGCTGAAACGTGTTGTCACAAGAATTGGCAGCCAAAGGCCCACTCTCAACCTCAAAAGGGGGCATAACATTATTTTCTTGCAAAGCATCAACAATCCCACCATTAGAGATAGTCGAAGAGGAAGCCTCAAGGCCTTGTGATTCCTGAGCAACAACCTCTGAGAAGCCCCTTGTAATGCCCCGCCAAGTAACCCTAAAGGAAGTTGTAATTAACATCATAAGTGAACCAATTTTTTTTTATAAAGTGCATTTAACATACACATTCACTTACTAATTCACAACAACCTCTAAGGCTACAAGGTTAGGATTACTTAAACCCACACATACATATTACATAAACCATAGCCTTATGAACTTTATGAAATAACCATCATACATCATAAGAATACCACATAACATAATAAGATAATCAACCAAGATACAATCTCATAAACATTATCTTAACCCAATAGTTACATCACTCATTCCCAGAATGAGGCAATAGTACATAAGATTACAATTACAGAATTCCACCTCATAAACATAAGAGGGGTAAAATAACTTATACAAGTTAAAATATTACAATGCAAATAATTACAACAAGAATCGCGAGTTGTCCATCTGGATGTCTCGCCACCAAGTACTAAAGATTGATGGGGACCCAACGGTTTTAGTGCATGTTCCACCCTACCAATGTGGTACCCGAAGGCCCACCCCCCATGCTAGGAGATAGTAACAAAGTAACATGGACAAAGATTCTACTACCTCTAACCAAAGGCAGACTCAAACTGACTCATATTGTTATAACCAACCAAATGAATTAACAAGTACAACTCATTCACCATACAAGTACGAATCAAGTACAACTTAAGTACAATACAAATACAAATCAAATACAATACAAGTACAAATCAAGTACAAATCAAGTACAACTCCAACATCACTGATATAGGTCACATTGCTTCCAGACATAAAGTAGATCAAGTATGTTCATAGAACCATACACATAAAACAATTAACAACAATTGTCGTAGATAGAGTGTCATCGCAAGGTTTGTCATGAGATCTCCTCTGGGCATTCTTCATAGGCTCCGGCACAAGTAATCTTGGTGGCCTCAACTGAATCCCGACACTCATACTCACTCATGCGGAATCAACTACCTCTCGCAAGGACAAGATAGTTGATCTTGCCATTCCAGGCCTTCTCACTCATCCCAAGTCTAAACAAGCCCTTGTATCTATGAGTGAGGATTAAATTATCTTGATTAGTGAGAAGTTAGTCCTAATCTTCTAAGTACATTATTTTAATTATCACTTGTTTAAATCACTCCTGAAGGTTATCCAGTTTACCTCTTTGGGCTCTGGCGCCTAACAGAAGCCACTCTTCTATTCGACAACACACACCCAAACAATCCACCAAGGGAACCACAAGTGCATACCAACTAGGCATCATAATCCACTCCAACACAAGGAGGATACAAATAATAGAACTCACTCCAAACATCTTGGAGGCAACAAACACATAGTCCACTCCTTTCATAGGAGGCAACAAGATGAAACCACATAACAAGGTCACTCCATACAAGGAGACACGGATCCCATAATCCGCTCCTAAACTAAGGAGGTGCAAACATCCCCGTTCATGAAAACTGGGTAAAACTGAAAAGACACCATGCACTACCCAAGGGAAAACAATTGGATGGCATAAAGATTCAACAACCCTTATCATCTAAGTTCTTCTGGAAGACTTATAATTTAGGACTAACACTAAATCCCAAAACCAACAATGCAACTTGACGACATAGCAACAAAAGCATTCAAGTCATCAATCAAATCTAATATTTGGATTTCCTAAATCCATACTCATTCAATAGGTAGTGTTGAAAAAGTCAAAGACACGATAGCTAGATCATCTAAAATAATCATAACCTCTATTTTTCTTTTCATTATGGAAATCTAAAACAATTAAACTTACTTCCCTTTACTGAATACAGAGAATTAAATCCTTTAAGATAATCATGAGGAAGATACTACTTTTGGATATACTAAATCCATATCTCTTTCATAATCCAATCACAATGATTCAATTAATCTAAATAGAAATTAATTAAATAACATAATTGATTGCCTCATCAATAAAACAACTTCTTAATTTACTTTTAAATTGACACAAATCCATGCAAGTAAATTTTTTCCATTTTCTAACCAAATCTTAGATTTCATTTAATTTCCTATTTAGAACATGCAATCACTTTAATATAATAAAATATTTTTCTCTATACATTTTCTACACATACTAATCATTTCTTTTAAAACACTAATAATACCCAATTTGCAAACAACAAAATAAAATAATATAAAATATTATTTATTCTCTCAAATGGATATATACCTTCAATATATATATATTAAATATAAATTAATATATTTAAGAATATTTAATCATTAACATATCTTCTATTCTTTATAGAATATCAAATTGATTAATTCAAAATAAAATATCCTTTATCATCGATATTCCAAAATATAAATATATTTTTCCAATTAAATCAAATTAATAATTGGGCCTTTTACATATGAATTTAAATTCCACAATTCAATTTTAAATTATGCATTCTTTAAATCAAATATTTAACTCCTTCAATTAAACTTTAACATGTCATTTTAAAATAAACAATAATTTCTCCATACATTTATAATTTTAATTCCACTAATCTAATATACAAATTTTATTTAAAATAATATAAATAAATATAATACTTTAGTATTATAAATTATAATATAAAATGTTATTAAATAATATTTTAATATTATAATAACAATACTTAAAATATTAATATTTATAAATATCAATTTATTATTATTTTATTTTCAGAACAGCCATGGGAAAAATAACTTAACAGCAGTCTCATGTTTCAAGCATAACTCAAAAACTACGATCTGGGTATTTTCGATTTTTGGAAAGGGGTAAGAAAATTTCAAAATGCAAAAACCCTTTAAATTTCCTGACAATCCAATTTGTGAAAGTGAAGTTATAGGCGACACAACCAGACCATTTTACCATGAGAAATATAACTATACTGCAGATTTTAAAATCCGTTTTTTAATAATAAACAGAAGGTTTCATTTTCTAAAAGCATTCTAAATGCATTGTTCAATCTCTATGTTTGATTTCAATAACAACAAAATTGATTTCCCCAAATAATTTAAATTCAACTAAGGTTTTCACAATTTTCACTCAAGAATTTTCACAAGCAAAGGCTGTAAATTTGTTTAATTCTTTTCTTCTAATATCAAATTTATTTTCTAAAATAGATTTAACAAATAAATCTTTAATCATTACTATTTAAAAAAAAAACAATCAAGAACAATAAAACACAAAGAGAAAAACCTGGTACAAGAAGCTACAAGAAGAGATGAATTTCTGATGCAAGCCTCCTCCAAAGATTTCCTGAATTTTCTTCAATCCTCCAATGAATCCAATCCAAAATCCAACAAATGCAAACAATATTTCCTTCAATCAATTCTACAATCAAACTTTCTTCAACCCCTTGTGCAAGTTTTCCAAAATTTCTTCCCTGCTGTAAAAATGAATTTTCCTAAAGACTTTTCTCCCCTAAAATTAAAACATGTATTCTTTATAAATCAAAAATACCTAATACAACCCTAATTCACATTACATGCAAATTAGATATTTCAATTTCAATTTCTACAACCCTAATTCACATTGCATGCAAATTAGATATTTCAATTTCAATTTCAATTTCAATTTCAAATTTCAATTTCAAATTTAATTTCAATTTCAATTTCACTTTTCAAAAACCCACTTTCAATTTAAAATGCAATTTCAAATAATAAATTAATTTCCAAAATTGCAACCAATTTCTCAAATAAACATTTAATTACAATTTCCAATTTAATTCCCACAAGTCTAAATTAAATTCCAAAATTAATTTCAATTCTTTTATTTCCTTTCATTCTCTTGCATCACGTTTAATTAATTAATTTAATTATTTAATAACTAAATTCAACCCCCATGGATTAAATTTAATTAATTAAATAAATTAAATATAATTAATTAATTTAAATATAAAATTTTATCCACATTGCATTATTTAAATTAAATGACCATCAACATGATTTAAATACAATTATTCTAAATATCTATTTCCAAATCAATAATCTTTCAAAATTAAATAACATTAAAACAAGACAGACAATGGCTCGACACACACAACTGACGACACACTAAGGCTAGGGTGTAAACTTGACACATGTTACCTAGCTACTATCTCCTGTTCAACTTAACCGTTGGATCGACACGCTCAAACCTGTGAAACCAGGTGGAGTCAATGTCATGTACTTGCAATCCTGCAACCAAGTAAACAACATCATACAATATATCCAGCATATAATACACACCGTGAAGAAGGAATTACGGATTCACAGGGCGCTCACAAGCGAGTGATGCGAACTAGTCTTCTTCACCCATACACTCGTCAAAACTGACACTTCTATCATAATTCCAATAATCTCATAATAATATCTCATGTTAACTCAACAACATCATTAATCCATAATGCAAGTGAAACAATAATCAGATAACCACATCCCACAATAATAGTTATCGCTCAATAGTAGCGATCAAAACATCATAACAAAATGTATCCAATATCAAAGTAACTGCAACCAAACATAGCATAAAACAACTTGAACAAGAAACAAAACGAAGGGGTATTACACTCCTTTGTTGCTCAACCTTCTTCACAATCGTGTAGTGTTGCAGGGAAGCATCTTTCCACCATGTAGCATTCATGACTTTTTTCTCAAAACCACATTGAGTAGCAGCATGACCTATTTTGAAACATCTTCTACATCAAAAGGGAATCCCCTCATAGTCCAAATCTTAGACCCAAGAACTCTTAGAATTTAATTTAAGAACATTGTTATTACATTCAAAATTGTAAAAAAATTGTATTCAACTTTACATTCAATTACTTGTCATTAATCACTTTTCTTGCTTTCATTGGCATAGTTTTTTATTTCTAAACATCAGGTCCCTGAGTAGGCAACTTGGGAACACTGCTATCAATCCATATTTTGCTCTCTTTTTGAAAAATACCCTTACTAGGACTAAAACGCTTCGATTGGTGTCTTAGTCCTTCTCTGGGTTGTTACCTCAGAATCCTGTCTAAGTTGATTGCATTTTGTTCCAGTTTATGGAACCTTCAAATTTCATCAACAGGACCAAGACGTCCTTACTGGCGTCTTAGTCCCTGTGGAGTTTTAAATTGCAGTTTTCAGGGTTCAAATCTACTTTTTTGTGCTTTTGTTTGCTGCAATTACTTTCTTGTTTCAATTTTCTAATTTGTTGTTTCATTAGATTTAGTGAATCTAGCTTAATTTTTCTTCATTCACTGTATTTTCAACATTCAAAATGACATTTACAACATCTCGTTTTCAATATATTGCATAGTGTAATCAGCAAATTACCTTGTTTTAGGTCTAAAAATTTGAAAATGTTTAATTTTTTAGAACTTTGTATAATATAGATAAAAGCACTTTTCACTTTTGCATGCACAATTTTTACATTCATAAAACTTTGCATGAGTTTGATAAAAGAAATTTTCATGTTTGGATATACATTGTTTGCATTCTTAAAGTTTTGCATACATTGGATAAAAGTGTTTTGCATCTTTGGATACACATTGTTTACATTATTAAAGCATTGCATGAGATGGTTAAAAGTGTTTTTCATTTTTTCTCAAACAATGTTAGTACCTTACCTTTCTAGGCATGCTGGGAAAAAGTTCATATCCCCTCCTTATGAGATTGTTTTAGTGAAAGAGACCTTGGACAATCCTAACAATCATATTTGTTCTTGTCCTAATATCTCTCATGTTAGCGAGGAAGATATTTTGGGTGCTAGAAGAGTCAATCAATGAGTGTTTTGAGAATCCTAGTTGTTTCTCTCCTTCTACCAGATCTCTTATTAGGCAAGACATTGATGAACAAGAAGAAACAACCATAGATAATCATGACAACCGCATAACTCAACAAGAGACCATTAAAACTTCAACTAGTCTACATTCATATCCCAGCATCTCCACCTCTTGCGACAATGTTCTAGAGGATGAAAGTGTAAGTGAAGATATGTTGGTGTTGGATGATCAAAACTTTCAAATCTATACAAATGTTCTTTATGTTCCTTATCCTATTTTGGAAGACATTATAGGACAAAGGAATGAAATTATGGATAATTATGATGATTACATTTGTTCTTCTCCTAGTATATCTCATGTTGAGAAGTTGTTGAGATGATTTAGCATTGTTGTCATTGATGTCAAAACCCTGGATCTGGAAGGTTATTTTCCAGATGATGTACAGACTTGATCTATCCTATCGTATGCTATGATCTTGCATTGTGTGGAGATTATCCTTGATCCGGATATGGAAGTATTCCTTTTTGGATATATGTTGAATTTAGTTGATGCAGTATAATGAAGACTAATCCTTTGATGATGGTTGTTGTACTCAAAGCTTACTTCGGGTAACCTTGCTATCCGGAACTTCATGTAGCATGTTACAAGTTCTCGTATGTCAAATTGTGTTTCTCTAGTTGACATTGAAATTAATGATAATCAAGATTTGGTCTTGGTTGTGGTATTCTCATCGGCTCCAAAATATATTTCATGAAATTTAAATGTGCTATCTTTTGGTGATTATGCTATCTTATGTATGACCTATTTTTGGTCCCTTGGTAGTGTGGTAAGAAGATCTTTATGTGTGACCTACCTTTTGGGTCTGGTGTTTGCATGCAAGGTCTTATTGAATATTTAAAGATTTCTCTTCATGCCGAAATTCTTTGTGGTGATCTAAATTCAAATGGTGGTTGGTTGACTTAGAAGACTATGAAGATATTATGTGGCCGACTTAATTTTGTTCTATGGGTATACATGCATATATAGAGAGAACATATTTTTGATTGAAATGAGAGATGCATGGAAGTAGTATGATGTGTGCGAATAGATAGAAGAGTGTGAAGGAAGGAGCAGTTTGTTTTGGTAGAAATTTATGTGAAGGTTCTGGAAGGAAGGTGTGTAGAATATTCTTGACCGGATCTGTTGCAAACAAAAATTATGCTCTAAATTGGAACTTAGTTCATGCATATGTACATGCAACTTCATTAGTTCACTTTTGTTAGTGAGACTATTTTGTAATATATTGTTTTGTATTTGAGCAATGAGGCCACCGACAATGAGCCACCCTGCAATGAGCAACTTGGTAGTGAGCCCTTGTAAAAATCACCTTAACCAGTGCTTTATAATTGAGAATTAGCATTGTCTATGGTTTTTCCCTTCTTGTTTTTCCACATAAATTCTGGTGTTCATTGTGCTTGGTGTTGTTATGTTCATTCATGTTCTTATCTATTTGATTAATTTATGATTGGTAAAGTCTGCTCCAGATTAAATAAAGAAAATAAAATTATTTTAGAATAACTGATTCACCCCCCTTCTCAGTTATCCATACTATTCAACATCTCCTAGTTGTGAGAAAGATGCCTTGGTGATAGAAAATACAACCAATGAAATTCACGAGGAAAACATTATTGAACAAGATAATGACATCATTCATAAGAAAGACAATTCAACGATCGACCATTCCCCTACTTGTGATGAAGTCAATTTGGAGAAACTAATCCTTGAATTTCAAGAACATTTGGTTTGTAGTTCTCCTAAAAACTCTCCTAATAGTAAAGATATTGATGACACTCTCAAATTTTGTAAATTTGAGATTGCCCATTTGAATTTTTTTTTGCCTCTGCACTTTCAGAAGTGCACCTAATGAATCAGTCTAAGTGACCCACTTGGGAGGGTTAGAATTTGAAGCCTGTTGATTATCATGTAAAACCCATTTGCAAACATATTCAATTGACATATGTGAATATGCATGTCAGTTTTCAGCTTCCTACGATAAGTTTTGTCAGGGTTTCGAAAAGTGAAGCTGGAGGGTTTTGACACTTTTTGCTGTTTGCAAACGTTCAGTATTGTAAAGTTGCATCCTATTTGAGCTTGCATTTTGCAACCGGATGACTATCAAGTCAAAACGAATGTTTTTTTGCATTAGCCATACCTAAATGAGCTTGTATGTCAGTTTTCAAAGCCTCGTGATCTTATTTGCTATTTTTAACAGATCAAAACCAAATGTAGTTTATTCAGTTTTGCATCTGCATTCCTGACATCATTTCAGAAAGGTCAACTCTAAGCGTCAATATCTTTTGATTGGTAGCGGTTCAAGACAATTCCTTTTGCACACGTGCTCAAAGTACCTAAATGGTCTACTGTGTCAAGTGGCAGCTCGCCAGGAGTTGATTTTTTTTTTCAAAAGAGCAGTTGGGTGACTTTCAGTTGGTTCAGAATAGTTGTTTATTGCAGAAAGTTCAAGTAAGCAACTTTGACAGTTAATAAGTTTCACCTCGTTATTGATTTCTCTGATCCATCTCTTGCGCTGCATTCTCAGGTCAAATGACTATATGTCTACACGTTTTCATTACTCCAGGAGGCCGTTTGACTAGTTTTCCAGATTGATTCCAGAGCCAAGTGGGCCAGTTTTCCTCATTTTTCAAATGTGTCAGAAAAAAAGTTTTGATGAAAACCCATTTCACCATTTCACTTCAAATGCATCTAGAAGCCACCTCAAAATCAATTCAAGGGTAAACGTTGTTTGAAAACAAAAACAAAATTAGTTGGGCCCACATGGGGACCCAACTTGTGTCACAAGTGTTGTTGGTAAGATCTGTGAACAAAGTTCAGAAGTGATTTCCTCACTACAATTCTCTTGTTGTGATAAATTAAGTAGATTAGACATTCAAAATCTTGCAAACATGATACATTTGACTAGCTTTTATGCCTAGACTATTTGATGGGTTTGGAGATAAGTCGTTGACTTCAAGGGTGTCCATGACACTAAAGAGGATAATCACTCTATATGGGAAAATCTATTCGAGTTTCCTGATTATGTGGGTACACATATATTTGCAGCCATGGCTCATATTTGGAAAGGGTAAAATTGAGTATAGTTTTGATTTAGGTTGCATTCAAGAAGGAAACATTCAGGGAACTTTACAAGTTTGTTTTTCAGTGACTCACATTGTGATAGGGGCAAGGATTTTTAGTAATGCAGGGGCTTTGATGGATTGTCTTACCCTTTCCTCCAAATTCCATGCCTAGGCCTCATATACCTTTAGGACATGGATCTCACTTGATACTTTAAAATATTCAAGATAATGCAAAATGGGATGCCATCTGAAGCAGAGTATGAACACAAGGTGGATGTGTTGAGAAATGACTCATACTACTATTACAGACCTGCACATGCCATATGAGAAGATGGGGTGTGTTGGTTGAAGTCTATGGAGCATGTAGCTATTGGTGATGATACTTGTTAGTGGTTGGTGAGTTGGGTTGATGTCGAAGGTGTTTACTAAGTGTATCCCCTGCTGATCCAGACCTGAAGCAGTCATCTTCAAATTTTCAGTCTTCTCAGACCTGTAATAGTGTTTCCCAGCCTTATCAGACTTATTGGATATGACTGAAACAAATATATTAGGTTATTAGCTATTAACTCCTTGTGTGGGAACTTATTTGGTGTTGCTGGGTGAGTGGTGATGCTACTTGGTAACTTTGGGTGGAGTTCTAAGTGATTTTTGGGAAGTGACTTTTGACTTTCCATCGTTGATTGACTTGTTGTGATAGAGATTTTCAGACCTGCAGAGTATGATTAGAATTTACAAACTGACATTGGCACATAATCAATGAGTTTGTGGTGGATTGGAACTGTTCTTAGGAGGTGGGTTTGTTATACACTTTTGTTGGTGTGTTCGGTATGGTTTGAGCAAGATAAACAGATCCATCAAAGCATGAGGGGGGCACAAACTATTCTATCACAAATCCCTTAATGAGTGTGATTCCATGGAAATTGTAGGGGTATGCGCGACTGGGAGCATCATGATAGCATGGACAGGCACGTGAACTATGTGACAAAGTGCCTCAAATGAATGTGGTCTCACGGTGCGCCACTGTAGGACAGGCACAAAATGGTTTGTTGAAAATGATTTAGAAACTTTAAGGCAAATGCAATTGGCAGAGAGGGTGAAAACATTGTGAAGCAGATCAATGGCAAGAGAATGGTGAAGGCACGACGTGCACATGTTAAAAAGGCCTTAGAAATAGGCAGATGCAGATGGTAGGGTACGTGCACCTAGCAAAGTAAGAGGAGGAATGCTCAAGAAAACAAAGAGGATAAGGTTAGGGCAAATGGAGGGCACATAGATGAATCAACAGTGGAGAGAGGGGATTTTGATGCAGCTAAATCACATCCATTGATCGCCAGCCTTGCAAGAGGAATGATGGCGTTTGCAAAATTGCTGCAAGGTTCATGAATTTTTGCCACATGGCAATGGCGGTCCTGTCAAACACTTGCCCGATGCTTACAAAGTGCTTAGGGTAAAATATTTTAAAAGGTGAGTAAAGTATAGCGGTGCCGATAAAGTTTTTTTCCTGAGACATATCAAACAAAAAATAAAGAATGTTTTTAATATTAAAAGAGAAATATTTTAGAATTAGAAGTTGAAATATTGGGGTTCACGGGCAAATATTTTCAAAAGTTCCAGGTGAAATATTTGTTAAAATGGGGTATTTTTTAAGTTTGAAATTATATTTGAAGTTCTCAAATATAATTTAAATTTTCGGGGGCAAATATAAATGGTGGGAAAAGTGAGTTGCTTGTTGGAGAGTAAATTTTTTCAACTCTAAAGTTGAGAACTTTCATTTGTAAAGTGGGCCCGATAAAATGGTGAAGGTAAAACCTTTAAAGTAAAATGTTATCCATTGGGGTAAGTATTTTGTTTGCCCAAGTGAAATATTTTAAATGTAAAATCAAGGATGTTGACACGAGTAAAATACCTTTGCCTAAAAAGTGATTAAATATTTCATATGAAATATTTAAAAGTGGTGTGCACGGCGAAATATTTGTGCAATATTTTCATTTTCCTCAGGAGATAAGGTGAATTGAATATTCACTATGGTAAAGTGTATTTTTTATTCACTTTATAAAACTAGAACATAAAGATTAAAGTTGTAAAACTTTAATATCTAGAGGCAAAATATAAAGTGTAGCATTGTGAAAGAGAGCTGAAACAAAATTTTCATGGAAGAGATATTTTCTAGCAGCTGGGTGAACGGTGAGATTCTCCACATGGGCAGATTTTTTGTTTCAAAGCAATGATGAGCAAAGGAAATTTTGAGAGAATACGTTTGTTGCTGCAAAGGAATAGAGATGAGATATTCTTTTCAGTTGGTTGATCAACGGGAATGGAGCTTCCAGATGGAATTTCCAGATCAGTTTTAGGGTTGCTCTTGGTTTCTTCTATTTTCTATGTCTTCTCTTTTCTCTCATTGTAAATAGGTTCCAATTTCTGAAAGCTCTGCAAGTCAGGAAAAAGCTATGGGTAGATTGTAAAGCTAGGGGGAAATATGACTGTTAGTCATTTAATCTGAAAGTGTGTGTTCTGAATTATTCTGTTATGTTTATTTTAGCTGATAATTGTCTCCATGGTTGAACTGTAATGTTATTTTGGATTCAATAATAAAATTGTCTGAATTTGTTCATGCACATTTGTTGCATTTGAGTTACATCTATTGTTTCCTTCTGTTCTATGAATGATGTAATTGCTTTAATACAGCACAAGCTGCATTTATTATTGCCTATTGTTCAGGGATAGTGTAATTGCTTTGACAAATGTGGTAGGAGTGTTATGTTTCAGGTGGATTTATAAGAAGAGTTATCAAAGAAAGCTTCAGTGGTCTGGTTGTCATATTGTGACAACATTTGCAAGACCTTCAGAGCATGTTCAAGACTGAAAGATGAATATTAGTTATATGACTCCATAGCCCATTTTTATGGCACTGGTCCATTATCATGTTTCTATTGTTTTTTCAGTTTGGTCCCAACTCTTTGAATCAAAAAACCATTTCAAATATGTTTTGCTGAGTTGTGTTTGTCAAGTTCTCCATGCTAGTTGATGAAATTCATTCAATATCTTGCCAATGTTAAGTGATATTTTAGGTTTCTCAGCAATTATGTGAGAAAAATATTTATTAAGTAATATCCTATTACTTGTGTCTCTAAATCTTTAGGTATTGCTAAAGGGTCACCCCCCTAGGTCTTACAGAGCCTGAAGTGCAGGGGAAATGTGTGTCAGTTCCATTTCCTGTCAGTTGGCCACTAGCCTTTTTGGTTCTTGAATATTGAGATTGGCTACCTCTTAGATAGTTTCAAAGCCTATCTGGAAAATTAAAACACCAACAAAATGGCGACTCTACTAGGGATGAACTCTAAATTTTTGGTTGCAAACAGTGTTGTTATAGAGTCATTAAAGTTTTTAATTATTTTTGTAACCAAAGGTTGAAAATTATTGAATTATTTTTCCTATCCGAGTCACCAATAGAATGGTGACTCTGCTGGGGAGAATTGCAAAAAATTCTTATTGCAGAATCTAGCCTTAAGAGTAATTGCATAGAGTCAAATGATTTGCCATTCTAAATTTAGTTCAAATACAGAAGGAGTTCAAGCTTGGAGAAATATTTGTTGCAGTGAACCTGAAGATTACATGATCTATGGTGCTCTACTGGTGGAAGGAACTTAGAAAGAAGTTTAAATGTGAAAGAGCTTCATAATATTTGAAGTTCAGTCCTCTGTGAAAAGAGGTGGCGACTCTGTTAATAGAACCTGTTAAAATTTGAAGAAAGTTCCAGATCTACAAATATTACTAATCAGGAAGACAACTTGCAGTAGCTACAAAGTTTTTAGGTATTCTTCACTCTTGGTTTTCAAGAAAATTGTATATGAAAACCATACTTGAACATCTTAGACAAAACTTTGGTTCCCTATTGAGTGATTAGCACTAAGAGAGGGAAAGAACAGTAACACTTAATTTGCATACTTCTGAATTGTAATTTGCAGCCTATATATTTTGTTGAAGAAGTATGTTTGTTTTAAATTTTCCCACTAAAATAGATCTTATGTGTAAATGCATTTGAATTATGCATTATGGTATTTTGAGATCATTATGAAAGATAGAAATAGGGAAATGATTGAGCAATTGAAGAGTTGATATTTAAAATTTGAAAAAGGTATATCAAGATGCCTCAATACATGCACCCTAGTATGGTTCCAGATGGAGCTATGGTTTGTGATCAGTCCCAGCCAGATTGCCAAAGAGGTTCCAGCACTGAAAGGTACAACGCTATCAATTTGAGTAGCCTTAGTGGTTACCCAAATGACATTCCAGCTAAAGTCAGAAATAAGTTACCAAGATTCATTGGTGATAGGTCTAAATTAGAAAATAAACATCTACAAGAGTTCAGTAATGTGATGGATGATTATGAGATTGATCACGAGGATGTGATCATGAGGTTATTTTTTCAGTCCTTGAGAGGAGATGCAAAGAGTGGTTCTCTTATTTACCAACTTCCTCTATTCATTCATGGGAAGAGTTCAAGACAGTGTTCATGGAGCAGTTTGGAGAGAGGATTAACCCTATTTTGATAAGGAAAAGGTTCATGAACATGGAGAAAGGAAAATATGAGTTAGTCCCATCTTTTAATCTCAAATTTTCAAAGATCATTAGAGAGATCCCGGAGAACATAAGACCAAATGATGTTGAATGTTTGGTCATGTACTTAGGAGCATTTGACAAAAAGATAAGTTATCTATTGAGGGATAAAGAGCCTACAACCCTACACCAAGCATATCAAATGGCTATAGACATTGAGAATAATTTGAGATACTCAATGATGAAAGGAAATAGGGTTGTGAGTGTTGATCATCCTAACACACCTCGGGCAAATAGAACTCATGGATCAAATAATAAAAGTGCTTTTCAAGAGGATAATGATGTTGCTTATCCAATTTCTCCATCATCACGATCTACAGATCCTAATGAACTTCATGTTAAATGTCATCAAAATGTAGTGTCTCAAAATGAAGGTAGTAGTTGTCTTATTCAAGAACATCAGAACATGATACACAAGAATGAAAAGAGTGTATCATAAAATGAAGATACCTGTTGTATGAATGAGTACATTAATTGTAATCAGCTTACAATCAGCACATGTGTAGATCCTTGCAGCAATGATGAAGAGGAAGATACATGGTATGATGAACAAATAAATATGTATGAATTTTTTTCTTGAAATACCTTGAATGATGAAGAAATAGAAGAGATGAAAGACATCATTCCATGTCATGTTTCAGTCAGTAAAAATAATACAATCATTGATGACATTCCTTCTCAAGTTAGTGAACAAGACATTGAAGATGAAAGTTAAAACACTCACTCTGAAGATTTTGAACATGCTTTGTGTGGTGATAAGTCTTTTTGTGATGAGGATGATGGTGATAGCCAAACTAATTTCTCTTCTGATGATTATGAATGCTCTTATGAGAATGACTTAGAGGTATGTTCTTCACACAAAGGATATAGTGATATGGATATTGATGAAGTCACTTATTCACAAGTGAATGTTCCATTTACACTTGAGACAAACTTGGAATGTAGTTCAAGTTTGACATCAATGGAGCTTGTTGATTCTGTCAATGATGAAGAATCTAAGGATGAACATATATGTGTTCAATTTGCTAATCATGAGCATAGTACTGCTGGAAGTGATAAGGATGTTGATGAACCTATTTATATCTTTGTTGTCCATGATTGTTTATATGAAACATAAATGAAAATGTCAGCTGCACATGAAAAGAATGATAATGTGTACAGTGATGAAGGAAGGAATTCAGTTTTGAATGATCAAGTTGTGCATAGTGACAATCACATGGATCTAGAATCAGCATTATCATCCATAGATAATGTGAAACAATTTGGTAGACTTTCGGATTGTGTTGAAATTGCAATGCCTTTTGATCAATGTGTAGAGAAGCCATATGATCCAGATAGTAGTGGGTGTGATGTCAGTCAGTATGGGATTGAATGTGGATCTTTCTTTGATGATCTCTCTCATCTTTATAGTTTGCAAATAGATATGTTTCCTTTGAATAAGGAATGCATCGGTGAGAAAGAGAATGAAGGTATTAATTTCATTACTAATGAACAATTTTTAGATAATAGTGAGTCTCTTGTACATGGATCAACATGCCTATCAGCTGATAATGCACATGAAAGTCTTCTTGTTGATCCTGTTGGTCTTGAAAATGATAGCATCCAAAATGATTCAAACAATGAATATGTTATGAAAGATCAATGTGAGACTCTTAGCTCCAGATTAAATTCTGAGTTATCTGAATCTGTGTTTAAATATTTCCATATGGAATTGCATGATGGTTTAAAAAATGAAACTGACATCATGTGTGAGCCTGAGATGGAGAACACTGCTCATGCATTGGAGGTTGATGTTTTTGTTGAATATCATGATGTGAATAAAGATGAAAATATTTTAGGTGTTGACAAATCTGATTTTTAGAATCTTGAAGCACGTGATAATGTGTTTGGGCTGTGGTGTTTGGATGAGGACAAGCCGACCTGTGATGTATTTTAGTTGGAGGAGATACAAATGTATGAGAATTTTTTTCTCAACACACATGATGGTTGCATGTTGTTATTCAACCATGACATCTCCTCTGAACTTGATCATGATGAAGGGGTTAGTGAATGTGATAAGAGCATATTTTCATGTGATCCTGATCACCAGTTTCAAGTGTTGTTGCTTGATATGAAATCAAAAAATGAAATGATAGACAGTGATGTGGCCTATCTAATTTGGTTGCCACTTGATGACATAGTTAAACAGGGAACAATTTTTCACTTGCACAAGGGTAGTTTGGTATTATTGTTTGCAAAACTGTTGTCACTCATATTGTTATGGTGTGGGAGAGGAAAGCATTAGTTGAGGGAGATCAGATTTTTTTGCAGAATTGTGTTTGATAGAGGTAAATGCTGACTCCCCTTTTTTCATTTGGTGGCCCAGGGTCACCAGATGAAGTTAAAGAGAAAGAATGAATAAAAGAGCAGTTCGAGCACCTGATGGACTCAACTTTTGGTCTACTCTCAAGAGATCTGGATTCTTGCTATGCCCACAGGGGGCATACATCCCCAGTTGGAGCCACTAATGACACTCTCGAATTTTGGAAATTTGAGATGCCCATTTGATTTTTTCTTTTGCCTCTGCACTTTCAGAAGTGCACCTAATGAATCAGTCTAAGTGACCCACTTGGGAGGGTTAGAATTTGAAGCTTGTTTATTATCATTTAAAACCCATTTGCAAACATATTCAATTGATATATGTGAATATGCATGTCAGTTTTCAGCTTCCTACGATAAGTTTTGTCAGGGTTTCAAAAAGTGAAGCTAGAGGGTTTTGACACTTTTTTGTTGTTTGCAAACGTTTAGTATTGCAAAGTTGCATCCTGTTTGAGCTTGCATTTTGCAACCGGATGACTATCAAGTCAAAACGAATGTTGTTTTGCATTCTCCATACCTAAATGAGCTTGTATGTCAGTTTTCAGAGCCTCGTGATCTTATTTGCTATTTTTAACAGATCAAAACCAATTGTAGTTTGTTCAGTTTTGCATCTGCATTCCTGACATCTTTTCAAAAAGGTCAACTTTGAGCGTCAATATCTTTTGATTGGTGATGGTTCAATACAATTCCTTTTGCACACTTGCTTAGAGTACCTAAATGATCTACTGTGTCCAGTGGCAGCTCACCAGGAGTTGATTTTTTTTTTCAAAAGAGCAGTTGGGTGACTTTTAGTTGGTTCAGAATAGTTGTTTGTTGTAGAAAGTTTGAGTAAGCAACTTTGACAGTTAATAAGTTTTACCTCGTTATTGATTTCTCTAATTTGTCTCTTGCACTACATTCTCGGGTCAAATGACTATATGTCTACACGTTTTCATTACTCCAGGAGGCTGTTTGACTAGTTTTCCAAATTGATTCTAGAGCCAACTAGCCCAGTTTTGCTCATTTTTCAAATGTGTCAGAAAACAAGTTTTGATGAAAACCCATTTCACCATTTCACTTCAAATGCATCCAAAAGCCACCTCAAAATCAATTCAAGGGTAAAAGTTGTTTGAAAACAATTTTTTTTAGTCGGGCCCACATGGGGACTCAACTTGTGTCACAAGTGTTGTTGGTAAGATCTGTGAACAGTTCAGAAGTGATTTCCTCACTTTGTTGTGATAAATTAAGTAGATTAGACATTCAAAATCTTGTAAACATGATATATTTGATTGGCTTTTATGCCTAGAGTATTTGATGGGTTTGGAGATAAGTCATTGACTTCAAGGGTGTCCATGACACTAAAGAGGATAATCACTCTATACGGACAAATCTGTTCGAGTTTCCTGATTATGTGGGTACACATATATTTGCAGCCATGGCTCATATTTGGAAAGGGTAAAATTGAGTATAGTTTTGATTTAGGTTGCATTCAAGAAGGAAACATTCAGGGAACTTTACAAGTTTGTTTTGCAGTGACTCACATTGTGACAGGGGCAAGGATTTTTAGTAATGCAAGGGCTTTGATGGATTGTCTTACCCTTTCCTCCAAATTCCATGCCTAGGCCTCATATACCTTTAGGACATGGATCTCACTTGATACTTTAAAATATTCAAGATAATGCAGAATGGGATGCCATCTGAAGCAAAGTATGAACAAAAGATTGTTGTGTTGAGAAATGACTCATACTACTGTTACAGACCTGCACGTGCCATTATGAGAAGATGGGGTGTGTTGGTTGAAGTCTATGGAGCATGTAGCTATTGGTGATGATACTTGTTAGTGGTTGGTGAGTTGGGTTGATGTCGAAGGTGTTTACTAAGTGTATCCCCTGCTGATCCAGACTTGAAGCAGTCATTTTCAAATTTTCAGTCTTCTCAGACCTATAACAGTGTTTCCCAGCCTTATCAGACTTACTAGATATGATTGAAACAAATATATTAGGTTATTAGCTATCAAATCCTTGCATGGGATGTTGTTTGGTGTTGTTGGGTGAGTGGTGATGCTACTTGGTAACTTTGGGTGGAGTTCTAAGTGAGTTTTGGGAAGTTCTTTTTGACTTTCCATCACTAATTGACTTGTTGTGACAGAGATTTTCAGACCTGCAGAGTATGATTAGAATTTCCAAACTAACATTGGCACATAATCAATGAGTTTGTGGTGGATTGGAACTATTCTTAGGAGGTGGGTTTGTTATGCACTTGTGTTGGTGTGTTGGGCACGGCTTGAGCAAGGTAAAGAGATCCATCAAAGCATGAGGGGCACGCGAACGATTCTATCACAAATACCTTAATGAGTGTGATTCCATGGAAATTGCAGGGGTATGCGCGACTGGGAGCATCATGATAGCATGGAAAAGCACGTGAACTATGTGGCAAAGTGCCTCAAATGAATGTGGTCTCACGGTGCGCCACTGCAGGATAGGCACAAAATGGTTTGTTGAAAATGATTTAGAAACTTTAAGACGTAATTGGCAGAGAGGGTGCAGACATTGTGAAGCAAATCAATGGCAAGAGAATTGTGAAGGCGCGACGTGCACATGTGGAAAAGGCCTTAGAAATAGGAAGATGCAAATGGTAGGGTATGCACACCCAACAAAGTAAGATGAGGAATGCTCGAGCAAACGAAGAGGATAAGGTTAGGGCAAACAGAGGGCACAAAGATGAATCAACGGTGGAGAGGGGATTTCGATGCAGCTAAGTCACATCCATTGATCGCCAGCCTCGCAAGAGGAATGATGACATTTGCAGATTGCTGCGAGGTTCACGAATTTTTTCCACATGGCAATGGTGGTCCCGTCAAACACTTTCCCAATGCTTACAAAGTGCTTCGGGTAAAATTTTTTAAAAGGTGAATAAAGTATAGCGGTGCAAGTAAAGTTTTTTTCCCGAGACATATCAAACAAAAAATAAAGAATGTTTTTAATATTAAAAGAAAAATATTTCAAAATTAGAAGTTGAAATATTGGGGTTCACGGGCGAATATTTTCAAAAGTTCCAGGAGAAATATTTATTAAGATGGGGTATTTTTTAAGTTTGAAATTATATTTGAAGTTCTCAAATATAATTTAAATGTTCGGGGGAAAATATAAATGGTGGGAAAATTGAGTTTCCTGGTGGAGAGTAAAGTTTTTCAACTCTGAAGTTGAGAATTTTCATTTGTAAAGTGGGCCCAATGAAATGGTGAAGGTAAAACTTTTAAAGTAAAATGTTATCCATTGGGGTAAGTATTTTGTTTGCCCAAGTGAAATATTTTAAATGTAAAATCAAGGATGTTGGCACAAGTAAAATACCTTTACCTGAAAAGTGATTAAATATTTCATATGAAATATTTAAAAGTGGTGTGCACGGTGAAATATTTGTGCAATATTTTCATTTGCCCGAGGAGATAACGTTAATTGAATATTCTCTATGGTAAAGTGTATTTGTTATTCACTTTATAAAATCAGAACATAAAGATTAATGTTGCAAAACTTTAATATCTGGAGGCAAAATATAAAGTGCAGCATTGTGAAAGAGAGCTGAAACGAAATTTTCACGGAAGAGGTATTTTCCAGCAGCTAGGTGAATGGTGAGATTCTCCACATGGACAGATTTTTTGTTTCAAAGCAATGATGAGCAAAGGCAGTTTTGAGAGAATAAGTTTGTTGCTGCAAAGGAATAGAGATGATAGATTCTTTTCAATTGGTTGATCAACGGGAATGGAGCTTCCAGATGGCATTTCCAGATCAGTTTAGGGTTGCTCTTGGTTTCTTCTATTTTCTATATCTTCTCTTTTCTCTCATTGTAAATAGATTCCAATTTCTGAAAGCTCTACAAGTCAGGCAGAAGCTATGGGTAGATTGTAAAGCTAGGGGGAAATATGACTGTTAGTCATTTAATCTGAAAGTGTGTGTTTTCTAAATTATTCTGTTATATTTATTTTAGTTGATAATTGTCTCCATGGTTGAACTGTAATGCTATTTTGGATTCAATAATAAAATTGTCTGAATCTGTTCATGCACATTTGTTGCATTTAAGTTACATTTGTTGTTGCATTTTGTTCTATGAATGATGTAATTGCTTTAATAAAGCACAAGTTGCATTTATTATTGTCTATTGTTTAGGGATAGTGTAATTGCTTTGACAAATGTGGCAAGAGTGTTATGTTTTAGGTGGATTTATAAGAAGAGTTATCAGAGAAAGCTTCAGTGGTCTGGTTGTCATAATGTGACAACATTTGTAAGACCTTCAAAGCATGTTCAAGACTGAAAGATGAATGTTAGTTATATGACTCCATAGCCCATTTTTATGGCACTGGTCCATTGTCATGTTTCCATTGTTTTTAGTTTGGTCCCAACTCTTTGAATCAAAAAACCATTTCAAATTTATTTTGTTGAGTTGTGTTTGTCATGTTCTCCATGCTGGTTGATGAAATTCATTCAATATCTTGCCAATGTTAAGTGATATTTTAGGTTTCTCAGCAATTATGTGAGAACATTATCTGTTAAGCAATATCCTATTACTTGTGTCTCTAAATCTTTAGGTATTGCTAAAGGGTTGCCCCCCTAGGTCTTACAGAGCCTGAAGTGCAGGGGAAATGTGTGTCAATTCCATTTCTTGTCAGTTGGCCACTAGCCTTTGTGGTTCTTGAATATTGAGGTTGGCTACCTCTTAGAGAGTTTCAAAGCCTATCTAGAAAATTAAAACACCAACAGATATCATGGTGGAAGACAATAAGAACATTGGCAGTTCAGTAATTCCTTAGATGAAGATGATGAAGTGTCGTTAGACTCCCCTTCACTATGGGATCATTAAAATGAGGGCAAGTCTTCTAAGGTTATGCACATTAGATTTCCCTTGCAATACTCTCATAAACCTAAACCTATCATTTATGCAACTTCACACAAAACTCAAACTCAAAAAAAACCCAAACTTATCCTCTACCCACATAAGAATAATGTGTCATAGTAGCCAAGTCATAATATCATTGCTCATACATACAACACTCAAAACAATCTGCAATCAAAACAACCAACTCTGACAATCTTACCTTTGCCTAACCCTACCTTACTAGGTCCCCCTCATTTGCCTTCACAAAGTGGAAAGGAGTATGATCTTTTTGAACAACTTAAGAATACTCCTACTAAGATATCATCGTGGGAGCTTATTCAAGCCTCCCCTCACTATCATAACATGGTTCAAAATGCCTTACAGTAAGTTCCTATCCCTTCTAATGCGCAACTGAATGACATAGCATCCATGATTCAAAGAATAAATGCTGACATTGTTTTCCACCAAAGTGAGCTCCCTCCTTTGGAAGGGCAAAAACAATGTGATGCTTTCATGGTAATAGCTCAATACAATATGATAGGGATAAAGTGAACCCTTGTTGACAATGGCTTAACCTTAAATATGTGTAGTGTAAACCTTTTGGATAAGCTTGGTGTTGATAAATCAAAAATACAACCCGCCTCTTTATCTATTAGTGGATTTGATAACGTGGGAAAATGACCACTTGGGGTGATCAATTTACCTATTAAAGTTGACAAAGTTACATTACAAACCCCGATCCATGTTATGCTTGATGATATTTCATACAATCTTCTTTTAGGAAGACCATGGATTCATAAGATGCATGTTGTGCCCTCTACCATTCATCGTATCATGAAGTATTTCTACAGCAACAAAGTATATACAATCGAAGCCGATCCTGAACCATACAGTTATTTGAAAATTGACAAAGATAAAGAGAATCTGTTGAAAAGATTGACACCAACTACATAAGTGGAACCCATGCAAGAACAACAAAAAGACAAATTTCGTAAATATTTCAAAATGATATCACTAGACGATTTGGGATCGTTGAGTTTCAAAGTAACATTCATGGGAGAATACAAGATCATAAACAAATAATTTGTCAAGAGCAAAGAAAAGGCAGTAATGTCAACACAAATTTGGAAGACCATTTGAAAGCATCCACCTCAACCACTTTAGAAGAAAAAGTAAATTACATAACAAACTTCGACAAGATGGACTATCAACAACCACCAACTCCAAAAGAAATGAAAAATCTTTCAGGAAAAGGTTATGAGCTTAAATGAAACAACTTGGATATATTGGAAAAGGATGTGGTGCTAGAGAACAAGGTATCCATGTCCCTATAGAACCTAACATGCAAGAAACAACTCATGGTCTTGGCTATTGTTCTATGATAGAAATTAAACCATCAAACAAATCTTCACTCAATATCAACACTCTTACAAAAGATTCCTCTAAGCCAACTTTAACAATAGTCCATCTTGAATTGATACACACTAGTGGTCTTGATTGTTATCATTTGCAAGAAACAAATAAATCCTCGCTTAACATCAATGTACTCATGCAAAACACTTACGATCTGAAATCTATAGATTTTACATATTTATTTCAAAAAGAGATCAAAATATCGCAATCTAAAGAGTCTTGTGTAAGTATGAAAACTAATATTAAACAAGAGATATCTTTGCCATAAAATAATGAAACATCCTCTACTTTTGATCAAGAAAGTATCTTGTTGAGACTCTTCCAAGATCGTTTGATATCTCTCCCTCCAAGAAGATGAAATAAATTTTACTAAAAGAATTCATTTTGTGCATATCATAGAGTTCATGATCATGCTACTAATGAATGTAAGGCTTTGAGTAATCGAATTCAACATCTTAAGGAGTGTGATGCTCTTCCTTGTGTTGAGGCACCTAATTCCTCTAACTTATACTTACTTTCATCCTATTCGGCTCATCCTTGCCCTACACTAAGTGGGGACAAGGGGTTATATAGCCTTGTCCTCGTATGTCACTTGTCACTATCTCTTTTAGCTAGTTGATTGCCTTCCATGTATATGTACGAGCAAGATTTGGATGTACACAACATGCCTTAAGTTGGCTCACATTTGACATACTAAGTTATATATTTTGGGGGCAACCCCTTTCTTTTTCATGACATATCTTATTGGAAACACATGATTTGGCATAGGGCTTTCTGAATAAGCTCTCATGTCGTCTTCTACTTTAAATAAATTTCTCACAACAATGGTGTTAGCAACCACTTTAAAGTGGGGGCATACATCAACACTCATGTTTCATTGTGTGATTTTCTTTCTTCTTGTGATGCGTCCTTTTCTTGGTGGTGTCATTAGGTTTGATTTCCTTCGAGAGCGTGATATTTCTTTGAATTGTCCTCTCTTAGAGACATTAGGCACAATGTTCCCTAAGAAGAGACCTTGCATGAACTAAGCAAAATCCCTTCGAACATCCCTCTTTCTTGTTGTGTTGCATTTTTGTACCTTATTAAAGTCATGAAGGTATGGATTTGATATGGTTCTTTGGGGCTCACTTGGTGGACAACTAGCTTCACTAGCCCTTGTGAGTGTGCATTTTCTCTTTGTCCTTATCATAGTCATGGGGGAATGACTTTGATATGGATCTATTGGGGCTCACCTAGTGGACAACTAGCTTCACTAGCCCTCGTGAGCATGTATTTTGTTTGCATAGTGGACAAAACGTTCCACTTGTAAAATATTTTTGGACAAACAACCTAGACCCGATCCATAGCACGTTGGATGACCAGTTGAAGCTTGATCAGTTGTATTTTTCCTTTTCCTTTTTTTTCTTTTTCCTTTTTCTATCTTTGACGGTGTATGGTTGCAATCTGGTTTTGGCTTCATATATCATCCAGAAGTGTGTTTCTTTGTACTTATGTTGGTTTTTCATAGGATCTTGATCCTGGGGGCCTAGCCACCCTCTTGGTTATTTTCATCCTACCTTACTTGCATTCATACATTTGAACCCCTCTTGATTGCATGGTTGACTACTTTAGTGTGATTTTGAAGCAAGTTCATCCTCTCACTAAAGTGGGGGCTAAATGTAGTGTAGTAAAATGCATACCCTTGCATTTTAACACTTTTTTGAGCTCACCTTGCTTTATTTATCCCTTTTTATGCCTTAATTGGTCCTATTTTGCATCCACAAGTGTAATAAATTGTGTTTTTATGGCTAATCCCGACAAACATCAAAGGGTAAATGATAATTTAATGATTCTGGTTGTGTCCCTGATTTTTGGGTCAGGACTAAGATGCCACCTAGGGCATCTTGGGACCCTGATTTCAAAGGCACCTTAAAGGGGCCCCTTTTTGCAGTATGTGCCTCGGGTTTCAAGCCCCAGGACTAAGACGCCACCTAGAGCGTCTTAGTCCCCCTTAGGTTATTTTTCAGGATTCAATTTTAAATCTTGGCGGGATTTAGCCTCCTTTAATTAATGAATTCATATGTCAGCTTGTTGTGGTATAATTTTGGGATATTAAGCATGGATAAGTATAAATATAAGGTTCATTCATTCATTTTCATCCTATAAAATTGATTATTCATTCACAATAGCAAATTGGAGTTCACAAGAGTATTCAAGAGTAATTCATCAAGCATTTGGAGCCATCATCAAGATTCAAGCATCATGTCAAAGATATTCTTACATCATGTGTTTTTTTGAGCTAACATTTGTGATGTAGGGTTTTGATTCAAACAAGCAAATCAAGTTAAGATCTATCTAGCATTCACTCAAGTCAATATCTACATTCAATCTAGCCACTTCACACAAGTTTTCAAATTTCATAACAAGGGTTTGGTGAGTTGCAACATAGTACTTTGTTCATTCATCATTTCCCTTCATTATTCTATTTCATTTCAAGGTTTAATTACCAACAAGGGGTTTGACCAAGGCAAACCCCCATTTACTAACAATCAACAAGTTTTTCCTCTCTTGTGTGTTTATGTTTGCAGATTTAGGTTGAAGATCATTTGAAGTGCAAAGTTGCATTGCAGAGTTGTCATCTTCACAGAAACTCACCTATAGGCCAAATTTGGAAGTTTCGGGACCTAAGATCTAAGAAGAAGGAAGTACAGACCTTGAGCCTCAAGATCACATTCTTGAAGATTTCATAAATTCAAAACAGGACTAAGAAAATACTAAGGTCATCTTAGTCCTCCCAAGGGTATGTTACAGAGATTCTTCCAAATTTTGTTCTAACATCTGAAGATTCTACATTTTCCCCGAAAAATAACAGTGGGGCGAAGACATTAGTAAGGGCATCTTAGTCCTCCCTAGCATATTTTGACATTTTTGCATTTCCAGAATCCTTATCACATTTCCAAAATTCCTAGGTACATATATCCTAACTTGTTGTTGCTTAATTTCATCATTTGCATTCATTATTTGACTTGCATTACTAGGTTTTGTGAGTTGAATGTTAAATTGTCTTTTCCAAGCTTTTGTTTGGTGATGAACCCATCAAAGCTTAAAATAACCCCTCCTAGGTCTTCCTTGTTGAGAATTGAATCACCTTTGGGTTGATAGTCAATCCAATTTAGGCTCCTAGGACATTCTTGAATGGCAATTGGAGAATAGTGGTGTTCTATGACCTAGGTCATAAAGCATCCCACTTTCCACCATTGTTCAAGAGTATTTCGATTATCATGCATGTATATATATATATATATATATATATATATATATATATATATATATATATATACATCACAAGGGGTTATCACAAAACATATTCATTGGCATTTATGTGGTATATTAACTACTATAATAATGTGCTTGACCTTGAGTATTTCAAGCCAACATATAGGAACAAAGTGACAACTAAAGTTACAAGGGTGCACTATGTAGTGGGTATGGTTTGTGTTAAGGTTGATGTTTAGTCACATAATGAATTTTTGGAGCACCTTAAGGAAACCCCCCTTGGTTTAGTAGAGCCATAAGTGAAGGAGGTCCTATCCACCTCAATAATTGATCCTTAGTTGCCCAACTTGAATATAGGATTTGTGGTATTCTTCTTAGGTTTAACACCCTTGACACCTAGGAAACTATCTAACCTTAAGGATTTGGAATTTATAAATTTGAGCACTAATACTCTGTATTTGTCCCTACACTTTTTTCTATTTGTTCACTCATTTACTAGATTACTTATCACTTATAAATGGCCCTATGCATATATTTATTTATTCCCCTCTAATGAATACCATGTAAAGGGTGTCAGTGTGTGGAATATCCAATGATGAAGTGTCATATGGTTCTAGCTCATATATATAGTGATAGGTTTGGTGGTTGATAAGTAGCTCGATCCCTAAACCATTTAGTAAAATTATAGCCTTATTACTATCGTGCTTCCTATCATGTGACACAAAGTATAAATGGCCTTAAACAAATTTATTTGAGTCCTTCAAACTTGTCCCCTACATTTTTTCCTATTTGGTATGCTCATTGACTTGTTATTCCTTGTTTCTTATACATGGCCTTGTGCACATTTGTTTAAGCCCTTCCAATTAGCAATATTTGAACGTGGTTGGCTTGTGTACTATTAAAAGATGAAGTTCCACATAATTCAAGATCAAGCATGTGTTGACATATTTGGTGTTTGATAAGTAACTTGATCCTTGTAACCATTTACAAAATGATAGCCTTGCACCTACCACCTTGCATATCATGTGATGCAATGTATAAATAGCCCTATACACATTTGTTTGAGTCTTTTGTACTTGCCACCTATGTATTTTCATATGTGTTCATTGACTTGCTATTGCACATTGGTTATGAATGGCCTTGCAAACATTGTTTGATCATTTTGTATTTGTCATCTATACGCATTTCTATTTATTTTTTGACTTTCTATTGGTCTAGAGTTGAGCGTGTGGGCCTAGGCTTTTCTCATGTCTATCAATTTTTAATAGGAATGAAAGAGGTGACTGTATTCATATTTCGTTAGGCTAGAAATAGTGCAAGCATGCATACCTTAGAACAAAGATAATAATATTTCAAATAAAATAATCTTATTGTACCTTGAAATAATCCTAATAATTTACAAAGACCAATAATAATAAACTATTATTTTAAATATTTATCTCTAAAAAATACACATCTTAACTTACTGAAACATTAAAGTAAAACATATTTTTAAAATAAACAACTATTATTAATTAAACTAATCAACTATTCACTCTTTAAAATGATCAATATATTTTTTCTTGAAGAACTAATAAATCCCTTTATCATTGTCTTGAAAATTGGCTTCATATGGAAGCTTTTCTCGCTCATCCTTTACTTGTGTCATGAGGCATTTGACTGACTTGGAATGCTACTATTAAATGGATTAATGGAGTATAGAATTGAAAGTACTGTTTTGGCCTCTCTAAAAACCACATTGACAAAGATGAGGACTATTTTTTTCAATAATCTCTTTCTCACATGTTTTAAGAGAGCTTAATATGGAGGTCAATTCTCCTTCCATGAATGGTCTTCAGGTGGTGGGGGACATATGGATTATCATGGGAATGTTGGGTGGTTTAAGTTTGCCTATTTCATATATTTTCGTGATCTACTCTTGATTGTTTTTTTTTGGGAGAGAAAAAAAATCCCTGTATTATTATCATGCAACTTATAACACCCAGGTATTTGCATGCGCCTCTGTGCAATGCAATGTTCTCATGCAAATATTAATGATAGGCAACTTGACGTTCTTTATGTCGTGATCAAAGCAACGGATGACATCAGCAGAGGATTACACGACAGGAGGAGGCGCACCGTAGCTGAGTATAGCAGAGACATAAATAATAGCAGTTCAATGTGTTGAAGAATTGTGTAGTACGACCCTGGGAAAGAATCCACAAGATCTCAGTTCTTACATGACTGCACGGAGGTCGGATAGTAGCAAGAGAGGTATGTAGAGAATCCTGTAGCAAGCATGGTAAGTTAGTACAATTCGAGATAAATGACGATTTTTAATGACGTTCACAAGACCATCAGTTTATGGGAGAGTCTGTTTTTTAATCATTTTTAAGTTCCTTTCAACGTGAGCTTTCTTTTTATATTCAAACCTTCCAACAAAATATAATTCAACTACATCTCTTCATGTCAACAATTGAATCTTTTATCATTTCATAATTCTCTAAATTCTATGTGGTGATTTCAAATAGTTTTTAATTTTTAACAACAATTTATTTTGCAAGGTCTCTATTTATAATTAAGTTTCAAGTCCACATCATCAAATATGATGTCACATTAGTATGTTTTTTGTTTAGGTGTCTTAAAATGTTCACGTGTTTTATTGGCATGCAAATGTCACATCACATGATTTTTTTCTTTTTAAATCTAAAAATATATTTCATTCAATTGTGAGTACTCATGATCAACACTAACAACTTTAAAGTCACAACTCATTGTACTATACAATTAGAAGCATTGGACAACAAATCAACAAATGCTATCACAACTATTGGAACATGCTCAACTACTCGATCCTTTCTCCTATGTGTTATGTTACAATTTCAAAAAATGGGTTATTTTGTTTATTGTGAAACAAAATTTACATCGGAAGAGGTTTAAGTGTAGACAGTTTTTCTCTCAATATAAAGACACGAGGAGGAAGTTGAATTTTCTATAAGTTCCTCTGGGAGGAATAACTTCCTAGTCTAGTTTATTATTTAACACACAATCTAAGATTAATGCTTGAAGGGGTGTTGCCAATAGAAATGTATACTCATTTTTACAAAGTTTAGGATTTCACCTTAGAATGTTATTTTAGGAGAAATAAGAAATATAATAGAAGTATTATCAAGACCTTATAATATGGAGCGAATGACTTAAATCAAGTTACATGAAGTAAAAAGGGTCAATATATAAGGATGAATTGGGAGAACACAAAAATTAGGTCATCATATGTGTGTCATGAGTACATGTAACACATCATACATGTACATGAATAATATTTTATCATATTTTAGAAGATGATCATGCTTGATTATAAAGGTATCATATATTTGTTTGAAAGCTATGACATGTGTAGAGTTAACTATGATAAGACTCACTAATAAGATATTAGATTCTATGTTATGTACTAGAAGGAAGTGGTGTATCATCCATAAATAGGGAGGATATCCCCCATGCACTATTAATCAACTCACTAACACTCCTTCAACACACTATCACCTTCATCTCATGAATGTTTATTACATTTAACAATGTTCACTCAAGTTCTAAGGATGAAAAAAGCTCATAACATTTAAAAACACAAAAAAATCACTCATAACAAGACTGCAACACAATGACTATCATAGAAAAACCTTTCAATGGGTGAAAACTCCATCAAAGTGAGATTTTCTACTAAATAAATTACCACAACCATGTACAAAAGGTTTTACAACACCTCTAGGGATTTCACAAAACTATACAATGGTGAAACACTAGCTCATAACACCTACTTGACCTTCTCCATGCCTTGAAAACCTATAGAATCACTTTATTTTACCAAGATAAAGATGAAAAATGTAGGTTTTTACAAGAGTTAATGCTTCTATACTATCCATCAACTTCATTGGCCTTTCCTATATATAGCCTCCTTAACCTCAAAAAAGAAAGATTAAACATCCAAAGAGAAATATCAAATAAAAAAATCCTTTGCATTCCACATAATATCTATACAATTAGAAATATTGGACAACAAATCAACAAATGCTATCACAACTATTGAAACATGCTCAACTACTCAATCCTTTCTCCTATGTGTTATGTTACAATTTCAAAAAATGGGTTATTTTGATTAATGTGAAACAAAATTTACATTAGAAGAGGTTTAAGTGTAGACAATTTTTCTCTCAATATAAATACTCAAAGGAGGAAGTTGAATTTTCTATAAGTTCCTCTGTGAGGAATAACTTTCTAGTCTAGTTTATTATTTAACACACAATCTAAGATTAATGCTTGAAGGGGTGTTGCCAATAGAAATGTATACTCATTTTTACAAAGTTTGGGATTTTACCTTATAATGTTATTTTAGGAGAAATAAGATAATATAATAGAAGTATTATTAGGACCTTATAATATGGAGTGAATGACTTAAATCATGTTATATGAAGTAAAAAGGGTCAATACATAAGGATGAATTGGGAAAACACAAAAAATAGGTCATCATATGTGTGTCATGAGTACATGTACATGAATGATGTTTTATCACATTTTAGAAGATGCTCATGCTTGATTATAAAGGTATCCTATTTGTGTTTGAAATTTATGACATGTGTAGAGTTAACTATGATAAGACTCTCACTAATAAGATATTAGATTATATGTTATGTACTAGAAGGAAGTGGTGTATGATCCATAAATAGGGAGGATATCCCACATGCACTATTAATCAACTCACCAACACTCCAACAATCTATCACCTTCCTCTCATGAATGTTTGTTACATTTAACAATGTTCACTCAAGTTCTAAGCATGAAAAAATCTCATAACATTAAAAAAACACAAAAAAATCACTCATAACAAGACTGCAACATAATGATTATCATAGAGAAACCTTTTAATGGGTGAAAACTCCATCAAAGTGAGATTTTCTACTAAATGAATTACCACAACCATGTACAAAAGGTTTTACAACACCTCTAGAGATTTCAAAAAACTATACAATGGTGAAACACTAGCTCCTAACACCTAGTTGACCTTCTCCACGCCTTCAAAACCTTGCACCGTCACTTTCTTTTATCAAGATGAACATAAAAAATATAGGTTTTCACAAGAGTTAACGATTACATACTATCCATCAACTTCATTGGCCTTTCCTATATATAGCCTCCTCAACCTAAAAAATGAAAGATTAAACATCTAAAAAGAAATATCAAATAACAAAACCCTTTGCATTCCACATAATGTCCATATTTTAGTTCACTTTTGCTAATTTAAACAAGGGTATCCATACACTTGTCAAGGAATTTTTATTTTTACCAAATATATTGGTGATTCATCTGCTAGTGACAAATGAAAAAATCACCAATGTAGGTTTCCTAGGCCCTTCTTGCATTTGTAACTTATTTCAAAGATTACATGAGATTTTTGATACCATCACTAACACTTTCTTGATTTCATTATAATCTCTTGTGTTTTATAATGCCTTGCATTTCAATAAATTCTAGTTCCTAAGGTACTACAAGGTTTGCCTTGACTAAGTAGAATAACTTTGACCCAATTGTTTCAACTTCGATAATCCAAATTTTTAGGAGTATTTTATGAGGATTCAATGAATGAGGGTTGAATAATCCTTAATCTTGCAAAGGTGTCATTTTGACTTTTATTGGACAAGACAAACAACATCCAAACCTTGAAAAATCTCTATCTATAATTTCTCTAAGAATGTAAAGTGAAATGTTTCTCATTCAATTGGAGCTTAGACTAATTCTTCCATCTAAAGAGATACCTCATAAATTCATAAATAATGAGGCAACATCTACCATCACATCAGTTGTGTTGTATCCATCCTAACAATATATTATTGTAATCTATGAGATATAAACTAGAGACAACTTATGAAGTTCACTTATGTCAAACTTCCACTTCCTTACCTCCTACTTGTGTCTTGATGTGGAAGAGTTGAGTGAGCTCTTCTTCTTATGAGAGCATCACATACCTCTCATACTCTTAGAACTATGACACAAGAAAATCCTTCATCAACTTATAAGATTTACTCAATTTCTAAGCCTTTGTTCAATAAGTAAAATTATTATCTTTATTCTTCTTTGTTTAACAAGGTACCATTTGTAGGTGTATCTTCCAATGTCCTTCAATATGCCCATATTTCTCATAATGGAGTCTTCCATTTACCCTTGCTCTTTATATTTTCAAGGTAGCATTTCTCTTGATTTTCCCCTATAACCATTTTCATTATTCTAAGTTCCACCACATTATTGTACCTTGTTGTTTTCTATTGTAGGATGAGGTCATATTTTTCATCTAGCTCAAGGCAGAGCACTTAAGCACACATGGTTCTTGTATATCTTGAGGCTTGTCCATTATAACTGAACATTTAAAATGAGAAAACAACCCACCAATGTTATTTATTAGCTCTTTGTAGTCTATGATATCCTTTCCAAGTCGAACCTCTCTTCTCCTAAATTCCCTTATATAAACCTACATACTTTACCCTTGTTCTTGCCTCAAGTGATGTCATAGAATTAACCTTTCTTTTTCATGGCATAATGGGGTATAATTACTTAAGTTGTACATGCCAATCAGTATTGATGTTGTTGTAGAAGAAACCTCTAAATTTTTAGAATCTATTAGTTGTGGTAAGTAGAGGAATTATTGTCACTTGGAAATGTTTAGGAGCTTGCCCTAATTAAGTCCCTACAAAGAAAGTTCCAACATGAAATTAGGTAAATTTTATGTGTAGGTAAAAATGTGTTCAATTGTGAATGATTTAACTACTAAAAACCAAATAAAACATAAATTCCATAGAACAATTGGATTAGGCCAAAAGAAAGCTCAAACCTCCATGGAATTCGATTAAAATCAAGTATGGTGAAGCTCTTGTCACATACATTAGCCCAATTTTTCTAGAGTTGATGTGTGCTCACTTAATTTTGGTAGCATAATGATGCTAGATTGCTCAAAGTTGCATGATAATAGAAAAATGGTTAAGTTTTTGATATGTATGTGAGGAGAAAAATATGGATGGATAGGATTTGTTTGATGGAGATCAAGGGCTCTCAATGGTTGAGAAATATCACCTCATGAGATGTTTCCAACTAACATCATGAGGGGATATGTGAGGGAGATGATCTCTCAAGCCTCAAGATTGTGACAAGTGTCACAATGTGAGAGCTTGAGAGGGAAATGTTACCTTAGAAGGTAATATAGGGGAATGAGGAGGATAAAAGTCATAAAGGCCTTCCTTGTCGTACATTCCCAATGTATGAAAAGGAAGAGAATAAAAGAATTTTTGGGTAATTTTGGAAGAAAGACCCATGTGCCTAAAGGACATGGGGTCTTTTCCAAAAGGAGAAACATTAATGAGATGGGTGGCAAGGTGCATAGGCAATAAATGGAAAGGGATTAGCCATTTCCTAATCCCTAGATTAGGAATGTGCAAATAAGTAAGGGGATATTAGGTGGGGATTAGGATTTAGATCAAGATTAGTGGGCAAGTGGGAAAATATGGAGGATGTGACACCTCTTCATCAATTATTAAGTGTGTGCACATAATTAGGGAATAGATTAGGATTAAGATCAGAGGGATAATGGGGAATAATGGAGGATGTGACATGTGAGGGGATTTAAATAGATAATAAATTATTTAAATTTAATTTTTAGATGAGAGGAATTAAGGTTGAGTAAATAATTATGGATAATTATTTACCTAAGGTTGAAATTTAGGGGGAAATAGACAAAATGATTTTAGATGAATATCAGAATGAGGAATATTTAATTAAATAATATGACATTATTTAATTAACTGAGTATTGGTAAATATGAATTAAATTAAATAAATAAAACTATTTATTTAATTTAATAGATGAAGTGAATATAGACATAAAACTATGGTAAAATTTCCCAAATGATAGTGATCAATTTTAGGTGTCCACACATATTTATCTGTGGTATTATGGGTGCATATAGAGTTACAAAAATGGTGATGTGTGTAGTAGTAATGGTGATTTTTGTTACACCCCGATTGTATAGCTACTATTGCATAGGGCAATTGTTTGTAATGTTTGAATCATTAAGATGAATAAAACATGTTTTTGTTATCAAAATGAATGTGTTCTATTTAAATGATTGTCTCATTTGATTGATACTTCTATTGGTGTAATTCCTGTTTAATGTTGCATGCAAGTTATGGAGTAATGAATATTCTAACTTAAGATGTTTTGTATACTGTTAATTTTGTAAACAAGTAACTGTCGAGCTTGTATGTCTATGGGTGCAGGTACATGAACCATTCCTCTAGGCGGAGGGGAAATATCACTCGGGAGAGGAGCTTGGTCGGGTAACTAGTAAAGTGAACTATTTGAGCATACACACACTCACCTTAGACTGAGTAAACCAAGTTAGTTTTGTATGAGTATAAGGTAAGTCATCCATAGCTTGTATGTCTTGCAAGTAGAGGTCTTGACTGCTTTTGTGTGTGAAGTTTATCCTTGTGCTTGATTGTGAGATTATGATCATCATGGTGATATCATGTTTGGATGTGAATGTCGAAAGTAAGAATATATACACATGTATAGTATATATACGTATTCGTAAGTATAAACATATCGATACAGGTGTAAGTGGCTAATGGACTTGCCATACGTATGTGTCGATATGGTATATGTACATATACATGTACATAGAGGATTATACTGCAGTATACATATGTATATAAGCGTACATCCGATAATGTGGAAATATTAATATTATGATATTATTATTATCTGGTTATTTTACATATATAAATATATGTATAGATACATATGAGTGCCATATGACGCTGACCGGCATAAAATATACTCACAATGGAATATATATGTATTTATATATATGTGTAAATATATAGGTTATATATTATAAAATATATTTAAATATTATAAGTAAATAATATTCATATATATATATATATTTAAATTACGTGAAGTAATTGGATTAATATATATATATATATATATATATATATATATATAATATTTAATTTGGGAGTTAAATAAGAATTGATATGTCTCAAAGATTATATCTTTTAAAATAAGACTTTATTTTAACTATGGAAAAGTCGATGAATAAACCAAATTCATTTGATATCGATTTTGACTATGGAAATCGATTTAAATCTTATAAGTTTATTTGAAAAGTATGCAAGTCATATTGAATCAAATTTTATAAGGAATGAATCACACAACATTGAGGGAAATATTTCCCAAGTGCTAAAGTCCAAACTTTAAAAAAAAAAAACAAAAATGGCGCAGCTAAGAAATGCGCGCACGGGAAGAAGACCAAGTTTGAGCAAGCAAAATCGCTGCTTTTGGAGATTGCAAAAATGTCTGAAAACAAGGATAGTTGGGACGCCATTAAGCTGGGACTCATTCCACTATGGCTAAACTCTTGCTAAGTTGCAAAAATGGTGCCCTTGCTAGAAAACGCCTGTAGGTGTCATTCTATGCAATTTATTCATGTGTCTTTGAATTATTCTTCTTCAAGAAGGGGCGACTCATCTTTATTTTGTTGAGTAAGGGTTTTATATGCTACCAGCATGAGTTTGACATAATCAAAATGATAGTGGTGTCAATTCTCATGCAAAATCTGTAGGATGGCATGAGAATCCGAACTCTATAAATAGGAGCTCACTTACCTATCAATCATACCAATTTGCAATTTTCATTTTGCAATCCATAATTATAGATTTATAATTTCATTATGAGTAAGGTCTTGAGATCATCATTTTGATTCATATACTTATATACGCACTTGTTGTAGTATCCATTTTGAAAATAACAGTAACCAACATTACCAAAGAGTAATTTTCAGTCATTTAGAGCTTTTGCTAAGAGTTTAGCATCTAAGTAGGACATTTAGGAGAGAGAGTTTCTTTAAGGGAAAATAATAGAGGAGTTGTTACCAGTTGGATCAGGAGCATTCAAAGGCCACAAGAAGGCCCAGCTTGAAGAAACAGGGTATAAATATGAGTGAGAATTCTATCAATATTGAGGGTTTATGCTAAGAGGAAGACTGAAATTGCATCATTTGAAGGAAAGCTTATAATCAGGCATGAAATATACTTCATCTTTCAATTATGTTTCTGATTGATATATATGTGCTTCTTTGTGTTTGTTGTATGTGCAAAGGTAGAAGGTCATTTCTTGAACTGCATTTTAGAATGTAGAGAAAATGAGCTACTATGAGAAATGTTTACCTAGTTGTGCGTAAGAAGTGAACTTATGAGAAGGTTAAAAATGCATATTAGTGTGAAATTACATAATTTGTATGATCTCCATATAAGGAGAATATGTTTGAAGTAGATACTAGATACTAGGAATGTAATGAAGATAGTGGTCTAGTAAGGTCTTTTTAGCTTAAGTTATAAGGATAACTGAGGTAAGCTAAAGTACTCCTAGGATAAAGATTTCATAATTAGGATGAATGGTATAAGACACTTGTAGACTGTTTTGTTTCTAAGTAGATTGTTTGAAGGTAGGTTGTCTGAAAAAGGATATACCTCTCTTATGTAACTATTTGAAGTAGATTGTTTAAAGGTAGGTTATCTAAAACAAGATATACCTATCTTGTGTAATTACTTAGTAGATTAATATGTTGTAGGTTAGTCTGGGATAAAAGATTATCCAAAAGTAAAGGACGATACCTATATGCATAGTGTAAGATAGCCTTAAGTCAAATCGGCCCTGAGTAGTGTATATGATAGATGACCTTCATTCATAGTACTGAATGAGAATACTTTGGCCAAAGTAGTGGAATGTACGGCATCCACTTAGATGTGAGATAGTTGAGACTACACTGTTAGTTCATTGTGATCCTTCATGCTAGTTCGGGATTGTGAAATAACAAGTTCTAGATGTATAGGACACAACACTATGCTTAGTTGGGTTGTTGTAGTCGGATACTCTACCAATCTCCTTGTTCGAAGGGAGAGCCATCTATCGAATGATATATGTGCGGGGGACCACATTAATAGTCAGTGGTTGGTGGAAAAGCGCCTGAGTGATGTTTCTCCTCCACAACAGGCGACAGATACACCAAGATTTGAAAGGAAGGGAACCTAGACTGTCTTACTACTATTTGTGCAAAAGCTTACAAGCTATGTATGTAATTGTTTTAATTTTGTACTTTGATTTATATTTGCAATGAAAATGGAATTCATGTGGAAATATATATTGTAACTTGCATGTATTTATCAATAAAGAAAGGAAGAATTTTATTGTAATGTCTTTGTTACTTGTTACTTTTATATGTTTGAAGTGAAATGTTGGAAAAAATTTAATTACCCAAGAGTGAGGTCATTACAATTTTCTAAAAGAGGAAAGTGTATGAGAGTGCAAGAGTATGACTGAATATGGAGTATCAAGAGGATCCCTTCCATTTTAGAAATTTTACTTAAATAGACATGATTGGGTGTTAGTTGACCATTGGAAAATATAATAGAGTTAGGGTTTATAAGATAGATGATTGTTGGGAAAGAAAATTAGGTTTTAAATTGTGAGGGACACTATGCTTGAACTTTGGTGTGCTATTCAACTACAAAGAATTCTTGAGTGAGAGAAGAATCTTGAGACTATGTAGAGACTTCCTATCACATAGAAGTTTAATTGTAGATAGTAGAACAATATTGGAGGTAGAATTAAGTGAGATTAAGACTTTATATTATGGCCTATATGTGCCTTGGACCTTGGTGAAACCATGGTAGTAATTGCATAAGGTTTAGTTATGTTATGATCTCTACATCTTGTGCAGAGTACATTACTAGAGTGTGTGTAGTATTACAAGTCTATGTGTGGCATTTCTAGAGAGAATAATAGGGGATAGGTAAATGTTTTGGAAGGTCCTCTAGAATATCATAGCTCATAAGAGTGTTTTCAATACTCTTGTAATCCATGGGAATGGTCCTTGTGGTACCATAGAAGACTATTTCACTATGCTTCATAAAGTTGATGAATTGGTCAATAATAGATGACTTGGTTAGTTGTGGATACATAAAGACTAATGAGTAGTTTATCTATCTAGAGAATCTTCATGGGAGTGACATGTGATAGAGGTGGCATCATTACAATATCATTGTATGGTTGTGTGATATTTTACATTTCATAAGTAGTTAGCTTTAATGTTAAGTTGGCTAGGATTCTAGGAATTGACATGGATGGAATGAATACTATGAGGAGGATGTGACTGCAAAGTGAAAATAGGCTATACAATAGAAGTATCCAAATTGAGGAAGGAAAAATAAGGAGACTATATTGCATATGAATTATGTGTTTACATATTAATACAATTATTGGCTCTCTTTTCTGCTATGATTTTACCTAGAATGGTTTCCTAGATTGAATTTGTTGTTTCATGTGTTTGTGGATTGTGTGTGAATTTTGAGTTCTTCCATTAATTTTCTTTTCTAATTGAATCAAAATAATTTCATAGACTATAATTTTATCACACAATATAGAGTTCTACAGTGACCAAGTTATTGATAGTGTGGATTATTCCCATCACTTAATACCAAACTTATTGTGTTTGGTATCAAAGCTATTATGTTTGACGTTAGAGTCTTATGCTTAGATCCTTACATTCAAGGTTTGTACTAGGTTTATAGTTTATTTGACAAAAGGGGGTATCTTTTCATGTTGTGTGTGTTCTTAGTTGAAGTGAGTTTTTCTTTGTGTCGATTATATGAGAATTCAAGAAGCGAGTTATTAAATTCATGGCTAGCACATCAATAGCCAATATTGAGAATTGTTGGGATAGATGGATCATTCACCTTATAGATCCAAATCTTGATGAATTGCTTTTATTTATGTAGATGATAAGTAAGGTATGATTTCCAAACATCATGCAATGGGTAAAATGAAATACCAATATGACGGTGGGGATTTTATTTATTTATTATTTATTCTCTAAGATACTTGGAATATTGTGTAAGAAATAGGGATATTACTTATAAAAGATCAAGATTTAGAGTTATAGAGCATCTTTCCAAAATAGGTATTATGACAAGGCATTGATTACCCTCATGGACCATCTAGCATTAGAAAAATAATCAAAACGGTAGTTAATGAGAAAATCTATGAGGTGCAAGTGATGTAAGAGGTTTAATTGAGAAGTTACATTCTATTTTTAGTTGCTTGACCACGACTATGAAGTGTTAAATCTTTGCATATAGACTTAGGCGCCTAATTTTGGGCCTTTCCTTTTAACTAGTTTTGAAAATGATTTATGATTTCTACTTTTTAATTTTTATATTTTGAAGGCATGGTATTGTTGATTTACAAGTTATTTTACAAGTACTATTATACAACTATATTACCAAAATAATAAATAGATTGTACTGTACTCTTTGTTGAGATTTATATAAACTTTCGTCTCTTTGATGGTGGAGTTTTTTCTCCACAAGATTTTATCTACTTATATTTGTTATTCATATAGTTTGATTCTATTGTTTCATGGATATATTTTATAGTTTATCATACGTCATTTAAATGCTACAATATATGATCTATCGAAGTGACTTAATAAAGAAAAGCATACCTTAAATTAAGAATGACATCAGTAGAGGATTACACGACAAGAGGAGGCGCACCGTAGCTGAGTTAACAGATAATCCCCTTGACAGAGATATATATGGTGGTAGTTCGATATGTTGTAGACTTCTGTAGTACGACCCTGGGAAAGAATCCACAAGATTTCGAAGTTTCTCTCATGACTGCACGGTGGTCGCAGAGTAGCAAGCAAGGTGAGTAGACTAGAAGGCATGGTCGACACGCATTGACGGCACTGTATTCGACTTCGGATTGACTGCAGACTCCGTGTTGGTGGCCACAGTTCATTGTTCAGTCACATCACTTCTAGGCGATTTCTCAGAGCGATTATGAATCATTTCTAGTACAACCTCCGAGGAATCAAACCTTCCACTTACAAAACAATGCTTCAGCATTTCTAGGCAGAACCCTTCCACCTTAGATGTTTTCACAAGAGTTAACACTTCTATAACTGCAATAGAAGAGGGGAGAAGTCCCACTTAACGTCATCTATTGAATTACCGCCATCTCTATGTTCACTTAATCCCTTTTTAAAAAATTCACTTTGATCCATTAAAAAAACTTTATTTTATTGAATAAATAATTACAAAAACACCAATGGCTGTTCATTAAGTGCTAAAGTGAATGAGACCCATTGACTTTTGAGTGGGTTTGAATGATAAAACAGTTATAATTGATTGAAATTATAGCAGACAGATACTGGGACATTAGGTGGCGACGATCAAACGACACCTCTAAAAGGTGACTTTTTGACCCTTGTGTGCATATCGAACACTCTCGCATTCGACCGAATTGCCCACAAGCCAAAACCTTAGTTATAAGCACTTAACTCGTGAGCGAAAAAAAACCCATAAATTTTTTTTTCGATTCGACGTATGGTTTGAATTCTACAATTGCACGAAGTTAGCCCTGGCGGATATTGGGTCTTCTCCCCTACATAAAGACAAAAATGGACTTAGAAATTAACAAGTCCAGAATTTACAAATAGCGACTATGATTTGCATTATCATTTATAACATCAACATAATATATAAAAACAATTGTGATATTGCTGTCAAGATTCAACCATGTAGTTTTACGAGTCAAACTCATTGACCCATGTTTCATGAGTAGTGGTTCACAAGAATCCATCTCTCATGATAATGAATGATCCACTTAGCAGTCATTGCATCTAGGTGATGCTCATAGATGTGAAGCACTGAGCCTTCCCAGAAGGTCACCCATCCCAATACTACTCCAGCTCAAGCGCACTTAACCATATACAAAACAATATTCAACAACAACCCACAATCCTAATTACCAAAAGTGGAACACCAAGGAATGAGCAAAAACCAGTTGATCATCAGAAGCAAAAGGAATCAATTGTTAGTTTTGTAAAAGAGGCTTTTAGTCTGAGTAATACAAAACTTCTTATTACTTAGCAGTTGATCCATTTGAAGTTTAATATGTTGAATTTGGAAATCCATCTTTAAATTCTTCTCAGAATTTATTTATAACTATGAAAATAAAGAAACAAGACAATAAAACACATTAGAGTAAAGCTTTAGAACTGCAAATTATTGGTGATCGTTAAGGTTATTAAAAATTGTTTTATACCTGTCTCTCCATAAATGCAATAAAATAACATGCCTAACACCATCAACAATAACATTATTATGAAGTTTGACCCCAAATAAGACCTCTTTCCAACTTAGCTTATGTTAAAAAATAACAAGCAAATCATTAAGCACATAATTTCATTCTTTTTTAACAAATGGGCATCCCCAAAAAATGTGTCTTATATCTTCATGTCTCAATAAAATGGGCAATTAACTGGCTGGACCATAATACACTTCAACCTACCTCCAATGGGTAGTTTACAATGTAGTATCTTCCAAGCCAATAATTGAGCAGCTGAGTAGACTTTTAATTCCAAATTTGAGTAGTTAGTTTTCCCCAATATTTTTCAATAAATTTGCAATTCCATTTTATGTTCAACGCAAGGTTTCATGGGCAGATCAAGAAGTAGCTGCAAATATATCTTATTTAAAGGGGAAAAAAAAGATAAGATGACATCCACAACCAATCTTTGAAAAATTGCATTGAATAGGGTATATAGACTCATAAACAACTTCAATAGAATCAAGGACTACACAAAAATAAAAAATATTTTGTATTTGTTGCTCAGACTATATTGAATTTTAACAATGTGCCATGGCAACCAGCTCAGTGTAGAAAAATCTCAAAGGTCTCCAACATTTTCAATTCCTTTTCGAAACAAAAAATCAGATTGTTTTAGAAAACTTAAAGTAAGAGGTTGCTAATGATACATAATATGTTTGTTTCACCAAATAGATGAAGTGGAGAAGTTGAACCCATATTGAAGATAGACATCCCTCCACCTTAGGAGGTGGCATATATATTGCCATGCCTTCCAGATTGACTGAAAGGAAGGCAATTTATCTAACCACCCCACTACATGTCATTTGCCTTTAACTAAGGCAAGGTTAATTATATTTTGTATAAGAATATTCCATGGTTCTTCACTTTTGACAACTCTAATAATTCATTTAGCTACTAACATATCCCTTGTGTTTTTGGGTCTATTAACCTTTAACCTCTTTCACATTTAAGTTGAATATAATGAGTCCAAGATACATGACTATAAATCCAATATTACCACCCATTTGATCCATAAAAATTAATGAATAATTTTAATTAAGTCCTCATAACCTTTATTAGATGACATCCAATAGGGTGAGTAATAAACATGAGTGGTAAGGAATATTTTATTAGCAACTTGGATTTTTCTAGCCAAAGAAAGGAATTTATTCACATAGCTAAAAAGTTTATGTTTGACTCCATTGAGATACCAATTCCACATATTAGAGAGAGAAATCCCAAGACCAAAGGGTATCCCAAGATACCTCATAATTTTTGGGCATGTTTAATTTATTTCCATTATCAAGGTATCCAATGAGTAATAGGCCCAAAATGAATCGTCAAATATTCAGTTTTATTTTGAGCAAGTTTACATCATGAAACAACATAATACAACTCTAGAATATCCATTGTATTAGAGATATTTTTCATATTTTTGTAAAAAATAACAAATTATCATCAACATAATAAGAGTTGATAACAACAATATTTTATGGGATGGAGATTCCTAAAATTAGCTTCATTTTGTTGGCACTTTGAAGCATATAGCCCAACACATTAATTGTAATCACCTAGAGATATGGAGCTAAGGGACATCCTTGTCGAATGGATCTTTGTAAAGGAGAGTTAGTTAATGTATTATTAATAATAAACTGAGCATTAACATCTTGAAACAACATTTGGATATGAGCTCAAATTTTAGGATCGAACCCCAAGAATTGAAGCATGTGAAGGATAAAATTCCACCGAATTCTATCATATGCCTTATCAAAATCAACTTTGATCAAAACAATAATTTGACTTGTTTTTTGGGCCCATTCATAAGTTTCCCTAAACAAAATAAGATTGCCAAGGATATATATCTGCCAACAATAAAACTTGTTTTCTTAGCTCTAATGGTTCCTTGCACCACAAGTTTAACCCTAATAACTAGGGCTTTTGCAATGATTTTATAGGAGTTGTTATGCAACGTGATAGGATGCCAAATAGATATAGTGTCCTATGTTCAAATCCTTTAGGAAGATGTTTGATTATGCAACCATTAATGTTCAAACCTAAATATCCTTTCTCAAAGGCCTCCAAATATAAGCAGTAAAAATCTTCCTTAATGTGGTGCTACATAGCCTGGTAGAATTAAATAGAAATTCCATCATTACTTAGAATTTTATAAGGGGCCATGAAAAAAAGAGCATTTTCCATCTCTTCCCAATCTAAAGAGTTATATCTGGGTGAACCCACAAAAGTGGTTTACAATTCGAGTGAGGAAGGAAAAGTTGCAAAAAATGACCCCATGCAAAAAAAATTGGTTTTGATCTAGGTATCAACTATATTCAAAATCTATTCATTTAGGAATATGACCTTTAATATTATTCTAAAGGGCTTGTTGAGTATCTCGCCATTGATCACATTTAAAAATATCTTCATAAAATTGTTTAAATAAATTACATATTTTAATACAATTAGAATTAAAAGAATCAAATAAATCCCTTATAGCACCAATTCTTCCTCTCTTTTTGCGTTTATAATTGAGATATTTAAAAAATTATTTAGTGCCATGTTGTTTCCTTATTTAGGGGCCTCTATAATCATCAATTTTGCGTAATTGGGTTTTAATGGCAGTAATGGATGTTTGCAATTTACTATTTCTAGGATCAACATTGAGAATTTTTCTGGCATGAGCAAGTTTCACTTAGAGGGATTTTTTCCTTACGCTTGTGTTGCTAAATGAGTAAATTAGTGCATTGAGTAATGGCAACACACCAATCAATCCAAGAACCTTCTTCATTAGGTTTAGGTAAATAATTCCAAATCCTCTCGAGGGAAACCAAACAAACAAGGTTTTTTAAATGAGAAACATTAAGCTTAAAGGGGAGAGAACTATCAATATTTGAATTTTGGGACAAGGAAATGTTGCAAACAATGGGATAATGATCTGAAATGGGCAATAAACCTGAACATACAATCTTGATGAATCATGGAGCAACAATAAAATCCAGGGGAAATATAAATTGTCTTGCCTACTCAATTTTTTTCTCCTCCCATTCTACAATTGGACCAAGTAAACCAATTTTGAGAATGGCTAGAAAAATATTATGAATAAGATCAAACACTCCCAAGGATTTTTAACAGAACAACTAGTTATCAAATTAAGCCTTATCAAGATTTGACTACTTGGACCAATTGTATTATTGAGGATGTTCTACCACGTGGAAGTTACCGCCTAAGATCCAATTTGCATTTGGTAAATTATTGGCCATCCAGTCTCAAAGTTAAATTTGTTCTTTAGTAAAATTGGAAGCATAAATAAAACAAAATCCAATGAGTTGTCCATTGATAATGGTAAGAACCCAAACACAATTGGAGGGGTCTTCACCCTTATCAATTAAATACTTTGAAACCCATGATGAAGGACACCAATTATAGCACCACCTGTTTCTTCCAAATGAGATGTATGCAACTGAAATCTCTCCAAGTATTGCATAAAGATGTATTAAGTTAATGTTACTAACCTTGACTTCTTGGAGGAATACCACATTATTCTTTCATTTCATAACCACTTCTCTTACCTTATACTTATGATGAGGGATAGAAACCCCTCTAACATTCCAAGAAATGATTTTAAAATTCATGATGAGGATTAAAAGAATAATCATCTTGAGTTAGTACACTGATGTTGTCAAGAGTGAGTTTTTTCTCCTTGCACTCACAATCTTTGAGGGCAGAAGAAGGATATCTATAGTTATGATGAGAGTGAAAAGAAGGGGAAAATGAGTCACAAGAATTTGGTTAAGAAGAGGAATAATGGGGAGGATAAATAGGCTCATGAACATAGGGTTTAGGAGAAGTAGGAGAAGATGGCAGGGAGTTCATGGGGTGGAGAGTGGGAGATGGGAATAGGAGAAGGGACAAGTGACTCATTCCTCTTTCTAACCAATCTCCACCCATCTGACATAACTACATGTCTTTATAAGAAGGGGTAGAATTAACATATACATTAGAAGGGATGCAAGCAATGGGTGAGGAATAAGGAAGGGGTTGGTCACTAGACAAAAGAATAATCAAAGGTGGCTAGACCATTTTTTATTTTTGATAGGAAACTCATGAATCAAGTGGACTTATTTTCAACAATAAAAACATGCAATTCTTTTATTCAAATAAACTATAGGATGATCTAGTTTGAAACCTAGGCCTATAAGTTTAATATTCTCAGGAAATGATATATTCAAGTCTACTTTCACACAAGCCCTTGGGTGAACCCTTAAACTTGATTTTTTTTTTATAATTATGCTAATAATAGATAAATCTACCAAATTGAGCCACAATGTCTTTTAAAAAGGGTCTAAATGTCAAATTAAGGAAAGGCGACTCAACCCACATAGGATAATACGAGCAAGATGGTCCTTCAGGATGAAAGTTAAAACTTCATGCTTTCAGGTAATAAATTTTCCCACAAATAGCCTAAGTCCCACATTGTAAAATGACTTGAACATGATCTACAAGTTTAAACATGCATGAAACACACCTTTTACCAAGGCCTCTTAAGGCTTCAATTTCCCAACCTCAATTTTCCTAGTTCAAATGATCTCATTTATAAAAAATCTTCAAAAGGGATGCCTTTTATGAAGAAGATAAATATTTTAACTTGATGTTCATAAATAACTTTAACTACATCATTAGGTAGTTATATTTCTAAGGTTTTACCTATTTTGGAATGTGATTGGTATTTTCCATCGATTCATCTAGCTCTTTGTCCATATTTGCTACATTGAAATCCTTAGTTGCACCATCAACACTTCCACCTTTGACCAGTTTATTCTCCTTAGAAATTTGTTTTTTTTTTTTCATTTTGTCTATTGTTTCTAGGTTAGAAATGTCCCCAACTTACCTGGTTATTTTTTTAGGCACATCTAGACTTCCTCCATAATGGGAAACATCAATAGGAAAATCCAAGGTTTTTATAAAGTTTCAAAGCCGCACACACTTACATACTTGTCCACTTACTTAAATGGCCTGCCCAACCTCAAAAAAAAAAGACTAAACATCCAAAAAGAAATACTAAATAACAAAACCATTTGTATTCCAAATTAGTCTTGTTGTGTAAAAAAATTCTACTTTTGACAAAGGGCATTCATACATTTGTGGAGGCCTTTATGTTTTCACTGCAATATAATATGAGCTATCTACCTATGACAAGTGACAAATTCACCAAAGTAGATTTTATAGGTTATTATATATCTCTAATTTATTTCTAAGGCTCCATGATATGAATTCATTAAATTCCATTGTGCATTGTAATACCTTACATTTTGACAAGTTATAGTTCCTAACACACTATGATGATCTACTTGGCTAAGTGGAATTGCTTTGACCCATTGTTCCAACTTTGATAACCCAAATTTTAGGAGTGTTTTTGGCCCCAAAAGTTATGAGGATTCAATGAATAAGGGTTTAATAATCCCCCACCTTGCAAAGATGCAATCTTGTCTTGTACCACAATAAAAACATCATCCAAAACTTGACAGATTTATATCTCCAATTGCTCTAATAATGTAAAGTGAAATGTTTCACATTCAATTGGAGCTTATACTATTTCTTCCTTCTAAAGTAAACATCATCCAACTCATTTGTATACGTGCTCCAAAAAATGACATTATAAATGTTTGATAATACAATATCTACCATCACATCATTCTTAGACCCATGAGAAAGTCTGAATTACAACTTTCATTTATTTTTCATGGCCATCTCCACTCCTTTTTGCATCTATCCTAACAAGTAAGATTGAGAATAATCTATGACACACAAAATAGGTTTGCCAACCAACTTGAAGGAATTTAAGTTCACACTTCACTTATGAACACATATCATACAAAGTATCCACTTCCTTACCTTCTACTTGTATCTTGATGTGGAAGAGTTGAGTGAGCTCTTCTTCTCCATGAGAACAACACATACCTCTCATACACTTAGAAACTATTATGCAAGATAATATTTCATCAACCTTTGAGATTCACTCAATTTCTCTACCTTTTCTCAAATAAGTAAAATTATTTTCTTTCTTCTTTACCAAACAAGGTACCATTTGTGGGTATATCTTCCAACATCCTTCTTTGATATTCCCATCTTTCTTATAATGCATCCAATGACTCTTTTGTTTATCTTTGTTGTTTTAATATATTGTAGAGGTAGCACTTCTCTTGAATTTCCCTTGTAACCATGTTCATTTTGTTGCTAGTATGAAGGTGTTGTCATTGATGTCAACAAGATGTCTACTAGTTGGTGTTTTCATCAATGTCAACTATGTTGTTGCATGAGGAAAATTTCAAGGATATTGAGAAAATTGAGAAGAAGAGGAAAATAGGTTGTTGCAGGTTGTGCATGTATAGTTGAGATATTGAGGAAGTGTTGTGAGTACATGGAGCTATCTTTTTGTTGTAGTATATGGAGATGAGTTGGAATGAAGTGATGAGCTAAGATGATGTCTTTGGTACTTGATTTCCAAGTGTTTTTGAGAAAATTTGAAAAACAGAGAAAATAGTGTTGTGCAAGTGTTTAGAATGTGCTCTGGATCGTGCTCCACATTTATTTTGTATTGATTCTATGCCTGTGCAGATTTAGTAGTTTGTTTGAGGTTGTTAGAGGTTGCTATATTCAAAATTTTGGGTTTTGGATCATTGGTGAGAAGAAATTGTGTTTACTAGTATGAGAATTGGTTTTGTAGTACTCTAAAGAGGTGTTAGGGAGAAATGTACTTTCTCCACATTTCTCCGCAATCGATTTTTAGGACTTGTGGTTTTGAAGGAGAGTTAATGGTGTTGTTCTCTTGCTAGTGTCAAGAGGATTTGTGGTTAAATTTTTATAGGAAGTTTCGAAAGCGTGTACTTAATTTTCAAATGTGTTTTCACGGGTAACGACCGACTTGGTGTCTATACTACATTCAAAAAATTTCAAGTATTAATGTATGTGTAGCGTGGCGTGTGAGACTTAATTTTGGGTCTCAATTAAGTGTTGTTTTGGTCCCCTTTCACTTCCATCCACCACGGGAATGTTTAGGTGCCGACCTAATTTGAATTTGTAAATACAACTGATAGAATGCTAACCTTGGATAAGATGTTTAAGGTTTGAGGTTGATATAACTAAGAGTGGAGTTGTTTTGAGTTGGGTGTGCATGAAGAGAGAAGCAAGATAGATGCAAGATCAATGCAAGTGATGTGTGTGTGATACAAATTTGAGCAGAGCAGTGCAAACTTCAAAGTGTTGGATTCTTGAATGCAGTGAGCCAAAGGTGTCCAAAAATATTTCAAACAAGAATGTGGAAGTGTTGGAGCATTGTGGTGGATTCCTTGTTGCATTGGGAAAGTGTTCTCTGTTTAACATTTATCTTCTATCTTCTTGTATTTATTTATGTGGCAGTGAACCCTGGTTGTGAGCCCTTTGGATAGTGTGTCCTATTCTACCAATGAGCCCCTTTGTACCAGTTTTGCAATTACTTATATTGTGAGCTTTAATACTCATCATGTTTTTCCCTCATTGGATTTTCCACATAAATCTAGTGTTCTCTTATGTATGGTGTTGTTATTTCAATTTATGTTATCTACATTTCATGATTAATCATTATAAAAAAATAAGGGTTTTATGAATGCATGTGGATCTAATTACTATTGAGGGTTTTGTTGTTTTGATTAGATACAACTGATTCACCCTCCTCTCAGTTGTCTTGTTCATTCAACACATTCTTCTCAAGCCACAACATTATTGATTTTCACCTTGTTGTTTTCTATTGTAGGATGAGGTACTCTTTTTATTCTCACTCAAGGTAGTGTAGTTAGGCACACATGCCACTTCTATAGTTTGGGGCTTGGACATTATAACCAATATTTTAAATGAGAAAATAACCCACCAATTTATTTTATTAGCACTTTGTAACTTCTATGACATATTACCAAATTGAACCTCTCTCCTCCTAAATTCTCTTATAGAAGCTTTCATACTTCACCCTTGTTCTTGTCTCAAGTGATTCCTTTGCATTACCCTTTCTTTGTCATGACATAAGGTGGTAGATTTACTTAAGTTTTACATGTCAATTAGTATTGATTTTGTTGTAGAAGCAACCTCTAAATTTATATAATATATTAGTTTTCATGAGGGGAATGTTTGTCACCATGAAATGTTTAAGACCTTGTCATAATTAGGTCCCTAAAAATAATGGTCCAACATGAAACTACGTACATAATGTGTTTGGTATTATGGATGCATATAGAATTGCAAAAATGGTGATGTGTGTAGCAATAATGATAAATGTCTAAAAGAAGAAAGTGTGTAAGAGTGCAAGAGTATGAAAGTGAGATGTAATATTAGGAGGATCCCTTCCATTTTGAGAAAGTTTACTTAAATTTACATATTTGTGTGCTAGTTGACCATTGGAAAGTATAATAGGGTTGGGTTACAAGAGAGATGATTGTTGGGTAGGAAAAATGAGTTTTAAGGTGTGAGGGATAATATGTTGAAACTTTAGTGTGTTATTCAACTATAAAACATTATTGAGTGAGAAGAATGTTGGGACTTTGTAGAGACATCATATTACATAGAAGTTTGATTACAGATAGTAGAACATCATTGGATGTAAAATGAAGTGAGAGTAAGATTTTATATTATGGCATGGAGGTGTCTTTGACCTTGGTAAAACCAAAATAGTAATTACACGAGGTTTGGTTGTGTTATGATCATCACATGTTGTGTAAAGTACATTTCTAGAGTATGTGTATTATTACAAGTGTATGTGTGTTATTTCTAGAGTGCATAATAGGTGATAGGTATATGTTCTATAAGGTGCTCTAGAGTAATATAGCACACGAGAGTGTTGTCGATACTATTATAATCCATGGGAATGGTTTTGGTGGTACCATAAAAGATTATTTCACTATGCTTTATAAAGTGGATGTATTGGTTGAAATAACATATGATTGATTAGTTGTAGAGACATCTAGACTAATGAGCATTTTTGTCTATTTGGAGAATCTTAATTGGAGTGACATGTGGTAGAGATGACAACACAACAAGGTCATTGTATGGTTGTGTGATATCTATTATTATCATAAGTAGTTAAATGTTGAGGTGGTTAGGTTTATAGAAATTGACATTAGTCTACCTCTAGTCCATGCCATAGAAAAAAATAAATTGATTGTGCTCAGATACAATGAGGAGCATGTGATTACAAAGTGAAAAGAGGCTATAAAGTATATGTCTCTAAATTGAGGAAGGAAAAATAAGGATATTGTATTGTATTTTAATTCCATATTTAGATATTAATACAATTATTGGCTCTCTTTTTTGTTAAGATTCTAAATAAAAGGGTTTCTTTTTCTTCCATAATGTTTTGCTAATTGAATTGAAATAATTTCATAAACTATAATTTGATCACATAATCTAAAGTTTTATGATGACCAAGTTATTGATAAAGTGAATTATTATCACCACTCAATACCAAATTCATTATGTTTGGTATCAACGCTATTATGCTTGATTTTAAAGTCTTATGTTTAGATCCACACATTGAGGGTTTGTACTAGTTTGGTTATAGTCTATTTGATAGAAAGGGGATGCATTTTTGTGTGTTGTGTGTTCTTATTTGAAGTGAGATATTTTTTGGTAATTCTATGAGAATTCAATGAGTTATTGAATTCATGGCTAGCACACCAATATCTAATATTGAGAATTGTTAGCATTAGATGTGTTAATCACCTTGTAAATATTGTCTTAATGAATTATAGTTAATTATGTAGATGATAAATAAGGTATGATGTCCAAACATTAAATAATTGGAAAGATGAGATGCCCAAATGAGGGTGGGGGCATTATTTATTTATTATTTATTCTCAAAGCTACTTGGAATATTGTGCAAGAAGGCATTCAATAGAGAGTTTACATGGAAAAGGTCAATATTGGGAGCTATAAAGCATATTTCCAAGAGAAGTATTAAGACAAGGAATTGATTTCCCTCATGGAACATACTAAAATTAGAAAACTAGTCAAAATGGTAATTTATGATAAATCCATGAGTTTTAAGTGATGTAAGAGGTGTAATTGAGAAACTTTACATCTTTTTTTGAGTTTCTTTACAATAACTATGGGGTATTAAATTTTTGCATATAAACCTTGACACCTAGTTTTGGGCCCACAATATTAACTACTTGTTTTGGAAATCATTTATATGTTCTACTTTTAATTTCTTATATTTTGTAGGCATGAAATAGTTGATTTAAGTTATTCTATAAGTACTATTATGTATTTAAATTACCATTAGTTGAAGGGATAAGTGGATTGTACTAGTGTACTCTTTGTTGAGATTGGGTTTCGTTGGTGGTGGAGTTTTATTAGATAAGGTGTTCTCACATATATTTTGTGTTCATGTGGTTCATTTATTTGTGTTTGATTTTGTTGTTTCATTGATATATTTTATAGTTTATCACATGTATTAAAAGAATTTAAAGTACTATATGGACATGTTGATATTTATCATCTAACCTATTTTTCAACATTTACTATTAGAGATATAAATCGATTAGAGAAAATATTATTTTCTTGGAATGTTTTGTGTTTTTTGAAGTTTTAATGAGAACATATGATTTAGTTTGCTTCATATCCATGTGTGGTAGAGGCCATGGTAAGCAAACCTTGTTCAAATATTGAGAATTTCAATGGCTCCATTTATGAGTTGGGGAACAATTTTGTTTGTCTTTTGGATATTTTCTTGTTTACTTGTTATTTCTTTTTCTTGTTTTACTTTACATCCATGTTGGCCCTTGAGGTGTTCTATAATAGCAATATCATGGTATTTCATATCATGGTGCCATATGTCAAATGCCTTTTTGGGAATTTTTGTTTTGGGTCAATCTTACAACACATGGCAACAATGTTATCATGGTTTTCAATATCACAATGTGTCCTATTATATGCTATAATTAACATCAGGTTACTCAAAATAACCACATATATATATATAGCATTTGAGGGTATCATATACTTGATTTTTAAAGGTTTCATGCACTTATCTTTTGGTCAATTGTGTGTATGCAAAGGAAATAGTTAATTGAATATTCTTAAAGCAACTATAAACTAAGGATGATAAGTATGTATGCAAACGTTTCTAAAGAAAATCATGATACGTATGAACAATAAACATGCATTGAACAATTTATACAATTATAATCTTAGAACAACTTTGAAATATACATACTTTGGAAGCTATAACAGGTGTCTGAATTGGGGATATGATACTATAATATGCATTGCTTGTATCATTTGACATATAGCCTTGTTCATTTACAATGAAGTGAATTAGATGTATGGTTTGTTTGTTCTTCAATGACAATGAATTTTACATGTATGAAAATGTTGTTTCAATATATATATAAGCTTTTACAGATATGTTAGTTTTAGAAAGGGTTATTGTAGTATATACAAAATTGTACTCCTATGTGATAGTAAAATTTCACACTCAATTTGGACCTATTTTAGTGACCTCACATTTATGCTTTTTTACCCTTCATAAATAGGCCCCTAAACCCCTTTATTATGCATCCCAATGCCTATTTTTATCATTTTCTGACATTGCAACATGCATTGAATAAATGTATTCAATTAATTTAAAGCACTAAAACACATTGATCCTGGATTTTTAGGCCAAGACTCATCCACCCTTGGGTAAATGGGTCCCCTTTAGGATCCAAATTCAAAATTTAAACATGTTTTTGGTAGCATTTTAAAATCCTAGATTCAAGTATCAAATGTCGACTATCAGGATCTAATATTTGGGAAATTAGAAAGGAAACCTATAAAGCCTAGTCTTTTCATCACTTCAAGCTAGATTTTTGTGAAGAGCAAGAAGAAATTTTAAAATCAAGCATAGTGATCCCAATACAAGTTTACAATTTTTGGCCAAACTGGACATTGAACTAAATTTTTAAAATAAATCTTCACTTTTGGGCACCTATAGCTGCTAAACCATGAAGAATTTTAAGATGATGCAAACTAGTGATTGCAACATTTTGTCTGTAGATTCTAAATATATATTTTTAATTTTTTTGAATCAAATTGCATTTCTTTTTCCATCTCCTTCGAAAACTAGTTTTATCAGTAAACACAATTTTTAAGGAGTGATGCTCACCGTAAACAACATAAATTTTTTCTATGAAGGATTAAATTCTTTTTTTTTTAAATTTTGATTTGTAACTACAACATCTAACAAGTTCATTTGGTTTCATAGTTTTTTATTGAATATTTTTTCTTTAATCAAGTTTCGAAGTCAAACTAATTACAATTCAGACATAGGTGGACTGTATACAACATAATGTTTTTTGTATGTATCAAAATTCCTTTTTTTTACTGGATCAATGACATCAATACCTAGCTCGAACATATTTTTCAAAATTTTATTTTAATAATCTATTATTTTTCCACATGTATAGAACAAAGAGCTTGATTTTTGGTGAAAAACCTATGTTTCATCAAACTAAAAAAAATACATAATAAAACCAAAACATATTAAAATTATATTCGATGGATAGCTTGTTTTGAGGACAACCATTATCCAATTGGGTCTATTGAGTCTCCTCCATTTTCATCCTCAACCCGAGCTTGGAAAGGAAAAGTTTTGTAGAGATTTGGTAGAAGAGGAGGGGAAGGGGGAAAAGGGGGGTTTGTATGGAACCTGGTTCGAGTGAACTCCACCTTTTTTGAATTTTCCATTGTCTTCATTTAAAAAAAAAACAAAAAGTGGGTCCCATCATTAAATAAGGTTTGCTCGAACCAGGGTCCATACGAACCCATTTTTGGGTCCATACGAACACCCCAGTTCGTGTGAACCCCTAAAATCCAAAAAAAAAAATCATAGGAGCACTTTTGCAAATTTCCTTCCTCAACGGAATTGTAAACCAGTATTGTGGGATCATCGAGCTATAGTGTCCCTCCAGTTGCTACTATTTTTTTCAGTTTGCTTATGTTCGTTTGCTAGTCGTTTAGCTGCTTTGGATACTATATTACATTATTTCAGTTACGACACAAATATTATGTTAGTCTTTATACTCTGTTGATGATACATTAGACATTGTGATCATCTGGTTATGTTTGTGTGGTAACATTATGATAGACTTTGTATGTGTTATGGTTTCATGTTGTTTCTGAGCTTTAGTAAGTTTATGATGATGTATCTAATGTTTATGATATATTGCTGCATACCAATCTTAGTGAAGGAGACAATGTAGCATTACTCACTCTTGAGTACCCTGCTACATTGTGACTCTCCTTCATGGTGTGATTGTCGATATATGTGGATATGTTTGGCAGTGTTGTTGTATGCAGTTTTCAAGTACAGGTATCGACTCCACCTGCTTTGTCAGGACTAAGCGTGTCATGACCCAATGGAAAACATGTTTCAGGGATACTATCAAGTCCTCTTTCTTTAGCCATCGTTCTTTATAGGACGAGTACTCGTTTCTTACCTTTTTTTGTTTGTCATTTGTTTCGTCATGTCGCTCGTGTGTTTGTCATGTTTGGAAATTGATTTGTTTAATTAGTTAAATGATTTGATTTATAAGTATTTGATTTTATTGTAATTTAATTGCAATATTAGATTAAAATAATTGTGTTTAGCTTACTTTATAATTAAACTTGATTATTGATTTATAAGGTTTGATTGATTAAATTATTAAAATAGAATATTAATTAAACGTTATTGTTGAATTGTTGTGCAAACTTACATATTTTAAAAATAGATATTTTTAAATAGTTGTTTTCAATAAATTATGGAAAATATCTGAAAACGTGATTCGAAATGAGGAAGTGTCATCTTGAGTTATTGTTTAATTTGATTTGCTTGATCAATTTCATTCACATGCAGACTGTCAGTTAAGCTTTGTGATTGTAATTTAATTGAAAATTAAATAAAAAGGAAAGGTTATGCAATTTGTTCATGACAATTGGGTTTTTTCTGAAAAAAATTATTTCACAGTAGTATTTTTGGAAAAAGCTTTTTTTTTTCTCTCTGTGTTTTGGGTGGAAAGATTTTGAGACAGTAAATCTGAAGGTGTGCATGTGTCGAAAGGTATCCAGAATTAGATTTTTGTGCCTTACTTTAGTCTTCGTCGAAATTCGAGAAAGTACTCCAGGTTTTCTTCTGAGTTTTTTTTTGTTTCTTGAATTCAAAACTTCTAAATGTCGTTTCCAGTATTCGGTTTTCTTTATGTAGAAAATTGTTAGATGAATAACCTGCACAAACATCAGAAAACGAAAACCTTATTGATTAGTTTTGAAGAATCGAAGAAAATAATAGGGAAATTGAAAGCAATATTGAAATCCAATTGTGATGAAACTTAATTTTTACAATTATTGCTTCATCTTCTTGAAAATTGCCTGTAACCTCTCTTTATTAAACTGTGGAATCGTTCGAGTTTATTTATTCATCTATTCAGATCTATATTTGTCTTCATACATTTGTAATATGTCTTGCTTGGCCTTAGATATAGTCATCAATTTAATTGCATATGGTTATTTTATTTTTGTCTGGCCTTCGATGGCGTCTTTCAAACAAAGTTTCTCCTATGTCACCAGTGTAGTTCTTTTTGCCTTTTCAGACTCTTTGATTGTTGTAGTTTTTCAGTATAATTTAATCATGTTACTGTGTAGTGGATGTGTTTGTTTCTTCTTTGTATGCACATTCTACTGGGTATTGCCAATGCGCCCCTTACCTTTACTCAAATCATTGTTGGCTTTATGACTTTTGAAACGCTCAATGATCCTCCTTGGCATTGTATTTATGATTTTATTTTGATTGGAATGATGTCAGTCCTTGATAATATTGGTACGTGGCTAGTCTTATTGCCAATTTCATAGTCAAACTATGTTTGACTTGTGCACAACCTATTATCTTGATGTTCATTCTTTTTAAAGCTTTGTATGTGGTGCGACTATTTTCTGGAGAATTCCTCCTTACCTTGCTTTGAAAATTTAGGTTAGATATGGTTAGCGTTGCTCACCTCTGTTTCTTTCTAAAATCATCTGATTGTGGCTATCATAGTGATGTCCAAATTCCTATATTTATCTTTGCCACATACTTTGTACTACAAACATGTTTATTTATTTTATCATTAAGTATTTGTGGAAAGATAATATACTTTTATACTCTATAATGTGCATGGAGAATTTATCCGATTCTTTTCTTTGAAATCATCTCACATTGGAGATGCATGCACTTTGGTTGGCGCATGCACAACATGCAAATCACCATGCATGTGAACAAATATGTATAAGGTGTTCGAATTTTTTTAGTTCGTCATATTACTTGAATCCGTTCAACTGTGTTTTTATTATATTCGAATGTGAAATATGTATATATATATTTATGCTCAAATGCTATATTGAATTTTGTTGTTTACAGTTGTTTTTAGCAAACTTAGTATGGATTTAGATTATGCTAATTAATATATATATATATATATATATTTGGTTTAATTGAGTGGTTATTAAATATAGTGAATGTAGGTATGTCATTTTTAATAGAAGAAGATTATCGATTTATATGTAAAATGAGAAAAAAAAATTAGACATTGTAATATGCCAATGATATTATCTTTTTGAACTTTAAGTTCACGATGAATTGGAGGATAATATGTTGGAAAACTTTATACATAAATTTCAATGTTTTAAAATGTACTTTGGTGTTATGAGTTTTCTTGTAAAATGTACTATGGTGTTGTAAATTTTATTATGATATACTTGATAATCTTGTACATAGATTTGATTGGGATATAGCCATGCACCATTTTTATGTAATCATATTGGAAGTATTTGCATGTTATATGTCTTGTCATGATTGTGATGGGTATATTCATGATTTTGCTTTATGTGCATGTTGGCTATCTTATGTAGTTGTCAGTAAGTTATGTTAGTTGTATATAGGAAGAGTGGATTTCATTAGGGGCCAGAACCATAAGAGGTTACTAGGGTAACCTATCGAGAGTTGTTAATCTAGTGAAAACCTTAACTTAATGTACTAGGGGTTGGGTAGTATTCACTTAATAACTCAAATAATTGTTTTGCCTCGCCTTACACCTTAGTGCTTGTATAGATTAAGGGTAGGTTGAGATGGCCTGTAATGGAATGGTCATTTACTTTTTCCTCTCAAAAAGTAATTCGACTCCACATGAGTTCGTTTAGGGGCTGAGAATTGGTAGAGATTGCTAGGGTAACTCAGGATGAGGGCTGATAATCTAGGAAGATCCATCAGGGTAACCTAAAGCAACTATGTGATGGCACTCTTATCCTTATACATGTTATGTGGTCTCTTGTGTAGAGTTACCATTGGTTGTGTTGTTTCCTCTGGGATTTTGTTTGTTATCATGTGGTTTAGATATTGTTATGTCGTTATGTGATTGCCATGCATGTGATGTTATGTTCTGTCTTCGTGTATGTTTGTTTGACTTGTGGACCTGATATTATCTCCTAGCACAGGGGCTGGACTTTCGAGTACCACATGGTTGGGAGGAATGTGCTCTATCCTCCATTGGGTCCCCTTGCAGGTGATGCAGTGCGAGATGATATTATTCTTGACAGGTTCCTGATTTCTTGTTGTTCGATGAGTTGGATGTTGAGCATGCTCTTGGGAAAGTTTGACAGTTGTACATGATCATCATCTATATTGTATTCATACATGATGATTATATGAGACTTTATTGTATTATGATTTTGATGTATCGAGATTTGTCACAATCTTGCTTGATGTATCTTGAACATGTAACTTAATATTGTATGATTATGAGATGGGATTATTCATCAGTGATATGATATATTCTTATATGTTTCATGTATATGGTTTTATGATGTGTTATTCTTCTAGTGTATATTTAAGTAGCATTGTTGTGGAACCCTGAGAACGTTTGTGTAAATGTTTATTTTGTTCACATGTTGTAATTGGATGTTTAAAAAAAAAGTTGTTTGGTTATTTAGTTACATTATGTGTTGTTCTCTGGGTTCCATCGCAGGGCGTTATAGCTTGGTACCAGAGCACGATTCTAACACTGGGTACTTTGGTTCTTGTGAGCCCATTAGGTTGTCCTAGATCTTAAACTCTATAGAGTGTGTTTTCATGTTGTCTTTTGTGTCTTGAAACTGAGACTCGTCTTTGGTTTTGTGTAGGACCATGCCTAGACGTCGAGATAGGGGTCGTGGTTGAGGCCGAGGTGGTGGCCATAAGGCTAATCACCAGGATACTCCTCCTTAGAGTTCTCATGAGAGTGAGCATGTAGAGCAGCAGGATCCTTAGATTAATCAGGTGGATGAGGAACTGAATCTAATTCAGCCAAAATCAGAGGGAGCTCTGTTGCATCCCTTTCTTGAGCAGGTTCTTGCTCATCTTGGTCCTAGACTAGAGGCTGAATAGGAAGTGGATAGAGAACGAGACAGGTCATCTAGGAGAGTTGTTGAGACTATGGAGTGGGATGTCGTTGTTGCAGGGCATATGAGAGATTTATTGAGGGCATGACCTCCCACATTCGATGATATTGGTGGTGGTCTGGAAGTGGAAACTTGGTTGTTAGACTTGGGACAGTGTTTTTCTATGCATCCATATGGTAGCAACATTAGAGCTACATGCATCATTATGCATCTTAGAGGTTTTGCCTCTACATGGTGGTGATTGGAGGAGAAGAATCTCCACTTGAAGATTGGTTATGTATCATGGGCTATGTTCTTGGAGCAATTCAAAGCGTGTTTCCTATTAGATCATTGGAGATAGCATCGGGCAGACGAGTTCCATGATCTGCGTCAGATGACTATTTCAATTGAGTAGTTTGAGTGTATGTTTTACGAGCTCAAATAGTATGCCAAAATTGTGGACGACGAGGCTATGTTGGTACAACACTTCATCAAGGGTTTGAATGCCTATATCAGCGAAGAAGTTTGAGTATTCAAGCCAAAGAGGATGGAGATAGCTGTCGAGAAGGCACAAATTATGGAGGAGAATTTGTTTATGGCTTTGGGTGGACATATAGGTGTTTAGATAGGTAGTGCACCTACTACAAGTTTTGGTCCGCATGGTGGTCTAACTCAGATAGGAGGTTCCTCTTGGAACCGACAAGCACCCGCTAAGGGTGGTCAACAACAACAATGACAACGTTACCCATCGAAGAATAAGAGTTCTCAATTTTAGTTAGGTAATAGTTCACACTCTGGGAAGAACCGTAACTAGTGGCGTAATAAGCACAATCATCAGGATCAGCTAGCACAAAGTGCATAGTCTACAATTAGCAGAGGTTGTTTTCAAAAATCGAATGCACCTTCAGGTGGTAGAGTTTTTGGCAGAGGTACTGGTTGCTTTTCATGTGGTCAGCATGGTCACATTGCAAGGCAATGTCCTATGAGAGGTACATCAGGGTTTGGTCAGCAACCCACAAGTTCGAAGCTGACAGTTGGAGATGCAGGTCATTCTCATAGAGTTTTTGCTATGGTAGATAACCATCAAGAAGATCATAAGAATACTGTGGTTGAGGCTTCAGGTCAGTTACGGGGTATTAATGTTTCCATCCTTTTTGATTCTAGAGCTTCTGATTCATTTATTTCTCCATCTATTGTTGAGAGATGTGGACTCGTGGCAGTAAAGCAAGGCGTTAGGTGGTAGGTAGAATTGATCTCTGGGGCGAAGGTAGAAGTAGAATCCCTTGTTCGCAATTGTGGACTTAGGATTAGATCACTATCTACCTCAATAGATCTTCGGGTTACACCTCTTGGTTTGTATGACATTGTGTTGGGTATGGACTGGTTGGAATCCCATAGTACTATGATTGATTGTCAATAGAAGACAGTATGATGCTTAGATGATTTTGGTGCAGAAGTTGAAAGAATTGGTGTGCATTGACCCATCTCCTTGTGGATTATATCTTCTATGCAATTAAGGATATGCATGTGACATGGTTGTTAGTTGTTGCAGCAACAGTTAATGAGTTGGAGGTAGGGGAGAGTCGAGAGGTATCTGTTGGAGTACCCTATTCTTGGGGAATTTGCAGATGTATTTCACAGTGATATTCCGGGTATGCCACTAAAACGTGACATAGATTTTAGAATTGATCTAGTTCTTGGAGCAGAGCCTATATCTTGAGCCCCATATAGAATGACCACACAAGAACTAGAAGAGCTTCTTTTGCAGTTGGAGGAACTTTTGGCTAAGGGTTTTATTCGTCTGAGTGTTTCTCCTTGGGGAGAACCTATCATCTTCGTGAAGAAGAAGGATAGATCTCTTAGGTCGTGCATTGATTATCATCAATTTAACAAATTTATGGTTAAGAATTGATATCCTTTTCCCAGAATCGATGATCTCTTTGATCAGATCAAGGGAGCTAATGTGTTTTCTAAAATTGATCTGAAATCGGGTTACCATCAGTTGTGCATTTCAGAAGCGGACATTCATAAAACAACATTTCAAACTCATTACGAGTACTATGAGTTCACAGTGGTACTATTTGGGTTAACAAATGTACCATCCATTTTCATGAGTTTGATGAACAGTGTCTTTCGCACATACCTTGATCATTTTTTTATCGTGTTTCTTGATGATATTTTGATCTATTCGAGAGATATAAAGGAATAGGAAGAGCATATGAGATAGGTATTGTAGTGCTTGCGAGAGAATCAACTGTTTGTAAATTTGTTGAAGTGTGAGTTCTTCCAGATTGAGGTGAAATACCTTGGTCATGTTATCTTTGGGGAGGGTATTGCAGTGGATCCTTCGAAGATCCAAGCCGTCATTGATTGGCCCATACCTACCAATGTACCCGAGGTTCAAATTTTTATGGGTCTTGTCAGGTATTGCAGATGGTTTGTTCAGGAGTTTTCTAGGATTTCTCATCCTATTACTTCTCTTCAGAGGAAAGGGGAGAAATTTATTTGGACAGATCAGTGTCAGTCGGCTTTTCAGACACTCAAGGAAAAGTTGACGAGTGCGCCTATTTTAGTCATTCCCGATCCTACTAAGGACTTTGTTGTTTGCACTGATGCATCTTTGGAGGGATTAGGAGTCATTGTGATGTAGGAAGGTCATGTGATCGCTTATGAGTCTTGCAAACTCAAGGATCACGAACTGAACTATCCTACTCACGATTTTGAGTTAGCTGCAGTTGTTCATGCTCTGGTTCAGTGGAGGCATTTCTTGTTGGGTCACCATTTTGAACTTCATAGTAATCACCGTAGTCTGCAGTACATTTCTATGCAGCCTAATTTGAATGCTAGGTAGAGACAGTGTATGGAGTTCTTATGTGAGTATGATTTTGAGGTCAAATTTATCCAAGGGAAGGAGAACGTAGTGGCTAATGCTCTTAGTCGGCGAAGGAATGAGCTTTCTACCGTGACTCTTGGAGTTGATTTGAGGAGTCAGATTTTAGCATCACTTTCTATAGACAGACTATATCAAGAGGTGAAGACGGAGTTGGGTTCAGGTAGACCCTTGGAGGGTAGATTCACAGGATATACTCTTGAGTAAGATGGTTTGTTGCGATATTTGGGTCATACTTATATGCCACTTGCAGATGGTCTTCACACTTTGATTATTCCTGAGGCACACTGGGCACCTTATTTAGCTCATCCTAGTGTTAAAAATATGCATGTGGATCTTTGACAGTTGTACTTTTGGCCTAAGATGAAGCGTGACATCGTTGATTTTATTTGGAGATGTCTTGAGTGCTAGAGAGTTAAGGTAGAGCACCAACATCCTACAGGACTGTTGCAACAACATCTTGTTCCTGAATGGAAGTGGGATATCATATCAATAGACTTCATTGTTGGTTTGTTTATGTCATCTCGTCGACATGATGCTATCATGGTTATTGTTGACAGGTTGACTAAGGTAGCACATTTTTCTCCAGTTTGTTCATCCTATAATGCCTCTTCTGTGGCAAAGATCTTTATGGAGGATATTGTTTGTTTGCATGGAATTCCACGTAGAATCATTTCAGAGAGAGATCTTGTGTTTACATCAATATTATGGACATCCTTGGAGAATGCCTTAGGTACTCAGTTGAAATTTAGTTCAACTTATCACCCAGAGATCAACGGACAGACCTAGAGGGTCAACTAGATTTTTGAGGATATGCTCAGGATGTATGCTATGGATCAACAAACATGTTGGGAAGATTATCTCTACTTAGTGGAGTTCGCCTATAATAATGGTTATCATAGTTCCATAGGTATGCCTCCTTTTCAGGCATTGTATGGATGTCCATGTCGGACTCCATTGAGTTGGGATTGACTTGAGGATAGAGTTCTTCTTGGACCTGAGATTCTTTTGAATATGGAGCAACAGGTTGATCATATCAGAGAGAACTTGGTGGTGGTGCAAGATAGGCAGAAGAAGTATGTCGATGCACATAGAGTGGATCATCAATTTTTAGTTGGCGATAGGGTATTTCTTCAGGTGCATCCGTGGAAGATTCTGATCCGTTATGGAAAAGGCTCTAAGCTCATGCCTCATTTCATTGGATCATTTGAGATTCAGGAGAGGATTGGTCTTGTAGTAGACCGACTTGCTTTACCGCCCAGTTTGTCGCACATTCATGATGTATTCCATGTATATGTTCTTAGGCCTTATCATCCTGATATTTCACATGTGCTCGATTAGAATGCATTACAGGTAGAGGACAAGGAACTAGCTTTGGAGCCCGTGGGTGTTCTTCAGTGTAGGAGGCTCGCCCTCAGGGGTCGAGATGTTGATCAAGTGAGGGTCCAGTGGGATCCTAGTGATGAGGCATCAACTACTTGAGAGGATGCAACACACATGAGCGAGCTTTATCCTTATTTGTTTACAAGCTTCCAGGAGTAAGCCTTATCCTAGGGGGGGAGGATGTAGTGTCCCTCCAGTTGCTACTATTTGTTTTAGTTTTCTTATGTTCGTTTGCTAGTCGTTTAGCTGTTTTCGATACTATATTACATTATTTTAGTTACAATGCATATACTATGTTAGTCTTTATACTCTGTTGATGATACATTACACATTGTGATCATCTGGTTATGTTTGTGTGGTGATATTATGATAGACTTTGTATGTGTTATGGTTTCATGTTGTTTTTGAGCTTTAGTAAGTTTATGATGATGTATCTGATGTATATGATATATTGTTGCATGTCAGTCTTGGTGAAGGAGACAATGTAGAATTACTCACTCGTGAGTACCCTACACCGCTACGAGTCTCCTTTATGGCGTGATTACCGATATATGTGGATATGTTTGACAGTGTTGTTGTATGCAATTTACAAGTACATGCATCGATTCCACCTGCTTTGTCAGGTCTGAGCATGCCATGACCCAATGGAAAACATGTTTCAGAGATAGTGTCAGGTCCTCTTTCTTTAGTAATCGTTCTTTATAGGATGAGTACTCATTTCTTACCCTTTGTTGTTCGTTGTTTGTTCTGTCATGTCGTTCGTGTGTTCGTCATGTTTGGAAATCGATTTGTTTAATTAGTTAAATGGTTTGATTTATAAGTATTTGATTTTATTGCAATTTAATTACAATATTAGATTAAAATAATTATGTTTAGCTTACTTTATAATTAAAGTTGATTATTGATTTATAAGATTTGATTAATTAAATTTACTAAAATAGAATATTAATTAAATGTTATTACTGAATTGTTGTGCAAACTTAAATGTTTTAAAAATAGATATTTTTAAATAGTTGTTTTCAATAGATTATGGAAAATATCTGAAAATGTGATTCGAAATGAGGAAGTGTCATCTTGAGTTATTGTTTAATTTGATCCGCTTGATCAATCTCGTTCGCATGTAGAATGTCAGTTAAGCTTTGTGATTGTAATTTAATTGAAAATTAATTAAAAAGGAAAGGTTATGCAATTTGTGCACGAAAATTGGGTTTTTCTGAAAAAAATTGTTTCACAACAATATTTTTGGAAAAAGCTTTTCGTTTTCTCTCTGTGTTTTGGGTGGAAAGATTTTGAGATAGTAAATCTGAAGGCGTGTGTGTGTTGAAAGGTATCCAGAATCAGATATTCGCGCCTTACTTTAGTCTTCGCCGAAATTTGAGAAAGAACTCTAGGTTTTCTTTTGAGTTTTTGTTTTGTTTCTTGAATTCAAAACTTCTAAATGTCGTTTCCAGTATTCGGTTTTCTTTATGTAGAAAATTGTTAGATGAATAACCTGCACAAACATCAGAAAATGAAAACCTTATTGATTAGTTTTGAAGAATCGAAGAAAATAATAGGGAAATTGAAAGCAATATTGAAATCCAATTGTGATGAAACTGAATTTTTACAATTATTGCTTCATCTTCTTGAAAATTGCCTGTAACCTCTCTTTATTAAACTGTGTAATTGTTCGAGTTTCTTTATTCATCTATTCAGATTTGTATTTGCCTTTATACGTTTGTAATATGTCTTGATTGGCATTAGATAGAGTCATCAATTTAATTGCATATGGCTATTTTGTTTTTGTTTGGCCTTCAATGGCGCCTTTCAAACAAAGTTTCTCCTGCATCACCAATGTAGTTCTTTCTGCCTTTTCAGACTCTTTCATTATTGTAGTTTTTTAGTAGAATTTAATCATGTTACCATGTAGTGGATGTGTTTGTTTCTTCTTTGTATGCACATTCTACTGGGTATTCCAGTGCGCCCCTTGCCTTTACTCAAATCGTTGCTGGCTTTATGAATTTTGAAACGTTCAATGATCCTCCTTGGCATTGCATTTATGATTTTCTTTTGATTGGAATGATGCCATTCCCTGATAATATTGGTATGCGGATGGTCTTATTACCAATTTCATAATCAAACTCTGTTTGACCTGTGCACAACCTATTATCTTGATGTTCATTCTTTTTAAAGCTTTGTATGTGGCATGGCTAGTTTCTGGAGAATTCCTCCTTACCTTGCTTTGAAAATTTAGGTTAGATATGGCTAGTGCTGCTCACCTTTGTTTCTTTCTAAAATCATTTGATTGTGGCTGTAATAGTGATGTTTGAATTCCTGTATTTATCTTTGCCACAAACTTTGTATTGCAAACATGTTTATTTATTTTATCATTAAGCATTTGTGGAAAGATAATATACTGTTATAATCTGTAATGTGCATGGAGAATATCCAATTCTTTTCTTTGAAATCATCTCACATTGGAGATGCATGCACTTTGGTTGGTGCATGCACAACATGCGAATCACCATGCATGTGAACAAATATGTATAAGGTGTTCGAATTTGTTTAGTTCGTCATATTACTTGAATCCATTCGGCTGTGTTTTGATTATATTTGAATGTGAAATATGTATATATATATTTATGCTCAAATGCTATATTGAATTTTGTTGTCTATAGTTGTTTTTAGCAAACTTAGTATGGATTTAGATTATGCTAATTAATATATATATATTTGGTTTAATTGAGTGGTTATTAAATATAGTGAATGTAGGTATGTCATTTTTAATAGAAGAAGATTATCGATTTATATGTAAAATGAGAAAAAAAAATAACTTAGACATTGTAATATGTCAATGATATTATCTTTTCGAACTTTAAGTTCACGATGAATTGGAGGATAATACGTTGGAAAACTTTATACATAAATGTCAATGTTTTAAAATATACTTTGGTGGTATGAGTTTTCTTTTAAAATGTGCTATGGTGTTGTAAAGTTTATTATGATATACTTGATAATCTTGTATAGAGATTTGATTGGGATATAGCCATGCACCATTTTTATGTAATCATATTGGAAGTATTTGCACGTTATATGTCTTGTCATGATTGTGATGGGTATATTCATGATTTTGCTTTATGTGTATGTTGGCTATCCTATGTAGTTGTCAGTAAGTTATGTTAGTTGTATATAGGAATAGTGGCTTTTATTAGAGGCCAGAACCCTAAGAGGTTACCAAGGTAACCTATCGAGAGTTGTTAATCCAGTGAAAACCTTAACTTAATGTACTAGGGGTTGGGTAGTATTCACTTCATAACTCAAATAATTGTTTTGCCTCGCCTTACTCCTTAGTGCTTGTATAGATTAAGGGTAGGTTGAGATGGCTTGGAATGGCATGGTCATTTACTTTGTCCTCTCGAAAAGTAATTCAACTCCACATGAGTTCGTTTAGGGGTCGAGAATCGGTAGAGATTGCTAGGGTAACTCAGGACGAGGGTTGGTAATCTAGGAAGATTCATCAGGGTAACCTAAATAAACTATGTGATGACACTATTATCCTTATACATTTTATGTGGTCTCTTGTGTAGAGTTACCATTGGTTATGTTGTTTCCTTTGGGATTTTGTTTGTTATCATGTGGTTTAGATATCATTTTGTCATTATGTGATTGTCAGTCATGTGATGTTATGTTTTGTCTTCGTGTATGTTTGTTTGACTTGTGGACCTGATATTATCTCCTAACATGGGGGGTGGAATTTTGAGTACCACGTGATTGGAAGGAACGTGCTCTATCCTCCATTGGGTCCCCTTGCAGGTGATGTAGTGCGAGATGATATTGTTCTTGACAGGTTCTTGATTTCATATTGTTCAATGAGTTGGACGCTGAGCGTGCTCTTGGACAAGTTTGATAGTTGTACATGATCGTCATCTATTTTGTATTCATACATGATGAATATATGAGATTTTATTGTATTATGATTTTGATGTATTGAGATTTGTCACAATCTCACTTGATGTATCTTGACCATGTAATTTAATATTGTATGATTATGAGATAGGATTATTCATTAGTGATATGATATATTCTTATGTTTCATGTATATGGTTTTATGATGTGTTATTCTTCTAGTGTATGTTTAAGTAGCGTTGTTGTGGAACCCTGAGAATGTTTGTGTAAATATTTATTTTGTTCACATGTTGTAATTGGATGTTTTTAAAAAAAAAAATTATTCGGGTATTTAGTTAGATTATGTGTTGTTCTCTAGGTTCCATAGCGGGGCATTACACCAACAAGGAGAGAACATTCAAGCAAACAAAGTTGAAGTCTTGGAGCAACATTTCATTTTGTTTTTTGTACATCTTCAAGTTCATTTTTAGGAGTGATCAAGCATTGTTCATGATGAAGATTGATGCCTATGGTGGACCATGATGGATTCCAATTTTTGGGTCATGCAACTAGCCATTTCCCTTGATCTAATGATTTGTTTCTTAGTGATCCCATCTTCTATCTTCATTCTACTTGCCATCTAAAACAAGGTATAATTAGATTTTAGATCTATTAGGGTATTTGACTTCTCCCTAACTAGGTATCTTTTTCATTATTCATGTTCATTTAGGGATCTTATTCTAACACACTTGAATAAGGTTTCTTTGCATTTTAGCTCTAAACAATCTTAGACACACTTAAGATTAGGGCTCACAAATATTTATATTTCAGATTTGTATTTTTCAAGGTTTGATTACCAAACTTGGGATTTGACCAAGACAAACCCCCATACAAACAAAACAATTTTTTTTAGTTTTGCTATAGGTCTAGATCCAAAAGTGAAGATTGAAAGGTACAGGAAGAAAGTGCATATCAAAGGCTACATACTCAAACTTCAAATTTTTAAAAAAGGCTAGTAGGACCCATTCACCCTAAGGCGAATCTGTCCTAGGAGGACACTCAACAACAACTTTTGGTGACAAGTGCATGGTGTCTTACCCTTCTTAGATCTATCGAAAGTCTGATGTTCCAAATTATGTTAAATGTTTTAAATTGATTATTCAAGTTTCACATTGCATAATTGAGTTCATTTAGTGTTTTTAGGTTTTCTCCCAAAAGTGCATTTCAATGCTATGTATGTATGTATGTATATGTAGATATGCATATACATACATACATATGCATATACATACAAACATATCCATGTATGCATGCATGTATATGCTTATAATACAAACATATATATATGTTTGCATGCATGGATACATACATATACATATGTATCTATCATGCATGACATACATATGTATGCATGTATGTCATACATACGTACATATACATACATACATACATATATTGGTATGTATGTATGTATATACATATTTATGCCATACTTACATATTTATAAAATATATTCATATATATAAAAAATTATTATCAATTTAGGGTCTAATAATTATATGTACATATAGTGTATTTACATTGCTATTGAAATATCCTTCACACCAACAATAGAGGTGCATGCGAAGTTTCATATGGCGGGAAAAATGCAACATCAAAAGGGCAAAGAGGATGTTGGTGTTGCGGGTAATATTGTGCAAGGGGTTCACGACAGTGGAGGACAAATAGGACCAAAAGGTAGGTGCATGAAACCCTTAATAGTCGAGTAAATGATTCCCTCTAATGCTATATATATATATATATATATATATATATAATGGGGATTGCAGAGATAAACATGTATGTCTGAGATATATACAGTATTTATAGGTATTACAGATACATCAATATATCTTTTGGTCGATTGTGTGTATGCACACACAGTCGGTCAAAAGATAGCTACAAGAAACCCTTAACAGTCAAGTATATAATACCCTCAAATACTCTTAATATATTTATGGAGATTGCAAAGATAGACAAATGAAATATCATATATGTATACATTGTTTTAATATATTGTAGATATATCAATATATCTTTTGGTCGGTTGTGTGTGTGTGTGTATACACACACAATTGATCACAAGATAGTTGCATGAAGTATGTCTGAAATGAAACAAGATTTTCAATACTATAGAGAGCATTTCGAAACCAAATTAAAAACACATGCAATGGATAGATATTATCATTTTGAGGTTGGAAGATAACCTCACTTATGATGGCAGAAGTTTATTATTTTCCTTACAATTTGGAAGTGTTCGTAAACACAAGAGAAGTGGAAAAAATATCACCATGACTCACTCCAAACGTCTCCATGGTCGACCGTGAAGTGCACCACCATTGGTCCCTCAATAGATGGTGTTATGTGTAGATGCCAACCTTGAATGGTGTTGTAGAGAACCGAAATGATACCCTAACTTGTGACAAGCATGCCAATATGGTTGCCAAAAGGTTGACGGCAAAGGGGAGAGGGGAAGTTAATGCGGAGTAAATGTGCATTAAGTTTGCAAGAACTGGCGTGATAGGAATAGGTACAAGCGAGTACCACGCGTCCGTCAATGGTCAATGCCACCTTTTACCTCGTAAAAAGTCATTTTTGGAAACCACTCGATATGAGTTAGAAAATATGCAAATTTTTCTCCTGTTTTGATTTTTCTAAGTTGCCAACTAGACCCTGTATACCGTACAACTTTTTTTTACGAACGTGTCTTCATATCTTCTACTGACGTGGACCCGTTCTGCCTTACCTATTATCGTGCAATATAACTCCCAGGTATTTCCATACGCCTGCGTGTGTAATGTTCTCATGCAAATATTAATGATAGGCGACCCATGCACACCATCCAGGGATTGACGGTCTTTATGACGTCATCAGAGCAACTTGTATTAAAAAGATGACTTAATAAACAAAAAGACATGCTTAAAATGCAGTTGGCAATGAATTACGTATGACATCAGTGGAGGATTACACGACAGGAGGCGGCGCATCGTATCCGAGTGTAGCAGAGAATCACCTTGACAGAGATATAATTTTTAGGAGTTCGATATGTTGAAGAATTCTGTAGTACGACCCTGGGAAAGAATCCACAAGATTTCAAAGTTTCTCAAAGTTGCACGGAGGTCGGATAGTAGCAAGCATGGTCGGTAAGACAATCCAGGGTCGATACGAATTGACAACACTGCATTGAATTCGCAGTGATTGCAGACTCCGTGTTGGAAGCCACAGTTCATTTTTCAGTCACACCCCCCTCAATTTGTAGGGTGCACCAACCAATTAATCAGAGACCGAATGTTGGTACAATCTTTGAAGGAATCAAACTTTTGACTTGCAAAATAATGCGGTAGTATTTCTAGGTATAACCCTTCCACCTCCCTTGTTTTCACAAGAGTTAACACCTACTGGACTCGTCCCTTACTTCATTGGCCTCCTCAACCTAAACATCCAAAAAGAAAGATCAAATAACAAAACCCTTTGCATTTCACATTATCTCTCTAATGTCACAAATTTGGTACTTTTGACAAGGGGCATTCAAACATTTGTTGAGGCATTTGTGTTTTCACAACAATATATAATGATTTATCTATTTATGATAAGTGACAAATTCTATCAAAGTAGATTTTCTAGGTTATTCTAGTATTTGTAACTTGTTTCAAAGATTTCATAAGATGTTTGTTACTATCATTAGTATTTGTAACTTGTTTCAAAGACTTCATAAGATGTTTGTTATCATTATTAGCATTTGTAACTTGTTTCAAATACTTCATGAGATGTTTGATACCATCATTAACACTCTTCTGATTCTATTGTAGTCCATTCTAACAAATTCTTGTTCTCAAAATATTATAATGTTCTTCTTAATTAAGTCAAATTGTTTTGACCCCACACTTCCAACTTTGATAATTCATTTTCTTAGGAGTCTTTTGGTCTCCAAAAGTTACAAGAATTCAATAAATGAGGGTTGAATAATGCTTCACCTTGCAAATATGTCATCTTGTCTTGTACCACAAGACAACATCATCCAAAACTTAATACATATATATCTCTAATTGTCTTAAGAATGCAAAGTTTCCCATTCAATTGAAGTTTATACTATTTCTTCCTTCTCAAGTAAACATCGCCCATCTCATAGGGATAGGGACTCTAAAAAATGCATGTGATGAATTCTAGATGTGGCTTCCAACATCTTTCTTTGATATGCCCATAATTCTCAAATGCATGTAATGACTCTTCCCTTTATCTTTTTTCTTTGGGTTTATTGTTGAGGTAGAATTTATCTTGAATTTCCCCCATTAGCATCTTCATTTTTCTTGCCACTACACTATTGCTCTTCACTATGTTGTTTTTATTGTAAGATGAGGCCCCCCATTTCATCTTGTTCAAGGTCATGTGCTTGGGTGCATGCCTCTTCTATATCTTGGGGCTTGGCCATTATAACCAATATTTTTGAATGAGCAAACAACCCACCAATGTATTTATTAACACTTTGTATTTTGTGATATCCTTACCAAGTTGAGCCTCTCTCCTCCTAAATTCTCCTATAGAAGCTTGCATTCTTTGCCCTTGTTCTTGCCTCAAGTGATGGCATTGCATTTCCCTTTATTTTTCATGGATTAGGAGGGTAGAATTACTTAAGTTGTACATGTTAATCTATATTGATGTTACATTGTAGAATCAACATCTAAAGTTTTAGAATCTATTAATTGTGTTAATGAGGGAAATGTTTATCACCAAGGAATATTTAGGATCTTGCCTTAGTTAAGTCCCTAAAGATAATTCTCTACCATGAAAGTAGGTACATATTTATGTGTGACATTATGGATGCATGTAGGGTTGCAACAATGGTGATGTGTATGGTAATAATGGCGACTTTCTAAAAGAGGAAAGTATTTGAGATTGCAAGAGTATGAAGGAAGATGGACTATTTGAAATATCCATTCCATTTTTGGAAAGTTTACTTAAGTAGACATATTTGGATGCTAATTGACCATTGGAAAGTTTAATAGGGTTAGGTTTTACAAGAGATGTGACTATTGGGTAGGAAAAATGAGTTTCAAATTGTGTGGGACACTACATTGAACTTTGGTGTGTTATTCAACTACAAAGAATTCTTGAGTGGGAAGAATGTTGCGACTTTATAGAGTCTTCATATCAAGCAAATGTTTGATTGCAGATAGTCAAATATTATTGGAGGTAAAATGCAATGAGAGTTATACTTTGGAGTATGGCCTATAGGTATCTTGGACCATGGTGAAGCCATGGTAGTAATTACATGAGGTTTGGTTGTGTTATGGTTTTCACATCTTGTGCAAAGTATATTATTAGAATATGTGTAGTATTGTAGGTGCATGCATGACGTTGTCAAAGTGGAGAATATAGGATAGATAGATCTTCTAGAAGCTGTTCTAGAATATTGTAGCTCATGAGTGTGCTCTCTCTACTATTGCAAGCCATGTGAATGGGTTTGGTGGTACCATACAAAACTATTTCACCATGCTTCATAAAATGGATGTATTGATCAATAATTATTGACTTGGTTATTTATGGAAACATCTAGATTGATGAGTAATTTGTCTATTTGAATAATCTTCATCTAAGTGACATGTGATAGTGATGACATCACAAGAAAGCCATTATATGGTTGTGATAGTTGGTATTCCCTAAGAAAACTAGAATGCTAGAAGAAGCATGACAAGAAGGATAAAGGAATCATATGACTAACTCTATCCAATTACATCCTTTTGGATGTTTTGAGGACTAAAACAAATAGTTTGTGGAGAAGTATAGATGAATTCCTTCTTTGTGCTCTGCATGAGATTCGTTCTTTTCAGGCATTTTTTCTCTCTCTCTATAGTATTTTACTCCTTGCCTTCATTTTACATTGGTTTTTGTATGCATGTTACCGAAGCTTGTTCCTTTGCATTTCGTTTTAAGGTTTCTAAAAATTAGTGAATAAATTTATTATATGCATATCCTGCAATCATTGCATTCCATGAGACCACATTACTTGAGGCACTCTATCAAACGTTTTGCGTGCCTTATCTCTGCGTTGCCATGTCTACCAAGGCAGTTAAAACTACGACTGTGTCAATTCCTGCACTTGCTAATCATGTTTGCTCGAAGTCTCTAAACCCTTTTAAAAAAATCCGTTTTGTGCATATCCCTCTATCGTTGTGATCTATGAAATCACATTTCTTTGAGGCACTATCTTAAACAAGATGTTTTTTTTCCTGAATGTAAATAAATAAATACAAGCAGTTAAATTTAAAAATTAAAAAAACATTCTTATTATCAATATGGACTGTGGAAATTTAAGGTTTCTATTTATATTAAACATTTTGTGTGGTATGATTATATTTCTATATTTTGCATACATGTTTATCGGGACTATTACAACTCAAACATTTGACCAAAAAAAAAACATTCTTATTGTCAATATGGACTGTGGAAATTTAAGGTCTCTATTTATATTAAACAGTTCACATGGTATGCCTATACTTCTATATTTTGCATGCATGTCTACTAAGATTATTGCAACTCCAACATTTGACAAAATTCTTCTATCCTTTATACTACAATGAATGTCCATACTTGTTCTAGAGCTTGCAATCTATCTTGTAGTGCTTGCTAAGCTGTGGTTTATGTTGCAAGAAACACATTAAACCTCGAAGGTGTAGACAAATGACATCAGACCATGCAAGATTGTGTACACCCTATTTCTTCTAGATATAGCTTGAAGGAGATCTTTGATGCTCCCTTTCCATCTTCTTCCTAGTTTATTTTGTATTGTCCATCATTTAGGATACTAAACCCATAATTTAATATTTCATCGTTGTGTGTCTAGATTACTTTTTCATGCAGATCCACATCGGCATTATCAAATAATTTCAATTCTTGTTGGATATAGTATCACTTTGTTATGAGTACTTGCTTTGGTTTCTTGTATGGATTTAATCTTATGTGATGTTATTTGAATGTGACACTTGATTTTCTTGGTTCTTTTTGATAAACAAACCTTTTTGACAAGAAATTTTTCGTATTGAAATATGATTAGGACGTCAATTGTAGTTTTCCAAATACAACACTTAGAATTGAAACACAGGAACTCTCAAAGTTGTAAACAAATTTTAATAACTCTTAGTCTATCCATGGTCAATTGCTCTTTATTTAAAATTCAAATCACATTTTCTTTTGTAAATATAAAGTCTAAATGTTTAGATTTTGTTAACCTATTTAGCATCTTACCTACCCCAATGTTTCCCATGGTGTACAAGAAACACTTCGTTTGGTTTGTGAATTGGTTCTATGAACTTATATTATTTTCTAGGTCATTGGATTATACGTATTGTATTTATGGAATTATCAATTTAGGGCACTTGTAGTTGTCATTCATATGGATTCTTGACTCGTAATATTGATTGTGATTGGTTTAAATTATCTCATTTGGACGATATTTACTAAAGTTTGTGAATAGTCTAAAAGAATTATCAGATGATATCCAATCATGCCATTTTGTTAGGTACTATCAGATGAGAAGAAGTTGGAAAAGAAGTATCTGTTAATTGGTTGTTGTAGAATTAAATTTACTGCATAGTATAGATGATATATTCGCAATATATAAAGAGATAGACTTTCTCAAAATTTATTCCAAACTATTTATTCATATTATTCTTATCAATACATTATGTTGGGTTAAAGTACTTGTTTACAACATTAGATTACTTTTGTACATGGAACCTATGGAAGTTGAGAAGATAGTTGTGTTAGGAACTCAATGCATTTTTTTTTTCTTAGATGCATAATAGGGTAATATTAACTATTAAGAGAAAAACTTTGGTCTTTATACATCATGAATGATTTATGTCATTCTTTATTGAAAGAATCAAGTCATTACATATTCTATTTAGTGGTATTTTACTTAATATAGTGAATATTTGATTTCATTTTGATGATCAAGACATTAAAACATGTGAACCTATTGCCTAATCTCATGCTTACATGATCATTAAATTTTAGAATTCTTGAGAGTCAAGTTAGTTAATCATAGTGTTTTTTTTATTGGTCTGACCTTTAATATTAAAAGTATCAAATTAGAAGTATTAAGTTGGGAGTCATCTTGGTGGTATATTTTCCTTGTAATGAAATGTTTAATTCATTTTTATTTCTTATACAAATATATTTGTCATTGCATTGTTATCATTCTTAAAAATTAATCTTGTGGTTGACCTATCTAAGGCTTTTGGTTTATTGAGAATGCATAGTTTTAAACTCAAGCTCTTTTATCATAACCTTGAGTGTGGTATTTGGGTTACATGACTTTAAGGGTTTTATCAATATTCATATAGAATTAGTTGATGAGCTTGTAGTTATATCCACTAATAAGTTGTTATTGTTGGAATGTTTGTATTAAATATTAGTTATCTTTAGATATGCATTTACATTAGTGTAGTTAATGTTTCAAAGGTGATATTTATTGTTATTGAATAAATAGAGTTAAGGTATTTGTCATTAATGTGGGATTCACTAGTATGCAAAAGTTATAGTTAATGATTTTTTCAATGTGATATCCATAAGGATTGAATAGTGGTCAAGTAGAGATTCATTAGTTTGATTTAATATATTCAATTATAGATTGGATTAGTATCATATATGCAAAAGTTAATTAATTTCTATTTTCTAACTTACTAATTAGTAATTGATTTGATATTCTTCAAAATCGATTTATTAACTAGTTGTCGCCATTTGTCATACTTATCAAGTTATTATATTTTTAATGATCTCAATTATTATTTTTCAAAAATGTCAAGTTACTCACTTGGGTCATCATTTTATACAGTTACCAAGCTATCACAATTTACTCACCCATGTCATCATGTCGAAATATGACTAGGACTTGGATTGTAGTCTTCTAAATACAACAAATAAGAATTGAAACACAAGAACTCCCAAAATTGCAAAAAAATTCAATAACTCTTACTCTAGCCATGGTCAATTGTAATTTATTTAGAAACTCAAAACACATTTTCTTTTGTAACTATAAAGTTTATGTTTAAATTTTTTTAGCCTATTTATCATCTTATCTACAATAATGTTTACTATGGTGTAAAATGTTAGAAACACTTCATTCAAATGGTTTGTGAATTCATTCTATGAAATTATATTACATTCTAGGCCATTGTACTATACATATTGTATTGGTGGAATTATCAATTTTGGGGACTTGTAGTTGCTATTCATATAGATTTTTGACTCGAAATATTGATTGTGATTGGTGGAACCTATTTAGTTTTGAGGCTATTTCTTAAATTTTGGGAATGGTTTGAAATAATTATCAAATGACATCCAGTCATGTCATTTCGTTAGGTACTATCAAACGACAAGAAGTTGGAAAGAAGCATAGTTAATTTCTTTTTGTAGTATCAAATTTGCTGCACATTATAAATGATATATTCTCAATATAAAGAGCTAGATTATCCTAAAATTTATTCCAAACATTGTTAGGGGTTTTCTTTTACCAAAATGGGACAATTTCAAGCCTCACACATGTCATATTGAACTAAACATGCTAAGTCCATCAAGGATACTTATGTTGGCTTGTTAATAATCTTTGTGCGAAGTTACTAATTTTGGGTTTCTTGTCTAAATTTAATAAGATATATCAAAGCGGAATGAAAATTTTCCTAATTATTTTGAATAATTTTTGTAGGGACTCAATAAATGTTCTTGAACTTGATATATATAGGTAAATAGATAGGAGATGTTGGTATATTATATATGTTTGTGTGTGTACACATATATATAGTTTGGTATACAACTACTATTTATTCCTATTATTCTTATGAATACATTACATTGGGTCAATTCAACGTATTATTTTTAGATGCATGATAGGACAACCCTAATTATAAGAGAGAAAAATTGGTGCTTGTACATCATGGATTATTTATACCTCATTCTTTATTATAATATTCAAGTCATCACTTATTCTATTTAGTGTTATTTTACTTATTATAGTGAATATTTGATTTTTTTTTGATGATCAATAAGTTTAAACATGCAAACCTATTGTCTAATTTCATGCTTAAATTATCATTAAATTTTAGAATCCTTGATAGTTAAGTTATCTAATCATAGAGTGTTGTTGATTGGTCTCACTTTTAGAATATTTAGAAGTATTAAGTTGGGAGTAATCTTGGTGGTATAGTGTCCTTGTAATAAAATTTTGAATTTCTTATGTAGACATTGTTGTTGCTATATTGTTATCATTCTTGCAAAAAAATCATGCAGTTGGACTTTCTAAGGCTTTTGGTTATTGAGAATGCATAGTTTAAAACTCAAACTCTTTTATCATAACCTAGAGTGTGGTATTTGGTTTACATGACTTTAAGGGTTTTATCATTATTCATATGGAATTAGTTGATGATATTGTAGTTATAACCACTAATAAGTTGCTATCATTTTAATCTATTAAATATTAATTATACTTAGATTTGCATAAATATGTATTAGTTTAGTTGATATCTTTAAGGTGATATTAATTGATATTGAATAATTATAGTTAAGGAATTAGTCACTAATGTGATATTCACTAGTATGGGAGAAGTTATAACTTTAACAATTTGTTTTCAATGTGATATCCATAGGTATTGATCAGTGGTCGAGTAGAGAATCATTAGTTTGATTTAATATACTCATTTATAGATTGAATTAATATCATATATGAAAAATTTAATTAGTTGTTATTCTCTAGTACTAACTAGTAATTGATTTGACATTCATTAGAATTTATCTGTTAACAAGTTTTGATCATTTTTCATACTTATCAAGTTATTATAGTTTTAATAATCTTAGTTGTTATTTTTCAAAGATATCAAGTTAATCTCACTTGAGTCATCATTTTGTATAATTACCAAGTTGTCACAATTTTTAATAATCCTATTGATTGTAGAATGCCGTTATAAATTTTACTTGGGTCTTTGAATAATAACATTTGAATTGGAAAAAATAGTTTATGTTATGTGGAGTTTGGATTTGTTAATGTTCTTTCTATTTAGATTATTATTTGGCGCATTCCCTCATCTCACCTAATAGGGATCTTCATCAATAGAAAATAATAACTAATATTTTAGTCAATCTAACTCTATATCTGGGTAAGTGCATGGAAATGGGGGACCAAAAAGGGGGTCTTAAGTGGCCACTTTTTTCTAAAATAAGAAGAGATTGATCTTGGATGAAAAATTGAAGATAGTTATGCTCAAAATTTGGATATGCAACAAGAGCAAGTCATAGTGGTTTGAATCTACTTTCTAAACTACTATTTTTTTCTAAATGGTCGAGATTAAGGGGTTTAAAAAGGGGGAGGACAAAAAGTATTCTTGTTTCTGCCAAAAAAACATAACATAGAATCTAGTGTGCTACCCCTAAAACTTTTAAAAAATTAGAATTTAAAAAATTGCCTTAGTGAGAAATCAACTAACATCATGTAGTTTATACCTAATGTTTTTGCTATTATGGATATATGATTTTTACTAATTTTCAAAGTGGACACATCTTGAAAAACAAAAAGTTGAGTGTGTTCCTCCCAAATTTTACAGGAAACTAATCGAAAATCATTTTTTTTCCATGTATAGAATAGAGTCGAGTTTCTAAAAATGTAATTTATTTGAAAATTTGACAAGTAGCTAAAAAATGAATCCAAAAATACTATAGTAGGTTCTTGACAAAAAATAGACACACTAACAAAAGAAAATTAAAGATCAAAACCTTGACATATTTGAAACATGAAAAAAATTACATGGTTGAAAATACTATATCAATTTTGTAAAGTTTAGCACAATTTTAATTTTATTTATTAAATATCTAGATGAGATTTTTACAAAGTAGGTAAGAACATGGGATAAATGAGATATCCAAATCTAAAATATGGGATAATATCCCTAGTAAGAGTATGCTCAAATGTTAGAACTATGGAAAATAGGGCCATTTGAAGACGTAATAAAATAAGAAAATATTATTAATGATTCTCTTGTAGAAAAATCCCATAATGATGAAAATGACACTTTATTAATTTTTAATAATATTTCTAGTGATGAATCATGGTTTATTTACTTAGGTGCCTCATATCAAATGACTCCTCACATGGAGTGGTTTTCTCATTATAAAGAATACGATGTTAGGTGTTCCTTAGTAACAATATTTTACATAGGATTGTTGGCAAAGGGAAGGGAAAACTTGTGTTTAGTTACAAGAGAGTAAAAGATCTCATAGTTGTATTGTTGATAATCTAGGTGAAAATATAATAAAAATTATTGATCCTCAATTCTTACTAATTCATTATCAATGATATCTAACATGTATGGAAATGGAAATAATAATAAGACGATAAAAAATATTCAAACCGTAAGAACATCAATATACAATAGAGAAAATCCTTTCAATTTACAATTCATTAGTACCAAAGAGAGTATAAGAATTTATTAATCTAAAATGAATAGTACATCAACACAAATTCCCTCTTTAGTATAGCAACATTCTAGTAGCATAACAACATAACCTACAAAACCTTACACACTACTATACTATGCCACCATTATTTAGGAAAATACAATACAAGATACCATAAATGGTATTCAAACCAAGTGCTAAACCCATGGACCCAAAATAGGTTTGAAAATTCTAATGCTCCTCATATATGTGGGGCACAAAGTCTAATACTCTTCACATATATGAGGTATAAATCTAATGTGAAGGCTCTTGAAATAGGATGTAATTCTTTCATGTCATAGAATCTGCTATAGGTTGTTACAATTTGTCATAATTTGTCATAATAGTCAAAGATGCTCTTACACCCTATCATAACCATGATAGATGCTATTACATGTTTTAATTATCATAAATTGTATTACAACTTAATAAATTATCGTAACCATCATATATTCTCTTCCACTAAAGATGTGGTCAACTATAACTATTTCAATACATTCCCTGTTCAATGCTACCTCACAACACATGTTTTAAATCAATTGAAGAAAAATAATTAAATATGTATCCCTCTACCTTGTATGGAGTAAAAAATAACCCTCCATTGATTCTTGGAGATACACATAAAATTACTTAACTATTAAAAATAATTAAATAAGTATAATAGTCTTAAGTTTTCAAAGTGAATACGACCTACTCCTAACATACTCCCACTTAATATTATATTGTAATGGAATGAAAGATACATAACAAGAATAATCAAGTGTTATGAGAGGAAAGTCTCATACACTCCTTACAAAAATATAATTTATCTATATTCCTTGGCCTAGTGAGTGAATTTACAACATTATCTAAAGTGTTAACCTTTTGAAGCATGATATTTCCACCCTCCAACATCTTGTAGAAAGAATTATAGTACAAATCAAGGTGTTTAGTATGAGAATAATACTTAAATTTTTTATTTAAACTAATTACACTTTGGTTCTCACTTCCAATGCTCACCTTTTTACAAATAAAATCAGTACCTAAGACTAGTATCTCTAGCCATACCACCTCTTTAAAATCATGTGTTGCAATCATATAATCTACTTCTATAGTTGAAAGATCAACTACAAACTCCCTCTTACTCATCCAAATTATAACTTCAACAAATAGAGTGAACACATAGTTTCTTGAAAACCTCCTACTATATACATTTATAGCCCAATCAAAATCAACAAAGCTCGATAATCAAGTTAATTTCACTCATAATTTGTTTAATGATGAAAATTATGGTAATAAAAAGTTCCTCACAAATATTTGAAAACACTCTTAACATAGGTCCAATGTTTCATACTAGGGTTAGACATAAACCACCTTAGAATTCACATTTCTTGGAAAATATCCAATCTTGTACACAAAATTGCATATAAGAGGATTCCAATAACATAGTGTAAGAAATATTATACATATCTTCAAAATTATCATTCAGTTTAGGATATTATTCAAATACATCAATTTTTTATGACCACTTAGACAATACAAACCAAATACTTCTTTGACTTTACCACAATCCTCATTTTTCATTTGCTCTTTTTGTTTGACCCATTCGACCAAACAAGGAGGAGACTTGATGAATTTTATATCAAATGTTATGATTGTTTGTGTACACATTTCTTTATTTTAGCTTGTTTATTAAACCCAATCAGGTATTTATCCAAATTTTCTCTCAAAATCAGAGTTTTGATTATTATTTATTGAACCATGAATTTGTACAATTTATTTTTAAAATAAAGTGTTTTTATTATTATTTTATTTATGCTTTTACTTATGAATGAAAACAATAATTTAAACACTCTAGGGTTTATTTATTATCTACTTATGGTTGATGCTTGTTCTTTGTAAATATTTATTTATTTTTTCAATATTTTTATGAATTTAACTCATCATCATAATATATATTTGAACTTGTTAGGTCCTAAAACCATTGCTCTAAAATCATAGAACATAATTCCACTTTCAAGGCCAAAGGTTTTCATCATGAAAGTAAAACTAAGATTGATTCACATATTATGTAGGGTTAAAGGCTAATGAACGAGAGTGGGTAAGCTCTTTTGCACTTTGGTCTCATATTAAACATAAGAGGGTGTTCATAAATGTAATTGAAGGTGTTGAAAGGTAAAATAATAAAATAACTTTGTAATTGTGTCCAAGGAAAGTTTAACCCCAAAATCTATCACTTGGTTAAAGACTAGCCAACTACACATTTACCTCTTATAGAGTTGATATAACATCATTCTAGGATATGAAAGATTATGATAAAAGGACATGATTCAATTTTTTTTTTTTTCTAGTACTCTTAGATAGTATTTTCCCTATTTTTATAATTGATTCATGCATTGTAGTGATATTAAATTTACTTCAAACTATTAGTTAATGATTTTGTTTTTGTAGAATCATGATTGAATCATTTGTTTCCTAGGACTAGTGTCAATTTAAATGGGTAAAAAATTCATAGTTTACAAGAGGGAATAAATAGTGAATGGAAACATAGAATAATTATGTACACAAAAATGCATCAGTGAGCATACATCAAACATAAAACATATTTAGTCATCCAGAGTTATGATATACAAATCCATATGCAAGAAATAAATGGTCACTACAAGGTTTACATTATTTTAAAAATGTTGTGGCATTTATCAAATATTCTTTACATTCATGTCAAAAAATGTGACAAGAGAGAAAATTTACACACTATTACAGATTCCCTTAAAGACATACATACAACCTAGAGACATTCTATCCTAGACACCCGCAATAGTTGTTGACCTTTAAATTCCTCAAACAACTATACTCTTGAAAACATGTCATTCAACATGTTGTAACCCTAAAAAATGTCTAATACTCATAGAAGTCCACTAGAAATGGAAATTACCAAAACTATTATGAAATAGAAACTTATGCATATAGAAAATTGAAAATGACAACTTAGAAAGCCCATGAAAATATGTGATAGCTCTGCATTTCAAATTGACTAATTGCATTGATGTAGCCTACATAATAGTTCAAAAGATAATAAAATTTATATTTTTAATAGCTTCTAATATATTAGATGTCCATTTAATCAAGAAGTATAGATTTGAAATTGCATAATTTAAATTGGTCCATAATGGCGGAACTAATTTTTTTTGTAGTAGCTAAATGTATGCATACATAATTGTGGCTATAAAAATGGTTCATAGGGCATCAAAATATTGGTTCTAACTTTTTATTAGATGCCACCATGGAAATAGATAGCACATTTTACCAGTAAGAGCATTGCGTAACTTAATAAAATATCTATGGATAGAAAGCTTTAAGAAAATAAACAATTAACATATGCACACACCAATAAAAAGACAAGAGGCTAATAAATTCATGACCTTCAAGGGAACTAACTATAGTACTTAAGTGATTACACTAGATAAAATAGTCAATGTGAGATTAGAATATTTGAATCAATAATATATAAAGGGTCAAAACTCAAAATGTTTAGGGTTTTAGAAAATTAGATAGCAGAAAAGACCTAAAGACCTCCCTACAAAATAGAACATTCCTGTAGAAACAATGGCTCTAGATTGAAATGTGTGTGTCTTGTAGGCATAATGATAATTTATTAGAATTCTCTAGGAGCATACCATAAAAAGGAACAACATAGAGAGAATGGATCATGGTAAAATTCCTTATTATAGAAAATAGGTGTCATGACTGCCCAAGGAAAAATATTAAAAATATGTAACATATATTCACAAATCAAAAGCATCATTACTTATGAAAAGTAATGCTTAAGATGTTGACCATGCATTGGAAACTACATAAATTTTCCAAGTAAGTTCTTGGGATGGTATACATTAAATTCATACCTCTCAACAATATCATATGGCCCTAGCCATAAAGAATAAAACTTCCTATGCTTTCCCTAATTTTCTAATTTAGCATTTTATAAGAGAATAACATCACCAATCTAGAAGTTTGTTTGTAGAGTACTCTTATTATCCAAGAGATATTTTGATGTTTGTCTCTGTGGAAAAATATTTTTACGTACAACTCTCTTTCTTTCATCTATCTCTATCAACTTAAGTATTCTTTGAGGAAATGCACCATTCTTATTCTATAACACATAATAGCTAGTATATAGGTAACTCTAGATTGATTGGTATTTCAACTTCCAGTCCATATACTAGCTCAAATTGGATCTTGCCAATATACTTCTCAAAAGGTATTCTATCGATACAAGTTGCATACATAAACTTATCATCCCACCTCTTCTTATTCATATAATTAATTATTCTTATGAACTTCATTGGGATTGTATTGTTGGATTCAACTCAAGTCTATTTCTCTAAGGATCATAAGGGGATGAATGCATCATATTGATTTGAAACTTATAACACATATTCAACATATCCCAAGTTATGAAATACACAACATTATCAAAAATAATCCTTGAGGTGACACTAAACCTAGCTATTATATTGTTGATCAATAAGTCTACTACCACTTTATATAGCATTGTGAGTTAGAACTGCCTCAACCCACTTGGTGAAGTAGTTGGTGCTAGTGTAAATAGTGGAAATGTAAAACTAGTTATCTATTAAATATTTTATCCTATATAGGGATGTTCTATTCACACTTCTTAAGTCCACACTTAGTAATTATAGTTTTTGGCTCACTTCATGTGGTTGAGATACATATACTTGCCTTTTGAGACACCTATCCCATGTGTGTATGACAACTTTATCACACTTGTCTCATACACATGTCACATTCGGGAAACATGTCCTACACTCATGGAAGTGGTTGGAGTCCCAAACTACCTTCTCATCTCATCTCTTTTATATAATCAAGAGGATCATATGTGATTATAATATTTTTGGATTCACACATATTATATGAATATATTACATAATTTGGATTTTTAATATCTCTTGTAGAAGGTTTATCATTATTTGATAGGATATATTGGGTTGTGAGGATCAAATATTTGACTCCAACATGGTATTAGAGCTTTGAATTGGTAAGAAACTTTTCAAATCAATGGGTTTTATTTAATAGTTTTCATACGATGCATCTTGGAGCCAAATAAGCCTACCATTGTGATCAAAAGTCTTGAGAACCTTAAGATTGATTGTTAAAACATCAAATTTTAAGCATGTTACCTAGAGTTGTGAGAAAAAATGATTGTATGGCCATATGGATTCTTGTGCATGGTATATTTTATTTAAAAAATATATATTTTTATTTGGAAATCACAAAAAATACTACAAAATAAATAAATAGGTTGTAGGATCAAAAGTTTTTTAAACCAAATAAAAATAAGGTAATTTCAAAATGGACACACCCCTCTCTAGTAGGCATACTATGGTATTGCATAGTATTACTATATAGGTACAAAAATTCACATTAGTGTACAACAATAGATTAATTCACCCTTTAGGGGCTCTTAGGTAATTCTACTAATTTTATTAGTTTTCCTAAATTTAGTAGTAGTTATGTTATTTGGGGTTCTACTAAATATGGTGGACCTATAATTTTGATGAAATTTTGCTAAAATTGGTTGACAGCATGCCGATGTCAACAAATTTCTCCCTAATTTATTAACCCCTCACTATTGAAGTGTTTGGGATTTTTTCTCAACTTCACGAGATTGTTTCTTGATCATTTAGAAACATTTTTCCAAGAATTTTTTTATTTAGGGTAATTTTTCATGTCTGATATAACTATGTCATAAATTTATAATCTTAGTGTACAAATTTCTCAAACATCATAGATTCTTTAAGGTTGCCCTTTCTCATTTTTGGAACTTTAGAGGGTTTGTTTGGGTATATATAGAATCATATTTGGGTACCATTTTCTCAACTACCTATTGTTGGTAAGAGGAAAAGGGGAATTATAGTCCAAAGATCTATACTCATATATCCCTTATGTAGTTTGTTTATACCCCAAAGGATATAGTGAGAGGAATGAGTAGTTATGAAAGGGAAAACTATATCTAAATATATTCAATGGATAAATAAGAATCACATTAATTCATAACAAATTTATATTGATCAATTCTTATATCTCTCTATATATATTATCAGATATCAGTTACAAAGGTAGGTCTTAGTCTCTGCTTTGTATTTATCATTATTTTCTTACTTCTTCTCTATATCTTATATCTATTACATACACACATTTATATATTGTCTCTTAGAGAGACATGACCCTTATAGGGTACCTCTTTCTAACCCTCCTATATTGGCCTTAGGTTTTGTAAGTCCTATACGGTGGCTTGCGGTAGGTTTTGGTGCTTTCCTGTGACCCTATTAATATCATCCCCCCTTTTAAAATGATTTTTTATCCTCAAGACATGTTGTTTGGTTCCCATGAAGAATGTGTTTGTAGATGAATTTTTTGTTGTGTGAGTGCAGTGTACCATTATTTCTTTTCTTGTTGTAGGACTTTGATGTGTTCTTGGTTGCTAATGTTTGTTGCTTCCACCTTAGCAAGACTATTGGGGTATCTGGATCTATTGTGCTACATTTTTTTGTTCCCCCAAGATTCTAGTTAAGTGAGACAATTTTATAATGTTTGTTTTCCTTAGTTGTTGAATCTACATATTTATTTATTCCCTCTACTCCTAGACTTGTTTTAGCTGAGTGTGCAAATTCTCTATTGTGCTCTTATTATGCCATCCATGTCTTTTAATGGGTCATATGAGGAGGTGATCTACATTATTTGGGCCTCTAGTTGAGTGATTTTATCCTTCAAGTTCTTGGTGAGGTTGGCTCATTGAAGAAAAAAATGGTATAGCTTGTTTTCCTCTTTCGTACTCCCTTCTATATTCTTTATCTATACTTCCAATTACGAGTGTGTTGCCAGACACTTCTTTGTTTCCTCATATTTTTTTTTCCAAATTTTCGGTTGAGCCTTCTACCTTAGCTTTTCCTTTTGTGAATATAAATCTACTTTTATTCCATCCACCAACTATTTGAATTGTTGTAGTAAGGGTAGAAAAGTATCTCTTTGCATTTATGGTATGTTATTCTACAATATTCTCATCACTTCTTGCAATTTATCCGCACTTTAAACATGTAGGATTTCGTATCTAGAAGTATCATGAAATATGTCCCCTAATTGAAGTTTTTATAGTGGGGAAATGCTTGATAGGTTCACTTGGGAAATGGTCACTAAAAATTATAGTAGTTATGGTGTGGGTGTTGGTTGCAACATCTTTTGTTGTGCTAGAAAATATTTGATTGATTGTATAGGGGAGGAAGATGTAGAGGCCTTTACAATGCTTACCTCTTGTTCCCCATCATCTCCCACATTAGGTTGGCTACTTTTCAAAGGAGGTGTTGTTTGTTGTCTTATTTTTTATTCTTCCAAGAGGAAATCATGGAGCTTTTTGGTAAGCTATTGTTTTCTTTTGTACTTTATTTTTTTCTATTTGTTCCCATTCCATTAGGGTATCCACCCTTTGATTTTTTGGGAGATCCTTTTCTTGTCTTAATTGCTCCTTTTGTTGTGGTGTCAAGTCAGGTCCCACCTCCTTTAGTAATTTCTCCCAGATTTCTTCTTGTTTGAGTTATTTTTCCCTCTTCTTTCTTATGGCAACAATTGTTTGTTATGGAAACCCTTCAATCACTTCCTCCAAGCTTATGTTAAAATTCTCAATGAATTTTATTGGTGTGAATAGGGTTATTTAATAACTAGTTATTAAAGAGGAGCTATTCACATTAATAAGTTTACTTAGGAGTGAAGTTAGTCCTAGTTGTCATTTCTAGAAGTTAGTTATAATGGGGCTATATCTTATTATTTACTTTTAGTTATTGAGCAATTTAATAGTTTTCCTATACATTATCTTATGTATTTATTATTTTCATTAGGCAATTGATGTTTGTATCAAGGGTAGTTATCCTACCTCATCTCACCTTGCCTATATTTACAAGGTGCTTGTACATTTTTTATATATTCTAGATCAAATTCAGTATCATCATAGATCATCATTTGATTAATCATCTATCTTCTTTCTCATGTTGCAACACTTTCTTATGGATGGTGTCTTTCATGGTTTGGTCCTTTGAAGAGTACACAACTTTATTTGGGTTCATTGTTCATCAATATTTCCAACATGGCATCTGAGCATAGGCCTTGCAAAGTCCATCTCGAATTGGAGAGTTGAGTTGAGGAGATTTTCATTTCTGGTTCAAGGGTTTTCAATATGAGCTAGTTGTCATCATTCAAGATGCAATTGATTTCTAAAGCACATTAGGTCAGGTCTGACCTCACCATTGCATTCAAGAGGTCCAAAAACCCCTAAAACGCTTGTCCAATCGTCAAAATTTGACAACTTTACTCTAGATGCATCAAACATTTTTTGGTAACATTTGGGTGGAAAATTCATACTATATGGATTGTACAGTTGACACATTTATTTGGTTGGTGCCCCATACCGAACCATCTGCATTGTGGTTACATCATTGTTGGTAGCCTTTATTACTTATGTTTGCATTGTGCTTGCATTACCCACTAGCTGTTGTTCTCAAACTCCCGTCGGTATTTTCACCGACCACCACCTGTGAACACAATGTCAGGGATCGTTCACCCACATCCGAGGTTAGTCGAAGGTGCCACTAGCAACGCTGACCCGTTGCCATATTTCCCCACCCCACTACCACTTCGATGGTGACCTTATTTTTTCTCATCCAGACCGCTGAGGTCACATCAATGACCAATTGCTAAGCTTGGGGCGATTTTTTTCCCAAGGTGTTTAATTTTTGCACCTAGTTAGCCTGCAGGTCCAAATTGGGCAATTTTTTCCATGGAGCATAACTTTTCACCAAGTTATAATATTTTCACAAATGATATATCGACGAAAATTTGGTTTTCTGTCCTTGTAAATGATTTTTCTAGATTTTGATGCACATACAAATTATTTCCAACTAAATTTAGTGCTTCCTTTTGGACTCTTAACCTCATATCTTTTCACCAACTTGTCAAATTTTGGAGATTCCAACAAAATTGCAAAGGTGATTAAGAGATCTATCATTCTTTCCATGCACTTTTCCAGATTTATCCCTAGGTACAATTCATTGAGTTTTTATAATTTGTGGCATTTTCTTGATTACTTGGACATAATATTATTTAGATAAGTTCTATTCGATTTGGGAGGATTCATTTTCAGTTGCACATTATTGGGAGTTTCACATAATTTTCTATTAGATATTTTTCCTTTAGCTTGATTTTTCTTTGTGGCTCTAATGGAAGACCTAGGATTTGAGGTTCTTACTCATAATTATCACACATGGAAGGTGAGGATGCAAAGATTAATTTGGTCTAGGGGATTATGGTCTGCCTTAGGAGAGGAACAACTTGATTTTCCTAGGGAATATGAGAAATTTTCACATCAAAACAAATGTGATGAGGTGATGGTCTTGATTACACTACATGTTTCTAACTCCTTATTCTTCCACATTGAGGAGTGTACTACACCAAGACAGGTATGGGATAAATATAAGGGTCTCTTTGGTTATGTTAGTGATGTAAGAGCTTTACAATTAGAAGTAGAATTGGCATCTCTTTCTAGGGTAAGTGCACCAAGATGGTTCCCAAAAAGGGGACTTAAGTGGACAACTTTTTTCTGAAATTAGGAAATATTGACCTTGGACGTGAAATTGAGGATTCTTAGACTCAAAATTTTGAGATGGAACAAAAAGAAGGATTCAAGTGCTTCGAGTCTACTTTCTAAACTACTAATTTATTTTGAAAATGGTTGAGATTAAGGGGTTCAAATGAGGGACATACACAAATTGGTGTTGTTTTTATCAGAAAAACATAACATAGCAACTCTTGTACGACCCTCGTACGGTGAACTTTTTTTTAGTATTTTTTAAAATCGCAATAGTCAAAAGTTAGCTAACAGTATTTAGTTGATGCACAATTTTTTTGATAATTTTTTAATGAATATTTGATTTTTTACTAATTTGCGAAGTGGACATATCCTGAAAATAGAATTTTGGCCGTGCTACCCCTGCAAAGTTTGGAAACTAATTGATTTTGTTTTATTTTTATTTTTTAATTTTGTAGAATGGAGTCTAGTTTCTAAAAATACAATTTATTTGAAAAATTGATGAATGGTTAATTTATAACAAAAAAAATACCAAACACTGCTTTTTGGAAAAAAAAGACATACAAATAAAATAAATTATGGATGAAAGACTTAACATTTTCAGAAAGTGAAAAAAATTACATCGTTGGATAGCTAAGAGATAACCCAACATTACCCATGTGCTCAATTTTTTCAATATTGAACCACGTGCAATCCTGACGGTGAGCACGAACTCGATTATGAGAAATATGGTGGATTTTTTAAAAACACGTCTATGGTCGTTGGGAATGCCCTCCAAGGCTTTGGGTTGGTATTCCAAGGCAAATACCAAGCCTAAGGCTTGAGAATTCGCAAAGCAAGATATAACGCTAGCATGTTATAACACGCTCGCATTATATCTCACTTTTGACATGGTTTTTGCTTCTGCAGGCAACATGTCTACTAGCACATAACACGAGTGCATTATAACGCGCTCGCGTTATGTCTTACTTTATGTTAAATGCCAATATATTAATGTATGCTGATATATTTTTATGTACATGTATGTCATGTATGTATGTATGCTTGTATGGATGTAAGATTTTATATGTACATATGTATTATGCTTGTATGTATGCATTTATGTATGTCTTTAGACGAAGGGAGAATTTAGAGAGAGTCTAGAGAGATGGAGAGGGGGTTGAAGTGAGAGTTTAAGAGAGAGGGAGTGGGAGAGAAGGGGTTGGATTGAGGGGGACTTAGCTAGGTAGGGTGGGAGGGAGGAAGAGAGAGGGGGGGTGGGAGAGAGAGAATTGAGGGAGAGGGAGAGAGAGAGAGGGGGGTGTGAGAGAGAGAATTGAGGGAGAGGGAGAGAGATAGGGGGAGAGAGAGAGAGAGAAAGAGAAAGAGAGAGTTAGAGCTACATGTCCATCTCTCTCTCTCCTCCCTTCTCCAATATCTATCTCCCTCCCTCCTTCCCTCTCTACATTTTTCTATCTCTCATCCATCTCTTTTAATCTCTCTGTATCTCTCTCTACTCTCTATACCTACCTATCCCTCCCTCCCTCCCTCTCCTCTCTTTCTCTCTCTTTTCTTCCCTCACTCTCTCCTCCCCTCTCTACTCTCTATCTTGTCATTCTCTCTCTCATTCCCTCTCTAGTTCTCTCTATCTCACTTCTCTCTCCTTCCCTCCCTCCCTCTCTAATTTTCTCTATCTCCCTCTCTCTCTCCTTCCCTTTCTCCTTCTCTTTATCTCACCTCTCTTTCTCCCCCTCTCTCTCTCCCTCTCTCTTCCTTTCACCCACCTTTTCTCTCTACTTCTCTCTATCTAACCTATCCCTCTATACATCTCTCTCTCTCCACCCTCCTTCCATCTCAATCTCTCCACCTTCCTCCTTATCTCTCTAATTTTAAGCTCCATCACACATCTCTATCACCTATCTCACTTCTCTCTTTCCCCTTCCCTCTCTACTCTCTTTCTCTCTATCTTACCCCTCTCTCCCTACCTATTCCTCCCTCCTCTCTTATCTCTC